>VZRM01006009.1:1960080-1991448 GCA_013397955.1 Grantiella picta | reverse complement strand
TTTGTCGCTGCCAGGCCTGGTGACCTTTTGAGAGACCATGGTGTATGGAGCTTGTTATGTCAGCAATAGGCAAGGAATGAAAATATTACACTCTCAATACACACTAGAGAAGACTATTAATAGCCTTGCTTTTACTGGGGCTAAATCCACTGCAAATTATGCCAGCATCTTTAAGTGTAAATTTTAATACACTTTGTGTCTTTGTTATGAATCTTGAAAGGTCATGTTCAGTGATTGGGAATGTCAAAGGCCCTTTAAAGAGCATTTGCATAAAGTTGATCTCCAGGAACAAAGAATTTAGTTTTGTAGGTGTTTTAGTCTCCTTGTCAAAGAAAGTATTTCAACCTAAATTAGCACTACTTTAGAAAGAGCAGATGTTCTCTCTGAGCTATACTGGGAAGAGAGAGCCTCCCCTTCTAAGCCAAGAGGTCTTCCGAGGTAGTATTTCCAGGGAATGCCTGTGAACAGACAGTAAAGTAGCTCCTCAAATTCAGAAGGTGCTGAGCTTGTCCCTCCTGCCCAATACCCATGGCAGGGTTATCTGTAAGGTCCTTTCTAACACAGACCATTCCAGGAGTTTAAGGCGGATTTGAGCTCCTTCTCAGCTCGCAGCTCCTTCCCAAGCCTCATCCTCTGGGCTGCCTTTCTCATACCTCACTGGGAAGGGAAGCAGTGGCTCCTTTCCCTAAACACACCCTTTGCCAGTTGCTGTGCTCTGCCCAAAAGCCACTGGATGACACAAGCGATTGATCCACTGTCTTGCCTGTTTTCCATACTCTTATCACTTCAGTGACTCCAGAGTCAGACCATCAGGATCAATCCCATGTTACAGGTACTGGCACAAAGCAGCTGCTGTGCTGGCAGGGGCAATTTTGGTGACTCCTCTCCCCTTAGCTGGGAATTCAGTGCTGCCAAGAGCCTGGCAGTAATCATGGATTTAACCCTTCCTATGGATTAATCCCCAACATTCACTGCCAAGTGCTGCTGGAGCATCTCTCCAGGGAAAAAGCTGTGCCCAGTTCAGAAGAGTCAATCCAAAGCCAACCCTGCTCAACCTCTGAATCCCAGGATAAATTCTACAAGCTGCCCATTGAGGGACTAAAAATACATAAAAATGGAACAAAGAGCTTTAAGAAGGTTCCTGGGAATCCCATTTCAGTGTTGTCATTGCATTTTTAACAGATCTTTAAGCTTTCAATGACAACACTACATTTCTCTGTTGGCATTATTCCCTCTGTGGGCTGTGGAATTTATTTGCATTTGAACTCCCTCCCAGTGGCCCTGACACTACTCAGGAGCTGGTAGGAAAATCAGTCAGAGCCCCTGGCAGGCACAGCATGTTTTCCCCCAGAGTGATCCAGCTGCTGCCGACCAGCCTGGCCAGGAGGGATCTGCTTTGGCTCCTGTCTTCTGCCAGGGAAAAAATGTTGATTCTGATTAGATTCCAGCAACCTCCTCTCCCAGCGATTCCTGGGCAGCACATCTGCTCTCCTGCCCTTGCTGCTCTCAGCTCCTGCTCAGCCAGTTCCAACGGCACAAAAGAGAATTTGTCCTGCCAGAAGCAGCAGAAGGACATGAGCACTCACACCCTGGCACTTGGATTGTTCCTTTTGGGGGATGCTGCTTGCTGGCATTTAGGTAATTCCATACATTTAGCAGCTGAAGTTTCCCAGACCCAGGGGCTTTAGGTGACAGGGCAGCACAAAGATTGTTCTCTGTGTGGTGCCCAGATTTGGGTTTCAGTATCAGCTTTGCTGATTTAGATTAATTATACTCATAGCCCCAAATTCCCTGCTGAATTCCTGCTGGAATTAACCTCACAGTGCTTCATGGAGTGTGCATATTTCCATGCAGAGTTGCTGCTTTAACACCTGCTGTGTCAGGAACCTGCAGAGGTTCCAAGGAAGCTCAACAGGACTGGGACAAGTACAGGTTTCTATTCCTCAGAATTTGCTATTTATAACCCTCACCTCCAGCCCCACCAATGTCCCTGGGGTGCACTTAACAGAGTTCCCTGAAATTCAGCTGATTTCAGCCCCCCTGAGGTTGGGCTTCAGTTGATATTTTAAAGCAGGAGAAGGCGGTGGTTGGATGTGCTCCCAGCCCATGCTGAGGCAGCCCCTGTGCCAGGTGAGGACACCTCTCCCTGCAGAAGCTGATTTCATCTCAGAGCCTCAGGAGTGGCCTCTGGAAGTTCTTTTCCCTGAGGAAAAGAATGCATATCCCTGCCTCCAGTGCACCTCCAGTGTGACCCACCTGTGAAAGCTTTCCATTAGTTCTGCAGTTCCAGCTGGCTCCCTGAAAAACTCCAAACTTAATCCAAATAAAATTTCATCCAATTCTAAACTTTCATTTGAAGGCATCTCTGAGGACTATTGCTTAGGACTTAATTTCTGTGAGGGAAGATTGCCTTGGCTTTAACGCTACTGATGGGTGATGTCCTCAGGCTCGAAGGGAGTGGATTGGGACATACCTGGCAGGTGTGTGGGAGCTCCAGGAATTGCTGTCTGAGCCCCTCCGCAAACATAACGTGCTGACATTCCCAGGTGCCAGCTGTTCCTTGGGGTATTTTTGGGGTGTCAGTGGAGTCTGTCTGGGGTGAAGCGTCTCCAGGTGCCTGTTCAGAGCAGCCCATGGCCGAGGAACTGCAGGCAGCCCTTTATCCATGTCCATCAGGGCGCTGCCCGGGCATCCTGGTGCCCAACCCCGGGACGTGTGTTCTGCATGCTGTGTGCCACAGGCGGGACCCTGCAGGCACAGCTCCTCCCCTGGAAATACGAAGGACAAGAGGTGCTTGTCCCCCTTCTGTGGCTCCCGACCTTCTCCTGCCCTGCATTCCCGGCCAGCTGGGACGCAGGGAGGAAACACCAAGGAACGTTCCTGGCAGTGAGCAAGAGTCGCCGAGAACTGTAAACACTCACCTGCAGGAAATGCCTCTGTGCAGGTGCGACCAGCCCTGACATTCTCCAGAGCTTTTGCCACGGACCAAGTGCACCCTCAGGACTCGTCTTGCTCATTTCTCTCTGCAAAAGGACATTGCATGAGCACCTTGACAGCTGTTGGGTAAATCCTGGAAAGGGCAGCGAATCAGGGTTATTGGAAGAGTTTTGTGCTGTCATGCCAGGTGCCAGCCACTTCTGCCCTAGAGCCATTCCAGGGGCTGGTGTGTAAACTAGCATCAGCATAAGAAGGACCTGCATTTTCCTAGGAATTCCCTTGCTGGCAGCAGCCGTTGCTATCCCAGGCAGGAGCTTCTTCACGACCCTGAGATTGGCTCAGGTGCTTGGAGCAGGGTGCGGAGACTGCCAGGAATGAGTTCAATCCCCAGATGGGCCAATCACTTGTCATTGGATGATCCTTGTGCGTCTTTCCAGCTCTGAATCTCGCGTGCTCTGGAAATAAAGAGTAAACAGTTTCCCCCGGCTTTTGAAATACAGAGGCTTTTCCATTGCAGAGTGCGAGCCACCAAGAAAGTGGGGGAGAGGAGGGAGACGCCAGCTCCGCGCCGGCCGGGGCAGGAGCGGCAGCGCCGGGCTCGGCACCAGCGCCCGTCCGGAGCGGCTCTTCCCAGCCGCGGCGATCCCGGTCACCATCCCAGCGCCAGTCCCGCCTCGGTCCTCCGGCCCCTGGAGCCGCATCCCGCCCGCCGAAGGACAAGGGGCTCCGCTCGGGATCCCCAGCAGAAACCCGCAGGACCGGGACCCGAATCCCCGAGCCCGGATCCCGGTGGCGGCCCCACCACAGCGCCTCGGGCTCCGCGCAGCGCCGGGACGACGGACTCGCACAGCGCTGCGGACGACGGTCTTGCCACATCCCGAGAGGAGCATCCGCCGCACGAAACGGAGCGGGCGCAGATCCGCCGGGATTTATGGGCGCGGGCGGAGCGGAGCGGAGCGGGGCCGCCTCAGGTACGCGGGGCCCCAGAGCGGCTGAGCGGCGCGGGGCCGAGCGGATTTAAGGTCCGGAAATTGGTCCCCGGAGCCATTTGCTCCTCGGCACTCGGTGCGGGATGCTGCGGCCGGGCCGGGTTCTTTATCTCTTTCTCTCTACCTCTTCTATACTTCCCTTCTTCTATGCCTCTCCTTTCTCCCCTCCCTTCCTCCCCTCCCCTAACGCCTCCTCCCTAGCCCTTCCCTCCCTCCCTCACTCCGACACCAAGAAGGACCTAGGTGCCACCTAATGCTGTTTTACTCAGGCATTAATTGTATAGAAACGCAAATGCTAATTATTCCCATCTTTTACAGGGAATAATTTTTTACAGGGATAATCGTTTACAGGGATAAGATCAGCACACCACACATCAGGCTGGCTTATCATTCCTCCAGCAGGCAACTTTGGAAGATCCAGGGATGTGTGGCTAAATCCCCCTGTGCACTCACAAGCATGCTGGGTGCTGAGCAGCACTAGTACATGTCAAAAAACCATCTTGAATGAGCAAAGATTGGCAAACCAAGTCGGAATTTATGAAACTGGGAAAGAGCAAGCAATTTATGAAACTGGGAAAGACAGCCCTTGGAAGCACCAATGTCATTGTCACACTCCTTCATGAAGCAACAAGCAAGCACAGGCTTCAGTGCCTTACAAGAAGAACTTTCTGTGGAATTACCTTATAGACTAATTTATTTACAAAGAGAGGGAAAACCTTTCCCATAAGCATATTTCACTGGAATCAGGGAACTGTAGAAAAAGAACTGTCACTTTGAAACTCCCTTTATTTTAAGGCAATTTAGCTTGAAGCACCCACCAGAGTTCATCTTTTCCAGAACAGCCCTGCCTTCATCCTATTAGTTTCCTTCACTAAATGTACCCCTTTCCCAAATCTTTAATTGTATCTACAATCTCCACTTCAGCCACACACCTTGCTTTGAGGAGCCTGAACACACCATCAGCTTCAGAGAACCACAGGTTTGGAGAGGACCCAAGCTCCTTCCAACTTACACGTTCTGGGAGCTAGTCAGATGAAACAGCCACTACAACTGTCCATGCTCCTGCAATTCCAGAGTTCACACCATGGGACTTCTTTGCATTACAGGTCACAATGCAACTCCAGCAAAAGCAGAGTCCACCAACCTTCACTGCCAGCCCCGCCTTTCCCAGAAAGCCAGATTCATGAAGGGCAGGAAATGTTTCCTTGATCTGATGACAGGAACTTCCAACTTGAGGCAGCGGAAAGGATCAATCAGCTCCTGTACCAAACAGTCTGTGTGAGACCATTCCAATTTGGCTTAGCTCTATACCACCTTTTTGGGGAGGTTCCCAAATGGTCTCACCCACTTCTGAGTGGGAAGATTTTCAATATTTTTGTTGATGTGGACATGAAAAGATTCCTGGTGAGGCCAGTTTTCCTGCAAGGAAACTGTTCTAAGCCTCTCTCTCCAGTCTCCTCCTTCCAGGGAGCAGGGAACCAACACCCCAAAGGCCACAGATCATTTTCTAGGAGACTTAATCTTGGTTTATGCAGAGGGTAAGGGGGCAAAGGGCAACACTGCACCAAACATGAGTCTTCCTTATCACCAAGCAGTTCTCTTCCACACAAAGAAGGGTGAATATTGTACCAAGCCAGTGTTTGATCACAAGACCGCCCGAGTGAGAACTTGGCTATCAGGCTGTGTGCCATCTCCATAGTCTTTGGGTGCATTTCTCAAATGTCTACATTTCTATGTACTGATGTGGCCAGGAGTCAGGAATCCTCTAAGAACTAATTGTGCATCCTCAAATCATGCATTTCCTTCTTTTCTCCCTTTCCATGTCATCCTCCTCCTCTCCAACAGCACTTTTTACTTTTGTTTGTTTGTTTTACTTTTGTTTGTTTCTACTTAACTAAGGTCACTGAAATACATATTTTGGGACAGAGAAGCCATTAGCAAAAGTCATTTAGAGGATGAACCCAAAAATGTGTTTGTTTTGTTGGGCTTTTTTTTTTTTAAATTAAATCACTTCCCATAGCAGAGAGAGAGAGGCTGAAAGTAAAACATCCGTAACTCTGACACTGCACAACGTTTAAGAGACACAGGTGTACATCCCACACAGGCCACCTTTATTCCCCTATGAAGCTTCAAAGAACCAGATAGAACACTTGAAATATTTAGCAAGAGAGGCAACACTTCTTGCCCCAGGTGTTGCCCCAGGTACCGAGTCCCTGCGGAAGCAGGAGCAAAATAAGAGGCAAGGACGTGAACCACCCCAACTTGCACCAGGGTACATTTCATAACAATGCGCTTATGCCATCCTCAAAGGTGAGTCACAGGTTGCTCCTGCTGCCCGGTGATGCAAGGAATTTTGTGGAGCTGGTCTGGCACCCGCTGGCCATCTCTGGTATTGCTCCTTACCACAGTCAGTTGATCTGCTCCTTTAACTGGGAAGGCCACCGCATGAAACACAGTAAACAAAAATCCCAGAGGCCCTGCAATGGTGTCCGGACAGACATTAAACACACATCTGTAAATGAGACAATATAATAGTTGGGCAAATAAAACCAAAAATTACACCTGAGAGTTTCTATCCTATTGCCTTCTTGGCTGCTTAACAGTAGAGGTTTGCACTGGACATGCACTGGACTCCTCACAAATTTTCATCCAACTTCCACTGCTCAAAAGGAGCAGCTGGTCTGCCCTCTTCTCTTCATTGCTCCCAAACTACCAGGATTAGTACTGGAAGGGAGGACCCACCCCATTTCCAGCCTCTTTCTCCAAAGGGGAAGGACACAGCTAGTTTAGTCCTCAACTGGCTGAGACCTTGGTTTTGCAGATGAAGTTGTCAGGATTAGAAAGTGCACAGCACTGTCAGTTAGCAGCTCTCAGGGGAGGCCAGTTTTTGACCACGGAGCTCAATTGCTCGCAGCTGCCACAGCCACAGTGTCACACAGAGCAGCTGCTTGAGAGTGACCTGGCTGTCCTAACCCCAAAGCAGGCCAGAACTCACCCCCAGCCACCAGCTGGCTGTCACTGAAACAGATCTGCAGAATTTCAATGTCCATGAGAACCACAAATAAAGAAAATGCTCTAAAGATCCCTGGGCTCTTCCTGCTGCTGCCAGGTTCTCTCCCAGCTCCACTCCTGGAATGGTTTCTGGTGCACAGGAACAATGGACACAGGCTATGCCACCCTTACAGGTATACAAGGGGCAGTGGTGGCAAGTTTCCAGTGCCCCCATGCCCCACACCCGGACAGTGCAAACACGATACTCTGCCTGCTCTTTCACCCCAACCCAGGGCTTCTGCTTCGATCTCTGGAAGGCCTGGGATGCAGACACAGGACCAAAACACAGCTGGCTCCTTGCGTTTCTCCACACCTCAAAAGCTCAGCAGACCAGCAATCACCCGAGAGAGAACACCCCTCCATCCACAGCCCTCTTTTGCCCGACCCAAAGCCTGCCTGCACACAGTGACAGCAGGACTGGTTAAAAACTGACAGATCGGTTCAGCCTCATTTGGTGGCTCGAGTACAGGCAATGCACAAGCATTGGCACTGATTTCCGCAGCATCTCAGAACTGAAAACAAATAAAGCCCAGCTTTATACAGCAGTAAGACTAATCTACTGTCAGTTAAAGCCCTGTGAAGACTGAAATCTCCACCTGCTGCTCTTCTACCTCCCCCAAGAACGTCTCTTCCAGCTTTGTCCATGACACAATGCCCTGCATTTCCAGACAGCACTGCAGCCCCAGTGCAAGCCAAGCTGTGGACAAACCAACAGATACAACTAAAAGGGAGGGAGACAAGGAATCTGTAGCAACAGATGCTTTACAGAACATTGTAACCTTTTAGGCTGCCTTCCTCCTGCGCTAGAAATCTGCTTTCTACATGCATCATTTCACCTTTGACCACCACCTGAAGCTACCTACCTAAGGTCTCTCTCAACAAACACCACAGGACAGGTATTTGGTAAAAGAGATGTATATTTATTCACTTTACAAAGAGGGTGGTATTTAGTTGCAACAGCTCCATTTATAGACAAATATATTATTGTACATTATAGTGGTGAATGGCTCCAACCTTTACCTTGTTTTGCTCTTAAAAACATGTTTGCACCACTTCAGCTTTCATCAGCTGAGCAAATAGCTGTCCTTGTTCTGCCACTGAGAAATTAAAAATCCATAAGAAAGGTATAGCTCTGTGCTATGTATTCACAAGCATTCACTTTCTCTTTTCCCTGTGTCACTCCCCTCTCCCCACCCAACTCAAAATGGTCTGTCCTCTGGGTTAGCATTAAACTTATATACAGCCTCCATTAAAACAAGATTAGGAGCCAGTGGTAATTCTAATGTCCTTTTAAAGCACAAGAAAAGTCATTGATTTGTACATATAAAAGTCTTGAGTTCAAATTTGTTTAAAAAAAAGAAAAATCCATTTTTAAGTCGAGTTGGCATTTACATATTGCCAAGGCATGGCTAAGCCAATGAAAGGGGAAGAAAAGAATTTCAGGACAGATTTTAAATATTACAAAAATATCTTTTTTTTCTTTTTTTCTGTTTCCTTTTAAAAAAAAAATCAGCAGGATGCCCACTTGCTATTGCTAACTGAAGCATGGAAAGAAGGTATAGACCAGTTGTCTTTGATCCTTGAATATTTGAAACAAATTCAATATAAAGCTGAACCAAGTTTCCCACACAAACAGCGGTGGCAGATTTATTTCACTTGAGATACAAATGCATGTCCACATGACAGGCATAATCTGACCAGGAGGTGGAGGAAATGTTTGTCTAAGTAAGCGCAGGGAAGGAGGGCGAGAGAAGGCTGGCACGGTTAAACATTCTGGATTCAGAAATGCAGTGCCCCACAGGTGCCTCTGCACACAGGCAGTGCAATGCTCTGCACTCCTGATATGCAAATAGAGCATCTTTCAGCAACAGGATCCAGAATCAAAGAGCTTGGTCGCCCCCTCGTTAAAACTGCTAAAATTACTCTTTCATGCTGTTATTCTTCTTCACTTTCATTCTCTGGTTCCAAATCAGAATCACCATTGATTTCCTTTTCAACAGTCATATCTTGTTCATCAGATTGCTCCTCTTTTTCTTCATCTTCATCCCAGTTTTCCTGGGGAAAAAAATAGAACAGAAATGTTTGAACCTCTGTCAGTCACACCATTCCTGCTACAAGCAAATGGGAGAAGATCTGGTCCAACTCCACTCACATCAGAGTCTTTATCTGCAATCATCTCATCATCTGAGCCTTCCTCCTCCGAGGAGTCTGCAAAGAAAAAGGGAACAGGCTTTCAAATGTCATTGTGCAAACAAAATCCAGTCCCACATGCAGCCAAGTCTTCAAATTGTGCTACTTCCATTCCAAAACTAATTCCACCCGGAGATGAGGTAACCAACAGCAGTTAAGACCAGGTCACTCCTGTTATCAATACACAGTGTGAAGGTGCAGTACACGAAAAGCCAAAGGGGAAGTGTGCACACACACAGACATCCCTTGCACTGATGTCCTGCTGACTCAAACACAGCAGTGCCTTCATTGTATCTGCCTTAGCACAAGGGCAGGTAACACTAGAAATTTTAGATTGCCAGGTAAGTTAAAGCAGCACACTGAACTGCCAATTCACTGATTTCTTTATTTGTGAAGCAAGGATGGAAGGGAATTGAAAGAGATGAAGGGAAGGAAGGAGTAACTAACTACAAGATGTCCACATCATTAGACACTGATTTTCCTGCCATGGACATCTCACAAAACCCCTCTGTTTGCAGACTGTACACTCCTAGATAAGCACAGGAGCATGATGAATAGCCATCAAGTGTAGGCTGTCATGTGAATTCAGGAGCTGAGCTACACTTAGCATACAACACTTACCATCCTCATAGACCAGCTTTGCAGTCTGATTACCCTCGGGTACATCCTGAACTGTTTGTGATGCTGCAACCTGAATGGAATTTGCAGATTAGCCTTATGACAAAATCATATATTTCAACCTTAAAAGGCAACAAAAGCCTAACAATGTAAATGAAACCTACATTAAGCATAGCACACATTATTTCACTTACAGTGCTGGTTTAACAGCCAAAAAAGCACAAATGACAAAGTAAAATTGGAGAGACATCTGCTCCAAAGTGGCCCAGTGACAGCTATTTATTCCTCTTTAAAACTCTATGGGTGAGCAGACACATTTGGCAGGACAAAACACTCCCAGTGAGCAGGGACTGACAGGACAGTCAATGGACTGCTCTGAGTGTTACCAGCATCACTGAACAGCAGCTGCATTTAGGTCCCCAGGACAGCTCCCATCAGATGCAATCCCAGAGGACGTGAAGTGTGCAAGCAACACCCCTGCATATCCCATGTTATGTTGTTGAAGCTCACCTGGGTGACAAGAATGAAGAGTCTTCCATGCAGACGGGAAAGCTTTTGCAAAGTTTTTACTCTGCTCTCCATCAACTGGTATAACATTCCCAGCTGAGGAATAAGGTCTGGCAACTTGGGAGAAGAGAGAGATGAAAAAAATGGAAGTTGTTAACAAACACATCCCAAATGTTTTTGTTTTTTAAACTACTTTTGTATGTTTGAGGCAAGCAACACTTGCTCACACTATTCTAGATAGAAGGGAGAGCTGAGGGTTCCCAGGAACCACCTGCAGCCTGACCAATTAACACTTAGCCAAGTTCAGAAATATCTACTTTTCAAGCACGGCAATCCTTAAGATTCCTTTTCCTTTCCACAGTCACTGGCACACACAGGTGTGAAGCACTGCTCAGAAAGCTGTGTAAGTGGGAACTGAACATACACCGGTGTCTGAATGCAGCCTCAGCAAAGTGTGCAAGTTCTGCTGCTCAGCAATCCTGAAACAAATGGGAGAAAGGACTGACAGTGCCCAAATGTTTTTTTCTTAACCCAGCAAGAGTGTGGCATCCATCACTTGTAAGGCAAGGCTGGACTTCAATCCAGAAGCTACAGCATTACTACTACCCTGCCAACTTTGGCACACCTTACCCTATAAATCTGGCCATGCCCAAGACAGTCTTAATATGAGCATCACAAGAACAAAGGAAACAGTTCTGTAAGATCTAGTGACACAGGCTAGATTACTGTCTGGCAGTAATTTTGTTCCCTCTCACAGGTGTGACATAACTTGTCTTGGTTTGACTTTGGGATGGCTATAATTATGTCAGGAATGACTGAGACAAACAATTTATCAGCAATACACAGTAGATTCAGCAAAAGTGGTGTAAGCATAGCTTTCTGTACATTGATTTGGGCACTGCCACATGCAGAGAGCAGGAAACAGATTCCTGAAGAAAGAATATACGTTTATTTAAGCATTTAAATCTAGTTTTACTGAAGTGCATTGGCATGAATGAAAAATACTTACTGTGGAAAGGTAGGATGCATGTAGGGTAAAAACAGACTTCAGCCATCGAACCATTAGTGAGGCACTGGAAAAGATAAATAAATTATATCTAAGACACTGGCTGAGAGACACCCATTTCACATTCTAGATGCTAAACAGTTCTACATGAAGTGTTTCTCTTTAATTACAGAGCAAGATAAATGCAGATGGAAATGCAAAGTTTTGCTATCCACATGAGGTATGTAAGTTATCTGTTAGGAAAAGAACAGACATTTCAGTGAGGGACTGAACTAGACAAGCTAAGGGGTCTGTGCTTCTGAAATCTTTTATGGATGGCTTCAATGAATAAAAGATCAATGCATGCTACTTTCTCCTCCACCTACAATGAGGGAATTTATATTCAGAAAAAATAAACTCAAAACCAAACCAATCTAAACCCCGCATCTCAGCACAGCCCATCTCAGCAAAGCTTTCCTTATGGCTACATAACAAAATGGAGGTGGAACTGCTTTTGTTACTAGACACAACACCATGATATGTCTAAATACATTTCATAATTAAACAAGCTCTACACCTCAGAGTTATTTTACTTATTGATGAAGTCCATAGTGTAAACATTTGGGGCCTTTTTTATAGTTATATTCTCAGAGTTACATGCTCATTTCAGATATCCTTTTCCCTTTAATTTCACTTCAGCCACCCCAACAAAGCACTGCTTTAATAGAAGTTCCTCTTTTCACCTACAGTGAGGTGAGTTTTTACCTTCAGATTCTGCAGTTTAATTGCAGTTACTATGGAAATCTATCACATACATGTTGAGAGGGACCATAACACACAAACACACACATGAAAAGTTTTAGGTGAATTAAACTGTAGCTGAGTTGCCTCTTACCTGTATGGGTTGCCCTGCAATCTCTTTGTAAGCTGGAAGGACAAAAACAACAGTCAGCAATAAGTAACAAACAATGAGTTTAAAAACCCAACATTACATCCATTTGACAGCCCAAATACTGGGGCAGAAAGTTCTCCAGGCATTTGAGGTTTGCTAGGTTTAACCACTGCCAGGCTCCAGAAAATTACACAGCTGGCTCTACCACTCTGTACACAGGCTGGCAACTTGCAGAAGCTGGGTTTCAGTATTACAACAAAGCTAGAACTCTTAACATGCGAAATATCCACTGAAGCCTAAACCTGGCAGGAGTAAGTAGGAGGAAACCTCTTATTTTTATATGTCTGTTTTTCTGCTTAGTAGAGCAGTTGTTACAGGGTGGACAAGTTGGTGAAACAAGTGAAGGTAGTATCTGGTAAAGGCCATTCCACACAACAAATCTCAAGCTTGGGAGCAGACAGTTACACAAAGGTCTGACCAGCCACTGAGATTGTAGAGTTTAACACTTGCATTTAGATTCCCTGACAAAGGTCCCAGGGGAGAAACACAGCATCTCATTAACATAAGCCTACAGAGGTGCTGTGAGACCAAACATTCACCACCAGGCCATCTGCACAATTCAGTTAAAATCAATACCATAAGTAAAAATTAAACTTATTTGTGGTCAGCATATTAAAATGCAAAATAAATTGAACCATTAGCTTACGTTATAAAATGTCATGCACATAACAAGGGCTATTAAACAATGTTCAGTTTAAAAAAGTAAAGCCTAGTCAAGGATAATCATTAAAGTATTTCCATCCAAATAAAGAGTTTATTTAATATCACTGAATAAGCTGTTCAGAAGCCAAACCCCTTTTAAAATTACTACTAAGTAATGTCCAGAGTTTAACTACAGCAAATGGACTTTCCGATGCTTCAAGTTATTGTCCATGTTAGTAGCTGAAAAGAAGATGTAATGGTGATTGTTTACTATGAACTAAACAAGCTTTTGCTTCACCTCTTCCTTTTCTTTTTCCCACATAATCATTTAAGATAGTAATACATGATCTAATGCTCTTCCTAGCTTTGACAGTGACAGTTGGTCCTTTGGTTAAGCTTCAGCCAGAAAAGATAAAAAGGGTATCAGAGATAAATTAAGAAACATTTCAGTCCTCTTAACCAAACCAATTTCAAAATAAAGAGACATATCCTGGATTTTTAGTAGCTAGAAGGCAAACCACATGTGGCTTATATGACAATACAAGAAGTGCAGGCTCTCCTACCTCATGCAGCAGTGGAATGACAGCATGTATAGGCATTCTGGCTACTGTGTTCTTTACTATATTTTCTTTTCTTGTGTTAAGCACTTTCTGTTAAAATGAAAAAAATATGATCAGAGAATAATTCAGTTTTAACAATGATGAGCAATCAGCAAAGTCAAAAATTCCTGGCTGTAAATCTCTTCCTACTCCATTACCTTCGTATGAGGATAACAAGTGAAAGATTTCCTATGAAAAGGAGTTTCATTTTCCAAGTCAGCTACAATTAACAAAAGAAAGACACTCAATAAACCCATCTAGAAACAATCTAACATTGCCTCCAGCCCACCTGCCCCATGTTAGAAATTATGCATTACAGGCACGTTAAAATATCCTGTCATATTTTCTGTTTGTCTTCCATAAATAAATGCCTTTCACCAGCATGTGTGACAAGAAATTTCTATTCAGCATCAAACAACATTTGCCTGCCTCAGTATCATTACTTCTTCCTAGTCCAAATGCAAAGGTAAGCTTTTCAAGTCAACTTGTCATCAATTCATTTTTCAAACAATATCTGTTGGAAAAGTGTACCCTCAGGAGACTAAGCACAGATTATGTTCCAGCCCAAGCTAAGGGGAACATGGCTGTATAAGCAGCATCACTTGTAAAACATCTGAACTGTGATGTAACAAATTTATCACAAACAAAGCACCTCAGAGTTCATGGACTGACTCAGAGAAAGCAAGGCAGGTAACAACAAGAGAGCAACACTGCTACTGTAATTCATACTAGCACTGCCTTGAGCAGCAAATCAGCAAAAAGCAGCTAGGAGAAACAACAGGTTCTGAACTGTTTAGCCTCCCCAGCTTTCAGGAAGGCTCTCCACCAGTCCCAGTGAACAGATTAAATAGCACACACTGAGCCTGCAAGACTTACATTTAAGATTTCTGCATCGTTGCTTTCCAAGCCCTGAACCAGCAGCACGGCAAAGCTGTCTGTTTGGGGAAGGCCACCTGGAGTTTTCACTTTGCTCACGTCAATATCCAATGCCCCAAGGCGCTCCTCGATGCTCTCCTGCAGAGGGGAAACAAGGGCAGTGCTGCATCAGTGCAGTTTCTCACAAATATCAGCTAAAAGCGAAGTACCTAACTTAGAGCATTCCCTCTAATTCTGCTGGAAAAGAACACAAATTTTGCTTATTCTTTTAAAGACAGAAAATAGCATGAGAAAAGAAAAGCAGATGAAATTTTGGCTGAAAGGCACTAATATATCTTGGCACAGGCAGACAAAAGCGTGTGACAAAGTTCTGCAACAACCTGGCAAAACCACAGGCAAGGCACAGAGGGCTTGAATGAAGGAAATGTTTTGAGCAGGGGGAATTCTCTTTCATACAAAAAGATGGTATCATTAACCATTCTTCCACAGCAAACAAAGTAAATTCAAGTTCACCTAAAGAAGGTATAGGGATGATTTATGATTCTAGTTTCTCTATTCTTGCTGAGTTTGAAAGAGGAAGCCCTTTACCTCTGTCTCTCCTGGTTTCCTCTTGTTTTTCTTTTTCTCCTTTCCCGAGGCTGGAGTTTTGACAGCTGTACTATGTCCTGGAATGCCAGGCACTAGAACTTTGGTGTCCGAGTTCACAACAGGTGTCTTTACCTAGTACACAAAGATAACCACATTTCCATGAATTGCCAGTATCTTGAGCTTTCTTCCAGTCCAAAACATGGATTTTATTCTGAGACTCACACATATGGTAAAATCAGCCTGACACAACCCATTTTCTTGACTTAAATGTTAAGCAAATCTGACATATTTAAGAGACTTAATGACCTCAAGAAAGAGACAGCTAATTTTTGCCATTAACTAAAGCAGTGGTCTCTTTGGAATCACCTGTGAACCATTTTTCTTACAAGCTTTTGCTGTAACATTCACAGAACTGTTTGTATCCACCAAGAAATATTTGGATGTTCACTAGCAATAGATACCACCTGTGCTAATAGTCAGCCCCATAAACCACATGCAGATTAATTCAGCATCCACTGGAAGGCAGTAACTGACCACAAAAAGCAGCACAATGTAACAGCAAAAGGAAGTCACTTTTCACTTCAATCCCAACCCTTTTCTTCTAGGGACTGCTCAGACAGAACTCAGTTGTCTGAATGAGGCTGCGACCATGCTAACAAACAGAGACACCTTAGTTTATACCAAACAAGCTAAGGTATCATCTTCAATGAACACAAAGGAGATGGAATTTTGTATTTAATAATCAAATGCTCCCCTGACTGACAGAAGATGTAAAGCAGTATGCCACTTCCAGAATATTAAAAATGCTACCTGCTACTTCCAGAACACTTTTTTAACCATAGCACTTCTGTCCAGGTCTTCTTTTTTTAAGTACCTCTGAAGTGACAAAAGTATAATCTACTACAGTAAGCAAAGCAACTTCCAATTTCCAAAAAACTGATTTTTGAATCCCCTTTGCTCACCACACTCGTCACTGGCCTCCTCTCTCCCCACACGGCATGCTCAGACAGCCAAGAGAAATGTGTCTTCACTGGAATTCAGCAAAAAGCGAAACCAAGATGGGTATCATCACTGCATGCCAGGTAAGCTTTTCAAGTGAACTTCTCCCTGCAGTTCAGCTCTGCTACCCACCAGCTCCAGGACTGAGAAATCAGCACAAAACCGTGCCTGGCGGATGGAGCACCAGATCCAGGAGGTAGCTTAAGGGTCAGAAAAATAGCACTGTCTGCTCACTTCACTGGTACTCCACGCATTTCAAATTTTCAAGGCCTTGAATATGCACAGTTATTAAGAACTTTACAGCCTGTCTCTAAACACCCAGGGGATCCTGCATGAGAGAAAACAGGGGCAAGGGGCCTCACTGGACACTGCTGCCATGTAAGTGCCAAGCTCACATTCCCAGGTCCCTGTGAGTAGGCACTCATGAAGACCACTTGAAGAAAGAGCCAAAAAGACTTGCCCCTTAAGGTTCCACTACATTTTATTTAGACTCTAAAACAAAGTCATCCTACCTTCACCCTAAATCATCAGGGTCAAAGACAGACTCCAATGGAAGGACTGATCTCAAGCAGAAAAACCCCACCAATCAGTCCTGTCTCTCAAGCAGACCTGCTGAACAGGAGGGCCACCATGTGCTCTCACACACACCAGGACACACAGCAACCATGAACACCTCTTTACCCACACCTGCCTGAGTGCTATGGACATCTGCAGCTACCTCTGCAGTACCTCTGCAGGCCCATCCAGAAATCCAATCTCATTTTATGAGAGCAGTGAATTCTACCTACTTCATTTCTGAAGTAAAACAAGAGAAGCAACAAAATCACATTTCATGCAAAGCTCACCTTTGTTAGAGCAGCATCTGTTTTAAGTGACAACACTTTCTGGATGTCCCGTACCAAACATATGTGGGATTCACTGGTGTTCAAAGACTAAGAGGACAGGAACAAAAACAGTTAATGTATTTGACACTCACACCTGCGATTCATTATGCTACTGAAAGATAAGAACAAATTCCAATGGCATACGTTAGAATGAACTTTTTTTTTCCCCTCTACAATAGCAGTTCCTTTCCATATCAGCCTTTTGTTACCAGATCTCTATACTCTCCAAAGAAGTTCACAGAGGTAAACTGGAACTGTACTAAAATCAGTTTCAATGGCCTAACTCAGCAACAGCTGAAATGGCAAGAAACAGTCAGCAATCATGCCAACCTGTACACCAACTGAAAAAATGGAAGAATACAAATCGCTTTTCCAAACAGCTCTGGAGCAACTGTCACAGTTCCCAAAACAAGGGCAAGGAATATGTTTTGTATTGTTATAGAGTTTCAAAACATTAAAAATAAAAATAATAAAACCAAAAATTTCTCCAACTGGGAGCAGTATGCAGTCCATATTACAGAACCCAAACCCTCTCAGGTAAGTTTTACATACCACTTTCTCTATGACGGGCTGTAAGTTGTTTCCATACACCAGCAGCAGAGACTGTTTGTCTGTGCAAAACGCAGCTGCTAGAATAGGGACTGGTTTTGGTGTGGAATCCCCATCATTCCCAGGCGTTGCTATCTGGATGGTACAGTTTGATGTTAAGGGTTTTTTGCAGTAACTGGGGGGAAAAAAAAAAGAAATTAGAACAATCCAAGATGTTTAGCTTGAACACTTCAATATCTTGCACATCTAAGCACCTTTCATTAGCAGGTCCTCAGCAAATTCAGACATTTTACACCTCATACAGATGGCTAAGATGAGGCACAGACACACAAAGCCTGGATTAAAGCCACACATAATAGCAAAGTGCAACACTGTTCCCATCAAGCTGAGTTCTCCAAAAACATGTCCAGCAACCCAAGACAGAGAACCAGCTGGAACCTGGTTCACAAGCATATACAAGAGCTTAAAGGCAGCAACATAACAAAACTGAACTTTGCCTTGCAGTAACCCCAGACATTTCCCAAAGACAAAATTAATCCTAACTTACCCATTTAAGATATGTTCAAATAAATGCAACTGCCCATCTCTGCACACAACAGCTAACTTCACAGGCTGAAAGAAGGCACAGTAAGAGAGTTTCATTAGATTAAAGGAAAACCCTCCTGGAAGTTCAGGACAACAAGAGACAGTTGCACGACTACAATTTGACTTTTTTCAGTATTTAAGAACATTACGCTAAATCTGTAAGGAACATCAAAGACATAACAACTCAGAAACATTCAGTACAACTGTTAGAAGATTAGGAAGATAACTCACAACTGTACTTTATCACTAGTAATATATCCCAAGTTAAACAGTTTGCACAGTAGCAGACATGTCTAGAGGCACAGGTCTGCAAAGGTACTGACACTGTGAATATGCTTAGAGGAAAGAAACTGAAATGACACCTCTGAGAGCCTAACTGACAGGGGTACATTTGAGAATACTCTCCAATACATGCAGGAAGAGGGAACTGGAAACATTAGAAAAATATAGCATGAAATACTGCTTTGAGAAAAGGAATTTAAAGGCAGCAGCAGAAAAATGTTTTAAATAATAACTGAAACAGTTTGTGAACATGTTTCACATTCACACTTTTTTCACAAGCCACATACTTCAAAAGACTTGTGCTTGTTAAAATTGAGAGACCTGGCAAATGCACACTGCGACTTTAACTCATTCAAGGCTAGTTAATTTCAAATCCAGTTACACTGCCAAAAATACTTGAAATCAGAAAAGAAAAAAAAAAAATAAAAGGACCATACCCAAACCAGATTTTTAGAAATAATTTCTTTTGTTTTTTTGCTGCCAAGTTCTAACAGCCATTTTGATTACTAAGTTGTTCTAAATAGGAAACAAGTGATATTTCCACCATCACAAAATAAAAATTCTGAAAAAACCCACTGAATTTGCACTTAGTAGCTTTGAAAAGGAGTATTTCAAACTACTGTCTTTATAAATGCACCTGTAATAAAAATCCTTACACCTATGAATTGGCATTTAGATCTCATCACTGTGTAACAGAACCCAAATACAAACCAAGCCTCTTTCTTTACACCCTTAAAAGGAAACTGATGTGATGAGTGAAAATTGTTAAATATATTTGGTTACAAACTATTGCTCCTACCTCTTCTTTGACTTCTGATACAGTCAGGTCAACAAAAGTTGGTTCATCTGTTACTGTGAAAGACATCACAGCATTCTTTTCTTTCCTATCTGATCTGATTTGCCTGGAAGACACAAAAAGTACACATTATTTACCACAGCACAAACAGCACCCTCTGCACCAGACAAACATTATAAAGCCTATGAATCAAAACTGTGGTGGTATCTACCACATCCAAAAGCACCACACTGACATTTCAGTGTTCAGCTTAGAAAATGTTTAACTCCCAAGTGAAACTGAGCAAGGAAACTTCATATAAACCTCACAATAAGAACAAGGAAGTTTATTACACAGTATGTTCTGGCACACACCAGCGATACAAATGGCAACTGGAAGCATGCTCAGACACAGCCAAGGAAAATCTCGTCTTCACTCAACAATCAGTGAGTCGAAACCACAATTAAAGAGATCATCACTGCATTTCTCCAGTGCCCCTTCTGCTTCACCTTGTTTAATCACAGAGCTCAGAACATACTTGATGAGCCTATGCTCAATACTGATCACAAACATGAATTATGAAAAGCTTACATACCACACACTCAATAATCGGTCGTGTATAGCTCCAGACAAGAAATAAAGTCCTGTAATTCCATCAAAGGGTATACTTTCATTCACAGGTTTCACTGTGGTAAACATTAATGATGACACTGATGTAGCATGGCCTGTGAAATGCTAAGAGAAAAAACAGGATCTTTCCACGATTGTCATAAGCAGTCATATGGCAAAAATCAAAATATTAGTTAACAAAGAACATTAGGAAAGATTCAAGCGTTACTAAGTCAACAAGGACAGCTCAGTGATTTTTAACTAGTGAACAGCTTCCTTGCATTTCTGTATGTCAAGGAAGCTTTTCCTGACCTGCCAGATATTTATCAGCATCTTAAAAGTTAAATGGGGAATAAAAGGCAAATCCACTGGGACTAGATCCATGCAAAATAAATCATATCCACCTGTACTGCTGCTCTGCCCCAACAATTTTACACTTCAAACTTTTCAATGGAATTAGCTTCACAGTTTCATTCTCAGCTTTAACAATGGACACACATGAGTGCTTACACATTAAATTTTGCAACACACCACCCCCAGCCCCCTCCCAAAATTTGGTTCTTCAATCTACTTTTGCAAATGGTGGTTTTGGTCATTATAGAATGCAGACATACATGGTGGCTGCCATGTGCCAACAAGCCCACAGTAACAGCACATGTGTTACAACACTCACCTGACAGCAAGTACCAGGAGATTCAGAGACTATCCCTGTCCTGTCTGCTAGCAGGCAAGAGAACACGGCAGCATTCACGGATCAGCTAAAGCATGGCCATTTGCTCAATGTCTGAGCCCTGCTCAGAGAACAATAAGGAGTTGCTCCTATGCCTTCCAACTGTTTCAACAGCAAAACTGATAATGCCACCAGTTACATGAAGTTTAGCAAGAAAACTTGAAGGCTTTGTGGAGGGATTCATGTTAAAACCCATGCCAGCTGTAACTGATACGATGGTGAACTGAGCTCTGACCAGACAGGGACCCAGTTAAAAAGAACAGCATCCATCTTTCTCCTACAGCCTTGAGAAAGGATGCTGGCAGCATGCTCAGAAACAAAAATTGAATGTCCTCATTCAATTCTCAGCAAGTTGAAACCACAGTTTAGGGTACCATCACAGCAAAGATGTCCAGCAATCCCGAAACTGCCAATTGCTTCCTTACACACAGTGAAATTTTCAGATGTCTGTTCACGAAAACTAGATAGGTAGTGTCACCAATCCAGAAGGGCATTTTTTTGCATTTAGTTTCACAGAGGTACAAAAGTACTTACTCTGTAGACTTCTTTGGTCTCCAAGTCCCACAGTTTTATAGTTCTACCAGCTGACAGCAGCATTTTTCCATCTGGACTGATGCATAGACAGGTGACACTGTTATTGTCGCCTTTCCACTTACTAGAATTTGGATGGAGAGTTTTTGTAAAAAAGGAGAAAGATGGAGAAATAAAAAAAACAATATTTATTAGGATAAGCTCAAAACCACCATGATGGGAAATTTAAGGCAAAATTTAAAAACCAGCAATTTAAGTAGTCAAAGATAAGATCAAAGCTATTCTGCTTCTCCACTTTGCCTTCAAATTAGTTTACAAAAAAAACACAACTCAAAAATATAAAGCTATTCAATATTGAACTGTTGACTTCTTTTTTAATATTTGATTATTCTGCTCTGATTTTCTCTCAAAGTTTTCTACTTCTGAAAATAGGGCAAGAAGAGCCATACCATTTTCAAGACTTCTCTATTCACCAACTCGTTCAGAAAGGCCTTCTCCACACTAAAATTCAAAGTTTCAAAGCCCATTCAGTTACTGGCTCTCCTCCCAAGTCTCTGAATGTCACTGACAATAATAAACTTCACCTTAATGGACTATGGTTCCAAGCACTATTTAAAAATTAAAAAGATGCTGTTATGAAAAGCCTGACTCTGCTTTGAAGGAATATTGATACTATGTGTTTCTCACAGGACAAAATTGCAAGGCAAGCATTAACACATATCCTTTACAGTTAAGAAGTAGCCTGCAACACACCACATTCTGACTGTAAACAGCTGTTCTGGAAATGCTTCCAAATAACTTTCATATACCCAAGCAACACCTCTCCTGTTTTCTAAAACAGAGATCATTTACTATATCCCTTTTGATAGAAGCTGAAAATTTTACAGCCCACAAACCTGAAAAACAACATTGCATCTCCCAGAGCATATGACAAGATTTTGTATTCTCTTCCAAAGAAAAGGTTGTGACTAAGAATTTAAACAACTTAATAATGTAAACCAAGAAGACATTTTTAAACGTACTAAAAGACGAGTCTAAACTAGACTGCAGAATATATGGCACGGCAAAAATCCCATGGTTTTCACTTTGATATTCTTTATATAATTTTTACAGGAAAGAGTTTTAAACAGGATCTCATAAAGGATATGTCCAGAATGCCTTTAAGTAATCAAGAGTACTTGACATGAAAAGAGTACAAGACATGAAAAAGCTACAGAGAGATGAGAAATCATCCGGAATGTTTCAAAAACTCTCACTTCTCCTGAGAAAGCAGCGTGGTTGGAACCCATCTCAAGTACTTGTACAGGAACACACCCTACGGGATACAAACAGGGTGAATGAGATGTCCATGGACAGCTTCAGAGCTTTGATCTCATCGGGCTCACAGAACAACAGTGGGATGCCTTGCAAGACAAGAACCTTTAGAAAGGCACTTCAGCAATGACATGCCAGGAAGGCAAAACCAAGATGGGTTTCTCCACAGAAAAGTATAGCATGAATGCATGGAACTTTCCTCTGAAACAGGCAAAGGAACAAAACATATATGCACAGAAGGAGAATCCAGAAAACAAGGGAAAGTTATAAAACAAATCCACCTGGAAACCACTTCCAGGCACTGAAAGGTCAAAAAAGTGTCTGGGCACATCCAGCATAGAATTACAAATGGCAAATTGTGTCTAACCAACTCAATTGCCTTCTTAATGAGAGAACTGCCTTGGCCGATGAGGAGAGACACGTTTAAGTTGACTTCAGCAATGCTTATGACAAGGTCTCACACTGTACCCTTGCAGCCAAATTGGAGATATATAGCCTGAATGGACTCTGATGACAGTAAGATCTGTCTGCATCACTGAGTTCAAACAGTTTTGATCACTGGCATGAAGTCCAGCTGGTGGCTAGTTACTGGTGCCACTCCCTAAGGACATCCCAATACTGCTTACTATCCTCCATAACTGCCCAGGTCTTCATTAATGATTTCAAAACAGGACAGAATGCACACCTAACAACTTCACAGCCAATACCAAATTAGGGAGAGCAGCTGATATCCTGGAGGGCAGGGCTGCTACTCAGGGGCATATCAGAAACAGACTGTCAGAATCTCAAATTTTAAGAGGAAAATGTAAAGACCTGCAGGTGAGATGGGAAAAATGTCAGTACAAGTTGGGGACAAATACCTAGAAAGTAGCTTTGCAGAAAAGAGACCTGCAGTCCTCACAGTGAAGTTGAACATAAGCAAGCAGGGAGTCCTTATGGCAATGAGGTCAGCTATGTGTGATCTGCATTAGCCAGAGTGCTGCCAGCAGGTCAAGGAATGTGACTCCTCTGCTCTGTGCAACTCTTGAAACTGCACCTGAGCACTACATTCAGTGTGGGACAGTGCAACAAAGTCACTGACATGGTGGAGTAAATCCAGTGGAAGGCCATCAAGGCACCTTAGGGGCTAGAGCACATAATGGAAGAGGGAAAGGTGAGGGAACTGGGTGTGTTCAGTACCAACAGCGAAGGTTAGAGGAAGATCTCACAGCCATCTTCTGCTACTTTACATAGGGCCTCAGCATAATACAGCCTAAAGGATGCATCTCTTTCCTAGGGATATCAAAGAGGCTACCGACGATGGGCTGCCTGCAGCGCCCATGCCAACCTTAACAAAATCAAGAGAGCTGCAGTAATAAAACAACAGTGGAAAAAAAAAAAATCAAGAGAAGGATCAATGGGCCATCACACAGCAGGCTTTTATTGAAGAAAGATAACCAGGATTGCTAAAATAAAAATCTTGGTTTCTACTTAAACGTTTAAAAACTATTTGACTTTATTACAAAAGAAAATAAATACCACCAGACATTTTGTTACTGTGCAATCAGCTCAACTTTGCTCAACAGCACTTTTAACAGTAGCAGCCTGCTCAGACAGCCAAGTGGAAGTGTCTCCACTGCACATCAGTAGTAAGCGAAACCAAGTGGGTTATCATCACAGCAAGGCCCTTTGAGCAAAGCCACGCGCATGTAGCAGGTTTTACCGGAATGAGGTCTTCCAGTATCTGCTCAATGATTTTTTTTCTAGAATTTAGATTTTTCAGCATTTAGTGGGACTTTTAGTCTTTCAGTCTCACTAAACGTTATCATGTAGGGAACCAAGCCTCTCTCAGCACAGTTTCCAATACACAGGAGGAAGATACCCAACTATGACAATTATTCTTTCATCCCTTAATAAAACCACTTCCAATTTCAGAAAAACAATAGCCAACAGTCAGTTTTGTACAGTGGAAATGAAGCCTGGAAAATAGAGTGCAGCATTTCCAAAACCTGCAAGGGAGAAAACACACAAATCCAAGTGTGAAAAAAATCAACTGAAAAGCAGCATTACTCACCACTTTACTTTGCAGGTCTGTGTGTTCCATTCCACGATGTGTTTGTCGTCTGAACAGCTATACAAGCAGCAGTTGTCTTGATGCCATCTCACACAGTTCACTCTGCTGTCGTGACCACCATCCTACAAACGGTAAGAGATGGTCGGTCAACTCACTGGACTAGTCTTGACTACTAAGTCTTCCCCACAATACGAACAAGGTGCTCTTTCGAGAACTAAATTCAAATCACTGGCAATTTGAAGAGCGTGCGTGGTTTCAAAGAACATACATATACAGTTATATAAAGATATTTCGTATTTTGATACAAACACGTAGGTATTTTGGTTTGATTTATACAGCCTAGAGAAGAGGAGGCATTGTTGTCTACAGCCTCCTCAGAAGGGGAAAAGGAGGGGCAGGCACTGATCCCTTCTCTGTGGTGGACAGTGACAGAACCCAAGGGAATGGCATAAAGCTGTGATGGAGGTGGGGAGTTAGGGTGGATATCAGGAAAAGGCTCTTCACCCAGAGAGCACAGGCTCCCTGGGAAAGTGGTCACAGCCCCAAGCCTGCCTGAGTTCAAGCATGTGGACCATACCCTCAGGCACATGGTGTGACTCCTGGGGCTGACCTGTGCAGGGCCATGTAGAAGCCTAGAAAACAAGGTGCTAATGTGTATGTCTCAAACGCTGATAGGCAAATAGCCAGGGAACCAACCAAGCAGTGTTGGTAAGAATACACTGTGAGAAAGAATAGGATGTGGCTGGAGGAGGGAGCCATGCGAAGGTAGGACAGCACTTTCCCGGTACATCCTTGTTCTGGCTCCTGGTGACCAGCACAACCCAGCACAAGTGCAGGAATGACTCAAGAAGCAGGCCTGGACTGTTGACCAAAGGCACATCCAGTGGGGGGGATCAAGACCAACAAAGACCTCCAACCCGTTTCCAGAAAGGTCTAGCATGAACTGCACGTGGTAACTAATTTATGTAGGAAGTGAGAAACTTCGCTCCAGGGTGGGCAAAATTTGCCTATAAAAAGGTACCCCAAAAAGCCTGAGTGACGCCCCAGGACACTGGACACACCATCAGCTGGACTGATGCTGGAGCCAGGATTGCTGATTTTTCTTTCCTTCTCTCTCCTTTTAAGCTCGCTCTCTTTTTTACCCAGCCCTTTATTCAAAATCCATTGCCATGCATTTACAGTAGAAGTGAATAACTTACACCAATTTCCATGCCAAGTGTTTAATTTACTAACACAATTTAGCAGTTTTTGCGGAGCCTGTGACTTCTGTCATTCCTTTTTGACCACAACCATCTGCATACCTGCATGTTCCCTTCCATTTCAGGGTGGGATGCTACAGGAGAGGAGCTGGGCTTTGATGATCCCTTCCAACTCAGGATATTCTATGATTCTGTAATTTTTCTAGCACTTCGGAGTTTAAAAAAAAGAAATAACTGTCCCGCCTACTATTTTTACACAGACAGCCAAATAAGGCTAACAGTATGAAAGCTGCTCAAGGCAAGGCTCACCACAGGTGTCTTGCTGACAGTCAACTAAGTGCTTACTTCCTTAATGGCACCCAGAATTCAGTAGCTTTCCCTTTGTATCAGCATTCAAGAGCAGACTATCATCAGATCAGAAGACCCTACAAGCGGCATTACTCTTCCTAACAATCAAAATCTCTGCAGCTCCAAATATAACCGTGAATTATTTATGAAAATATTTAATGGAGTCTATTTCACTATCTGGATTGTAACAACCTGCTCAGACTACTCTCAAATGCATTGCTGCAAATGAGCTTTGAGCAAGACAAACCACACTGTGGCAAGATATTCTGTTCAGTAAGGATAGCTAAAATAACATCTCTTATTGTAACAAAAATAATCTTTTAATTCAACCTATGGGTAAAAAAAAAATTACTCATAATATCTGCTGTCTTCTATAGAAGAGAAGCCACTGTTTCCAAACCAACTACTCTATTTTTCAAGCATAGTTTTTCCATGTAACAGAGTTGATATTCATTAGCTACTGTCACTTGCACACATCGTAATTCTCAGAAGTCATTGCTTTCTCTAAATTCATGTATGTTTATCACCCTACTTACAACCTAGAGTTTAGAAGCAAAGGTGTACCCAAGTATCTCAAAAGTATTACACAGCCATTCATGTAGCTTAATTTTGCTTGTTAGGTAACCCACAACTAAAAGAGAGGTGCTTGGGAGCATGGAAAGGCAAAATGAAAGCCAGTGTGTATAATTCAGAAAAGATCATGTCCTGACAGAGCACAGGAGCTTCCACAAGGGAGGTAAATTTACAGAAGAGTCCATCACTATGACACCTTCCCAAGCGGTGAGTTCTGCCCTTCTCTGCCACAATGTTTGCAGGAGCTGAGGGTATGACACTCCCACAGAGGATTTAACTGTCCAGTGAGGCATTTCACCATGACTGTTATTTTTAATGTAAAGTAACAAATTAATGGACAGTGTTAAGATATTGCATCAACTTAGAAATGAAGATTTTTCAGACTAAACTGACTGAAACCATCAGTGTTTGGTAGCATGGGATGAAGAGTGCATTACTTACTAGCTTGCTCTGTAATTCTCCTTTTACTGTGCTGTACAACAAAATGCTACCAACTGCTGTACCAATAGCCAGGATATCTAACTGCTTGTCCACTTCTGCAACTTCAGACTTCCGTTTTTTCCTCTGGGGGCCATCCTGCAAAATCAAAAGAAAGAAACCATGAAATAAATCAGTGTGACTAACTAATCACAGTGTTAAAGCAGAGGGAGGAAAAACTTTAAGAGAAGTCTGAGACCCAGCCAGCCAGCACAAACTTTGTTAAGACACAAAATGAACACTGAAGTGTACAGAATCCTAGAAACTCAGCCTGTTCCTCCAAGGACAAGGTAACAAATTTGCTATGACTCACTTAGAAACACCTGGTGGAGGCCATTTTATTACCCTAGCAACCATATGCATGAGGGAATAAAACACATTTAATTAAGTTTTTCACAAAGTTCCTGTCCCAGAGTTTAACACATTCAGAACATTTCATCCACAAAATGGAAATGGTTGATCATGATCAGTTTCTTTTTTCTCAAAACATAATCAAAAGACTCTTGTAAATTTGAAGCATTTGTAATGCTTCTTAAAAAGAAAGTGCTACCCCATTCCACAGAGGGAAAAGGCTGTGACTTA
Source organism: Grantiella picta (assembly GCA_013397955.1). Lineage (NCBI taxonomy): Eukaryota > Metazoa > Chordata > Aves > Passeriformes > Meliphagidae > Grantiella > Grantiella picta. The sequence goes on along the minus strand of VZRM01006009.1, from coordinate 1,964,024 downwards.
AAGCAAAGTGCTCTGCCCAAGTCCTGTTGTTTGCACCAGGTCCTCCTATGATCAGACAATTCTTAAGCCTTCACTCTCTTGCTCTGCAAGTGCTATCAGCCACTTCAAGGATGGATTTCACTTCATCTCCTTTAACCAAAAACTTGAGAACCCAGATCACTGGGAAGGGAGGAAGGAATAAAACTGGTTCTTAAATATGGGAAACTAAATAAAGAAGGCAGAAGAAGCCATTACATTTATTCTCACTTGGTTAATCACTAATTGCACACACACAAGTGAAAAAAGAAAAGCAAAAATCTGCTCAAAGACATGAAAACAAAACAAAAAAAAATCACTAATGCTATTGATTAGTTTTTTAATTGGACCTTGGTAAGTCTCCTTACATTTGTAATACCACAGCAAAGCACTCTCTCCAATTTAAAAATTACACACATTCTAATGCTTCCTCTATACAACAGATCTATTTGCACTGACAAGCAGCCTGGAGAAGCACAAGGAGACTGATAAAACGTGAGCAACCAGCTCTGTTCAAGTTCCATGTGGTGTAGCTAATCTGTTTTACAATACGACAGTGAACACAAATAATTTCTATTCAGGTCCAGAGGTATAATGACAATCAGGTTTTGGTAGTTTTCATCACAACTAAGACATAAAAGTTTGATAGTGAAGGATAAATACTTTGGTTCTTTGAAGCAGGATTTTCTGTTCCTTCTGTATTTAACAGAGATAACACCTTCTGCAAAGGAAAGTGTTTTGGTTTAGGCCAAGAAATACCAAATTGCCAGAAAGATAACTTTTACATCTAAAGCAGGCTCTTGAGAAAAGAAATTACACTAGCTTTTTTTGCAAGTATTTGTTTAGGCTTCATTTTCCCTGAGAAAGAAAAGTATTTATAAAATATTACAAAAATAGATAATGTGAAACCATCAGAGTCGCAAAACACAACCATGTAAATCAAGGAGATTTTAAGACCATATATGATGAAACACTAAACTAGTAGATTTTTGGCAGCAATGACAACTAATTGAAACTGCTGTCTAACATGCAAAGACAAAGGCCACAGAGTGGAGAGGCAAGTACAATTCATGTGTTTTCTGGTACTTTTTGATCTCTTTATGTAGTTTTACAAATTACCCCACACCCCCGCTGCAAAGCAAAATCAATAGTAATAAGTTTTTAATTCTCTTCCCTTGAATAAATCATTCAAATAAATTTTTTTCCACCTTCCATTTCAGTTTGCTATGGCAAATTTCCTTGGAACAACTCAAAGGCACAAAAGAATTCCCACAAGTGTACAGTTATTTCCAGGGTCAAGAGAAAGCAAGAGGCAGTGAAAGTTTCTCCATTTTTTTTCCACATGCATTTCTTTACTGACCACCCCTTATCAGCAGTATGAGTGGAGCACTTTGTCAGAAAGTTTTGCATGAAGAAATACTAGTGGAAAATTCAGACAGCTGTTAATGTTTGAGATGAAAAAAACACTCTAAGAAAAAAAAAAAAAAACAACAAAAACAAAAAAAAACCACAACTTCTCTACCCTGCATTGGATTAGTACACAGAGAAACTGACAACTGCACTAAACCCCTATGTGGGATTCACTTGTCGATCAGGGTCTTAAATAGAAGAGCACCCTGTTGTCATGGACAGGACATGGTAAGCATCAGTTTTCTCATCATCTGATTATTTGATTTCTTTTTCAGATTTATGGAAACTCAAGTTTAGAAATCCTTCAACTTCACCTGAAAAAGCATAATGTTTTAATTAGTACAGATAGTTAAAAGAAGCTATTTGACAAGGAACTGTGCACACATTTTTTCAGACTGTTCTTCCATGACTTGGTAAGCCACTGAGACTTTTTAAAGAGAAATCTGCTGCTCACATGTGAAATAAAGCACGTAGAACACCTAAATAGGGAGAAATCTGAAGGTCCTGACAGCCAACGGTGACAGAGCTGCTGCAGCTTCTTAGGAAGAAAGTGTTTTGAATGTTGGAGGTCCACTCTTGCACAAGACACCACATGGAGCAGGAGGTGATGAACACTGCACACAGGAAGCACTGACACTGGAAGCACGTGGGCAGGGAGCATCCCAGTAAAGCCACCCCTGCATCAGCAATTCCAGAGCCTGCAGTTCAAAATGTGATTTCTAATATTCCCCTGTAACACATGGCCTCCATTAACATGGCAGCAGTCCAAAGCATACTGAGTTTAAATGTAATTTGGCCTAACACGATTTATAGCTATCTACTGGCAGAGTTCTATCTCTGAACACTAGATACTAGAACTGCCTAGACAGATGTCAACTCTCCAGGAACAAAAGGAGAAAAAAAAAAAGGGAAGAAAAAAAATACTAAATAACATCAGAAAAATACATTTGAAGATATATATTTGGCAGAGCTATCACAATTTTAGTTCTTCAGCTCAGTCTATGGAAAGAACCAATTACTTATAAAGGTTTTAAGGCACAACTATTCCAAGAAACAGTATGTGTCCCAGCTTCACTTTAAAACACATCCCCCGTAAGCAGGGGACAGGATTCAAACTACTGGCATAACTAGAAAGTACTGAGAGGTAGCCAAATGCTGTCTGGTTAAGACCATTTTCATACAACCTTAAACCAGGTTAAATCCAAGGACCTGTGGGGTTTAAGTGTCTATAGAAAAAGGTTGTTTCAAAACAAAGTTTTAAAAGCCCCTCAGAAACCTCCTGTGATTGACTTACAGCACCACAGCAGTGCAGTGTGTCAACTTTAGTTTTATTCCACACAGGACAGATCAACCCCATTTCACATGCCAGCTTCACTGAAATTAAGAGCAAAGAATCTATACAGCTTTGCAACTAATGCATGGATCCTTTTTGCTTCAAAGTTATATGACAAAGGAACCGGTTTGGGACAATATGAAACTGACCCTTTCTGCCACATTCTTCACATGTCCTGGGAGTTTTCAAAGTTCAGGGACTAAAGTGCTCAACTGAGCAAAACAAGACAATATCACCTTCCTTTGGGCTGTTTTAAGCACTTTGGAATAGCCTTAACAGCATTTCAAATACACTGAATTGCTGATATACTGAGACACACTTTAAAAAGCAACCCCTACTTCTTATTATAAAGGGGTGAGGGCGTATTTCACATACTTTATACGGGTTTTGCTTTTTTTTTTCCCTCGGGTAATGTTATGTTCTAGCTAAAGAAAACAGCATTACTTCAACATAAAAAGGATGAAAAGGTACTCCAGTATACACTGAGATATTTTCAGTGTTCACCTGGGGTGAAGTTAACTAAAACTTGATTAAGGTGGAGAACGTCCAATAGCTCTCGATGCATGCTGTGAATAAAACTACTAAATACCTTCTTGCAGAATTCCTGGACTCAGGAAGATGCATCTCAGACAGTGTAACAGCTTGCATAGGAGTACTTCTAAGGGTGAGGAAGTGTGGAGATACTGCCTTTACTGGAAAGTGAACTAAGTGGGCGCACAGCAGCTGACCTGCTCTGAAGCATCACTTTTTTAATTAAGGCAAGACGTGCCATCAAGTAACATACCTCGCTCCTTCATGGAAGGCTTCTTCGACGCAGATGATATGAGAAACAGATAGTTTTACACAGTCAGTGCTCCTGCCGAATTTTTATATTAAAAAACCACAAAATAAAGCCTCTAGAGACGCCTTCCCCACCAACACGTGGTTTACCTTGTGCAGCGCAATCCCGGACGGGGGAGCGGCTCCCCCCGCGCCCCCCCATCCCGGAGCGCGTCACACGTGGACATCCCCAAACCCCGGGGCCAGAGGGAGACGGGACGGGATAGAGCCCGCAGCCCGCGGAGCCCAGGGCACCCTCACCCCGCTCGCCGGCCCCCACTCCCCAGCCCGCCCGGCCACATGGCGCCGGGAGGGCGGGGTGAAGCCGAGCGGGCCGCGGCCACGCGTCAGGGCTGCTCGGGTCGCC
>VZRM01006009.1:1922030-1959664 GCA_013397955.1 Grantiella picta | reverse complement strand
TCCTCGGTTGCCCCCTGAGGAGGAGAAGGAGGAGGAGATGGCGGCCGCCCCTCGTCAGGCGCCGGGTGAAGCGGCGGGCTCGCGTGCCGGCCCTTTCCGCGCCGGGGAGCTGGCGCTGGCGGAGGTGCGGAGGAAGCACAACACGACGCTGAAGCTGCTGTGCCGGCTGGCGGCGGAGGCGGTGCTGACCAGCCCCGGCGGCGTCCTTCCCCACCGCGACATCATCGGGCAGCTGCCCGGGCAGGTGCTGCGCGCGTCGGGCGGGGCGCGGCTGCTGCTCAGGCGGCCTTCGCTGGAGGAGTACGTGCTGCTCATGCCGCGGGGACCCACCATCTCCTACCCCAAGGTACCGGCTGGTGACTGGGAAGTCGCTGGCCGAATCTCACCTTTAATTTTTCGCGGATAGTAACGTGCTGTGTTTTTCTCGCTCGCAGGATATAAGTGCTCTGTTGATGATGATAGATATCCACCCGGGAGACACCGTATTGGAAACTGGCAGCGGGTCTGGCGCTATGAGCTTGTTTCTGTCAAGAGCAGGTGAGAATCCAGCTTTAGGAAACACAGAATTTATTTATTTCCTGATGACAACGTGATTTTATTTTGTGCACGTACTTATGGTTCTCATGGTCCTTACTACTCAGTTCATAAAAGCTTTGCTGTGGTTCACGTGTTCTTCTATAGTTTGTTGACTTGAAGGAAAATTACATCAGGGCCAGTACAGCAACTGGAAACCATTTTGACTGTGCCTGAAGGCCCTGCAGAAAATTTGAGTTTCAACCATCATTATTGTTGGCTTTGGCTTAACCATACTTGGTTTTCTCTCCAATCTCTTGCTTTTCTCCGTTTTTCTTTTCCTCATCTTGATGCACCACATGAAAAATCTGATTGATAGGTACCAGTGAAAATGCTTATGAGGATGCACACTGTTGTTCAGCGTGTTACAGCCAGCCTGGTTTGATCAAGGTCTCTGTGCCCTGAAAGGTGGAGAGCCTTTGCACTCAGCCATGTGAGTGAGGGTGAAAATCACCCTTAAAACTCCGCTTGACATCCAGTTAGTGGACCACATTTCAGAATAATGTGATTTATGTGGTAGAGCAAATCCCTTAAGGAAAGGAAACAAAACTGTCACCATTGTTTGCAGTCTTAAAGGACTTGGGAGGCTAAAGACAAGAACTTCATCACTGATTATCTTAACTGATAAGGTAGAAAATCACAAGTTGCATGTCCTGAAGATGTGTTCAAAGTCAATGTTTGAGGGCATCCCACTGTCAGAGTAACTGTACCTGAGCTTCTGTGAAACTAGCATTTCTTTTTTGACTATATCCCAGGGTTCATTAAAAAGCCACATTGTAGGCTATGCTGTCTCTGTAAAATGTTTACAGTTTGGTCTGCCTTTGTGGCTTTACACTGTGTCCTCCAGCAATTCAAAATAGAACATTTCTTCTCCCACCTACAGCCAGCTAAGTGTCTGTAGGAGGTGATGTGAGGGAGACAAACTCAACAAAGAAGCTGCTCTTTTTGTTCAAGACCACTGAGTAGCCTTAGAACCAGCTCTTGCTCTGCTGTGGAGCTGTGCTGGATACCTGCTGTCCCTTGGCATGTGCTCCAGGGTAACCATATAAGGCTTTTTAGAATTGTGAGTTTTTCTGAGAAAGTTCAGTATTTAGCAAGTACATTCCCAGAGCCATCAATCCAGCCATGCTCTGGGATGCCAGATGCAGCTGCTGAGGAACTGGGAATGGTACAAGATAGAGTGCTGAGATCTATCGGGAACTTAAAACCGATGACGGCATGTAAGCAGCAGCAAGGGGAATCTGGAGGGTCCCTTTCCAAGATGAACAGAGCAGTTGTTCTTCTTATGCCTTGTTTGAACTGTAACCCACACCTGGCATGTTAATCTGGTTGAAGCTGCTTGTGGCGGCCATTAAACACTGCCGCAAGATCAGCTCAACTGCAGCTGGTCTTGATGCATAGGGCCCAAGTTTCAAGGTCAGCAGTTGCACCTCTGCTCCCTCTCCCTCTTTCTGCCTCCTAATGCTTGGTTTCTTCTGATCATCTTTCTGAAATGAGCTATTCTGGGGGGGGGTTTTAGTTCCATTGGGATTTTGGAGCAATCATGGGATTATTCTGAAAGCACCCATTGCTGCTGTAGGAGCTAGAAGCTGACAAAACAGAAGATGAACATCAGCACTTCTCTTTCCATTCTAGAGAGAGGAAAAGTAAGAGTTCTTAGCTTTCCCCATCTTGCCTACAGGCAGACCTGGAACCCAGAGATGGGATACCTGCTACTGGCTAAGGCAAAAGTTAGCTTTTGCTAAATACAGCAGGTGATTTTTCTGCCTTGGGTATTCAGTCTGCTGTGGCCATTTTATACATTGAATTTAAATGGGCACCAATACAGACAGTTTCAGTGACAGCTAAATGCACTTTGCTGCTGATACAGAAATAAATAGATTTGATTTGCTGTTTCCGAGTGGTGGCTACTTTTGCCACCATTAAATACAGTGATACCCAAAAAGAAAAACAGCTGCTACTCAGGTGAATGCTGGAATTCAAGTCTAGCAGACACCTTACCAATGTCCACAGAATTATTTAATTTCGAAAATCCTCATTGATTTAACAGATTTCATTCATCTCTTCTTTATTATTCATTTTATGTTTTCTTTCCATTCTTTCTTTGGTCATTGCCAGCAACTACTGACATGCAACTGGATAAAGGTATTTGTCGTGGCTTTCAAATCTTTGAAAAGTGGAAAGTACGACGTATGCAAATTTGACATACTGTAGCCTCACAATAATGTTGTTTTTCCTAGCTATTTTACCATTTCTTGAAAGAAAAATCAGTTTGAAAAAGTAGGAATTACTTTGAGTGAGCAGGGGTAAGACTGATCCCCAGTGTGAAGAATTTTATTTTTCTGATGGTTCTAAACTGATATCTGAAGTAATAAAGAGTTGGTGGCTCTGACTTTACAACTGCTTCAGGTGATCAAAGGCAACATGCGGAAACCCTCCCTTTCTTACAAGTTGGTTTTGGCCTTTGTCTGATCCAGGGTGAGCTGGATCAAGGAGTGACTGTTGGGAAATCCCTTCTTTTATTCAGTTCTCTGAATGGATTCATGGTGGGATTACATAGCTAAGGGAAGGAGCCTGGTGACTTCAAACTGAAATCACTTAGAAAGGCACAAAACCTGACCCAGGGAGCTTGAAAAGCTGCCCAAACCCATTCCAAAGTAGCAAGGAGAGAGAGAAGTGAGCAGTGGGACAGACTTGAGGAATTGGAGTAATACCAATATAGAATAATACAGCAGTGCACACTCTGCTGTCTGCCTGGAAATGCTTTCATTATGAAAAACATTGTACATTGGGCTCATATGGTAAATTTCAGAATACTAAATTTAGACTTAACTAATAATTTAATAATTTATTACCATTGCAACACTAACACAAAAATTACGTAAACCTGTGTAAATCAAAGAGTACAGTGGAAAACTCGTCTGTAGGATTGAGATCAGTGAGCAGATCTGGCGGTTTTCTTAGCCTTTTAGCTGTGATCACTCTTGCAGCATTCTCAGCTGGTTCCTCTGGTTGCTGTGGCAGAAGGATCAGGGCCACAGATGCTCAGCTTGTCTTTGCTGCAGGAGTGACTGCAGGAGAACATCTTGGGAACAGTCTGTACTATTATAGCTACACTTTTTTTCATCTGTGCATTGATGGAGTTCCATCTGTAAAAGAACTAACATGGCACTTTTACTGCCTACGTTTGTTTTAAATGTAAAGAAAACCTAGATTGTCATTGGTTGTTTCATATGTGATAATTTCCTAAAGCGGAGATGGAAGAGTGTACTTTATATTATAGACTATGCTTTTTACTTTCTTTTTTTATTTTTCAAGCCTTTATAACAGGTGAAAAGTGGTGAGTGGAGTGTCTTTTGTTTGTTTTCAGTGGGACCCAAAGGACGTGTTCTAAGTTATGAAATCAGAGATGATCATCATCATCTAGCTAAGAAGAATTACAGGCACTGGCGTTCTGCATGGAAAATAGGACACAGGGATGAGTGGCCAGATAACGTGGAGTTCATTCTTAAAGACATTTCAACAGCTGCTGCAGATATGAAATCTGTAACACTTGATGCAGTGAGTGAATCCAAACAATTCCCCCATTTGACTTGTGCCTTTTCTCCATAAATGAAAACCTCTAGTGCTCACACTCACAACAGGATGCCCCTATCTAGTTTAACATGAGAAAAAACAATCAGGTTTTCATCAGTGAAAGAAACATTGCAAGCTTTTGTCAGATACAAATATTTTCAAGGTTTCAGTTACAGTTTCCCAAATGAAAGAGTGATAAAGCTGTACTATAAAAATAATACAATTAATTACTGCTGTCTTGTAAGCAAAGACCAACTTACTTTCTTGTATCTTTGAGAAATGGATATTTTTATAACTGTGAGATACGTATTTCAAGCATTAAATTTCAGAAGAATACATAACCTTTTAGAATACGTAACTGTGTGACCACTTTGTTATCAGCTATATCAAAAGGACAATGTAACTAAACCATAATTTAAAGAATGCTATTGCTTGCTCTCCTGTCCTGCTTCTCTGTATCCAGATTTCCTGAAAGGAGATCTGCTGGGGAAAATGGCTAGATATCTAGTTAACCACTCTTCCCTGTAAAGCAGACAAACTACTTGTAACTCTTTACTTACTAAATGCTTTAAATGGTTTGAGCAAAGAAATATAATGCATAGCATAAATACACGGTTTCAAAAACCATTCTAAGTAACAGTCTGCAGGAAGGATCAGATACTGCATATCCCATTGTTTTACAATCTGAATAGCCTCCTAGCAGAAGATGGATAAGTTGCCAAAGACAGAAGTTTTTTTTTAATTTTGAAATAAACAGCAAGTTAGACATTGAGACCATAATGTACTCTTTTTATGCACTTGAACAATTTTTTTCACATTTGAGAAATAGATATTCAAGTGTGTTAGTAAACGTAGTGTTCTGTAAGTTTTTGTTACCGTCAAGATTATGGAATTTAATTACTAGGAGGTTTAACTTCCTACAGACCTACTTAGTTGGTCAAATGCTACTTGCTGTTTAAATAGAAATTAATTTGGAAGTAGAGAGGACTTTGTTTTGCCTAAGTGTGGACCTCAGGTTTCGAGAGGCAGTGATAAAACTGGTTGATGATTACGTACTGCTGTTGTATGCATCTCTCTTCCATAACCTTTCTTTCCTCCCAAGCATTGTTGTATGTTACACTGACAGATGTACATATGTTTTCCCAGCAAACGTTAATATATCTTTCTCCTGCAGGTAGTTCTGGATATGCTGAACCCTCAGTGTGCTCTGCCTGTTGTACACCCAAGCCTGAAGCCAGGTGGGGTGTGTGCTGTGTACTTAGCAAAGTAAGTATTTATTTCTGGCACCTTTATTCAGGCATTACCTGGCCTTGGTGCAAAACCAAGCATCTTCAGAAATACACATCCAGCATTAATGAAGTGGTTAACAAAGTTGGGGGTTTTCCACATGTAACCTTTTTGGGGAGTTGCATTCAGTATAAATTACATTTGGCCAAATCCTTTGGCATCTACTTCGGGAATGTTTTCATTCTGGTCAGTGAAATTTGTATTTTATGACATCCTCAAAGTAACTGCACTGTTCTCCAATGCAGCAGTCAGGTTGCTCCTTTACTCTAAAATTGAAAGACTCACGTAACCTCCAAGGTAAAGAAGGTGACAAAGTCAGTAGAATTGAGACTGTGTAGTTTTAGTTTTCAAAATACTACTTTATCCTTTGCATTTCTTCAAAAGCATCACACAGGTTGTTGACCTTTTAGACAGAATACGGAGCTGGAAGCTTCCTTTCTTGTGTGAAAGGATAATTGAGGTAACTCACAGAAGCTGGTCAGTACTCCCTGCTAAAATCAAGAATTGCAAATCAATCCGAATGGTGGAAACTCAAGAAAATATTGAAGAACCTCCTCATAATGAATATGAAGAGCTCCATATTCAGGATCAAGCAGTTCTTAAAGAAAGCAAATACAATGGTAAGAGCTTTACTGCTGCTGAGATACCTCATTACTGCACTTTAATAATCTAGTGCAGGAAAAGGCAGTATTTTTTCTTAGGTCAGCTGAGACTAGGAAAGGTTTTGGACAGTCTAGACCTTGTCAGGTTTGAAAAAGACTGTTAGTTAAATTTAAATATCTTACTGAAAATCTCAGCTAAATAGAAAATAAATTGCAATCTGCAGTGAAGGATGACTGCCCTACTACTACTGTTCTGAAATTTTTGGTTTTTAGTAAAATTCAGTTCTTTATACTCATCCTACAGCTGCTTTAGAGGAACCTGATGGACTTAAGGATTCCTTAGGAGAAATGGTGCCAGTGTGCTCTGTTTTAAAATTATGCTGTTCTGGCAAATCCAAAAATTATGCCATATATATATATTTATATGACAGATGGATGTAAATATATGTACAGCATAGATCTGCCAAATGCATACTAGAGCAAAGAGTTCTGAATATACTGAGAGGTGACAACAAAAAAAGAAAACACGTCAGGGAAAAATATTCCATGCACATTTTCAACTCTAGTCTGAATGTACATCTTAAACTTGTGGGAAAGAAGTTAAAAAAAATGTCCTTGTCACAGAATCACTTTGTGATGCTGCTGAAACAAACCACTCAGTGCCTTACATTGCCCGACCAGCCCACTGGCAGGAAGGTCATTCAGGTGAGACACTTGGAAAATGTTTATCTTAAATGTTTAGTGGGATTTTTATTTTTTAAAAAAAACTACCTTTTTTTTCTTTGTACTAGCATTTGGTATATTCCCATATCATGAAATCATATAACTTATGATAATAAAATAATCGTTGTATATTGAAATACTAAAGTAGTAACTTTTGTTTTTTAATTAGCATTCCTTACCAAGCTGAGAAAGTTTCGACCACTGCTTTCTTGATGCTTCTGCCTCCTTAGCGGCTAATTTGACTATTGTACCAGAATAAAATAAAACATTACAAAGTAAATGCTACATTTGCAAGTCGTGTAATTTTTAAGTAATGACTTCTCCGATTCCTACCTCATACCAAGTTTGAAACACCAACTATTACACCACTATTTAAAGGGAGAAATTTCAAGTGAATCATCATGTCAAGATGTGATGCAGCCCAGATTGTTCTGCAAACCACAGCATCTGTTTCCGTCTTATCAGACTTATTTCATTCTCCATTGCTTGTAAACCATTCCATGGATTTATCTTGGTTCAGGGTGATCCGTGGTTGCCTTTTGCCAGACAGCCTCTGACAGTCTACCAGAAATAAGGAAAAAAAATCAGTAAGAAAATAAGGGATCAAAATCTGTCCTTTGAAATGAATACTTTGCTGTCTTCCAGCTGGTAACTATAGGTTTCTTAAAGAACAATGTTCTTAAAGCATATCTTTAAGAGATTCTGAAATTCACTGGAGGTATTCACTTGATAAAGCTGTGCTTATTCAAGATCAAAACAGTTGTTGACACAGCTTTGGTTCCCTTCCAGTACTCACAATGCAAGTTGCCTGGTTATTTGGGAATTTCACTATTTAAAGTATTCTCAAATGGTTGGAGGAAACACATTTTTTTCTGACCCTTGTCAGAGACAAGAAGCAAGATTTTTCAAGTAAAAACAGACTTAAGTTATTTAGGGTCTCACATGAACAGGTGGTGATGTTTAACGCACCTTTAAGTGTGCTTTATTAAGTGATATGTTGTAAACACCCATCTTGTTCTGTATCTCAGGAAAGATTCAAATGCCAAATTTTTCAAAATTGAGAGATCCCTTGAGAATCAGAGTTGTACTAAAACTGTTAAAAGCAGTTACAATCCTACTATTATAGTGAAAATTTGGATATTAGTGAGAACATACACAAATAAAACATACAGAGCTATAAATAACTAACCCTGTATTAAGTAAGTATAGTAGGAACTCTGCACTGAGTACGTACATGAGAGTATCTTTGCAGAGCTGAGGCCTTAAACAGATGCTACAGGAAGTTTACATCTCAAGTGTGTTCCACTTTTAATAATAAATTTAATAATGGGTTTGTCCCATAACTGCTGTATGTCATGGAGGCCTCTAATGCAAAGGCTGAGAATGCCGTTTTTGAGTAGATGAATGTGCAGAGATTCAATTACATAAACAATTCTCACAATACACTCTTGCTTTTTACTCATACTCCAGTATTAAAATTATGTCTTGTATAAATTGTCAACAAATAAAATGCACTTAGAGGAAAATGGGAATTGTGATTTAACCTATGTCCAAACTGATACCACAACTGAGCATCCTGCCCTTTCTGAAAACATGCTCTCAGCAACAGCACTTTAACTCCCACCAGTATTTCTATTGTTTCTTACAGCCATTCATGAGTGTTTAAAACAGGACTCTCAATCCCATTTTTAATGCAAGAATAGTTTAAAATGCCTTAATAGACTGGAATGCAATCCAAAATCTACTGTAGTAGAGGAAGGTAATTTGTAGAGATTCAGTGTAAAGCAGTTGATACTTCCAGGAAGTCGGGAGACAACATGTGAAAATGAAAATGAATCCATGAGAGTAAAATAGCGCAGTTCTGCCAAGGGGACTGCATGTGTAATACAGAAGGACAGAGCAGTTCCTGCAGTACTCTGAAGGGGAAATATGGCCCCAGTTGCCTAAACTAATGGAAAATTATTTGCAATATGAAACCATACCTTGGGCTTTGTGAGGAGGAGAGTCAATGAGCATTTTTTCAGTTGAAAAGGTGTCCTTCGATTTCTGGGATGAGTGTAATTCCATCATCTCCAACGTGTCAGTAGATGAGGAGGAAGATGACAATCCGAGTCGTACAAATCTGCCTTTCTTCCCGCAGAGCAGGCAGTCTGTAGAAGTAGCACTGGGTCCTCGGGGCAGCTGGACTTCATCATCGTAGCTCCTCAGAGCTCCACTATGGTGCACAGAGCGCTCTCGCTGCCATATGTAATGTGTTGGAGCAATAGCCATCACCTAAGGGAACAGCCGTGGGATCAGGAAGTGGAAAAATAATGGGAAAACATACAGCTGTAAACTAGAGATCCAGTTAGGGTAAGGCAGGGAATTAATGTAGCTGAAATTGGTAACATCTCTTATCTGTCTCATTCTGTCCCACTAGAAAGTTTGCTCCCTTGGGCAGGAGTAAGTAATTCCTATACCAGTCAGGTGTAGAAACATCCCAGCTTGCAGCCCTGTGTTTTCGTGTAAGTCATCACAAACACCAGCTCATGCTTTGTATGTTGGACACAAGATGGTGTCTTTGGCCAGCTCCTAAACATCAACTAACAACGTTCATCATCACTGAACTTACGGCAGTGGGAAGCTGGGAGGGTAGGCAAGGAGCAGCATTCTGCACTCGCCTAGTTCCTTCTACTTTTCCCATAGCATCTAATCCCATCCCCAGAGATGGGACTCTAGAGTAAATTAAATTTTCCACTATCTGTCAGTAAACGTTATATGCTTAGAATGTGGCAAGGGCTATTCCAGATACACATTTCACCTGAAAAGTGAGGAATATATTTTTTCCTTATAAATCATAAAGCAAACAAATACACAAAATTATTTATAAAGTGGATGAAGTGAAACAAATGAAGGTAGATCTTAAATAAAAAATATTTGCATAAAGCAGATTCTAGACAATAGAAACTTCACTTTTAACAGTAGTGCAATATAAAATAGTGTCATTTACTTAAAAACATAGTTTCAAACAATGTATTATAAATGCAGAAGGACAAAATAACATAGAGGATAAATGGACCATTACATTTTAGCTGCATCTTTTCTTTCTCACTGATTGTCTATTTGCTTTAGGATATCTATTTAAAAAAAACTACCTGCTAGCTGGTGTTAATTGTGATTTCAGCATCTACAATATTAAATCTCCCTCCCTACCTCTTCACAGCAGCGTCTGCTTACAATAGCTCTGTAGTCAATTCTACTCCACAGCTGATCTCTTAACTTTAAGAAATCAGGGAAGAGCTTTCTCCAGGCTTTGCCCAAAGCCCATGGGAAAATGTCATACTTTGCTTCTTCATTGTCTTCTTCAACTGTGTTTGCCAGATACCTTCAAATACATGTATGTGTTTATGCTTGTAATTATTATTCAGTCTTAAACCACTACATTAAAATTATTTCTAACATAAAATAACAGACATATTGAAGTGGTTGTTTTTGCTAGTATTGTGAGGAAAAAGCACTAACAAAATACAGCCTTCTCTCTGGAACACAGTTTTTTCTTAACCAGTTCCATATGCATCCTTTGGGAAAGTAAAAAGAAGCTTTTATAAAAATTGCTTTACCATAGAGTTTCCTAAATTAGTAGATAAGCAAGAACTAACATATCCTGACACCTTTCATCAAGCTGGCAAGAAACCCTTGAACTAAAATGAACAGTTTCTGACTGATTTCTTTAAATTCTTTAAATAAAACTTAAAACTATCCTGTGAAATCTTAAACTTTACGTTTTTTACTTTATAGATTGTAGCTATTCTTGGAAAATTACGTTGTTCGTATTAAATTAGGAGCAAACAACTAAATACAGGTCTACCTTCAGTTATAAATGAAGAACTTAAATTATTTTTTTAATGTCTCTATTCCTCCCTTCCTTCACTATCTGTTACTTTTTGGTTTAGATTGTCTTCTCAGATCACAGGAAAGTATTTGCTTCCTCTGCATCCACCTGATACTAAACGCCTGTAAATCACACCTGAAAAAATTAAGACCTTTAGTCTTGTCGCCACTTTTCTCACTTTCTCCTGTCCCCAGCATTCCATCTAGTCCCAGTCTCACCCTTTGTCCCTTTCTAATCCTTTCACTGTTCTGGCCTGGCTTTCTTCCCTTCAGTGGAGTCAGAAGGCTCTCTCCTCCATACTCTGTGGATGTCACCCACAGTACCAGTGACAGTAGAAGGAACAGCCACCTTTGCCCCTGCTCTAGAGTGCAAATCAGAGCATCTGAGAAGCGCTTTTACAGGAAAAGATGACCTGAGCACTGTAACACTGAAAGAAAATGCAGAACCCTCTATAGGTAAAGCCAAATACAGAGGGATTATGTAGGCTTGGTAAAGATGGATTACTGATAACCACCTCTGTTTCAAGGTAAAGACATTTTAAAATGGTTTAAAAAGTTAGCAGAAATTCTCTGGCAACATTTTTACAGGTGCTTCAAGTCATGTTGACAGAAACTTTAATAAAAAGTTACTCCTGAGGTGCCTATCATGGTGAAATGTTTTGATACAAATTATTTAAAGGCTGGAAAAAATATGAAACAGTGTGTTGCAACAGCACCTGTGAGCCACATAGATGTTGCTGTGTATTGTCCTGCATATATTTCTTGTAATATTTAAAAAACTCCCAGATTCTGTTTGGTAGGTGGAATGCCACTCTGTGTATCACTGATACATCCCCTCTCTGCTGCTCAGGCTCATTCCATTCTTCTCCAGGAGGAAGAATGTTGGATTTGTACTGTTTATCTATAGTATGTAAATTATCATAGAACCACAGAATGGTTTGGGTTGAAAGGGACCTTAAAGACCACCTAGTTCCAACCCCCCTGCCAAACCCTAGGGATGCCACCCACTAGATCAGGTTGCTTATGTTTATATACTACATCAAGAACACTCATCACAATTCATAAATATCAGTGTCATAAAGAAATAATGCAAAGTTTATCCTAATAAAACTAGATAATTAAAAGTACTTACAAAGCCACAAAGAAATTGATTCTGGTATGCTCACTTGTTGTGAAGTTAGCTCTCTTGAAATAAACGAAAGTCATTGCCAAGAGATACTGTTTTAAAATGTAAAATGAAGTATCAATGTGTTATTTAGGTGTAGTATTTCCTAAATTGTTTTGCACATTTATCTTGCACAAAGATATTTTCATCATTTTTAACAATGAGGGAAGCATGAATTAAGTTTCTTGAAATTCCCATGTGAACCCATTAGAAAAAAACTGATGTTCTGTATTCGCATCAAAGTATCAAGTAATTAAGGGCAGATTTCTCACTCAATGTATGTTTTATTAACTAAGAAGGAAATACCTTGTCTGCAATTTCACAGCAACAGTCCATCCAAAGGAAGTCTTGGATTAGATCATCATCTGTAACAAGAGAAAGCTGTAGCATTTCAAACACCGAAAGTGTTTATTTTAGAAAGTATTTGTAAATAAATAACAGATGGTCCTTCATTAAACCACATAAAAGGAAGGAAGCTAGAGCCACCAGTAGAGAACTGAGAAACTGGGGGGGGAGTAGGAGGTCAGGTGTGAAAACCACTTACGTCGACTACAGAAAGCAAACTACCAGAAAGGCAAGGTGGCAAATCTGGTGATTGCATTTCATCCATTCTTATTAACAGCAAGCAAAGGTGAAAAATAACCAGTATTTTTTTCTATTTGCATAATTTCTTCCTGCATTATGTGGTTCCAGGTGATAGTGCGCTGTTATTTCAGAGGAACTACAGACTGCTGAGATCATCCTGCACCTTGATTACCTGGCAGCCTTTATAGGGCAACACTTGCTTATTTTTGGTCAGTGCTTCACTGTCCGTGAACATGCACCGTAACTACCACGAGCTCTCTCATTCACTTCTGTATTTAAGGGTCAATTAAAAACCAGATATAATCTTCCACTATTAATGTCTTTGTTAAATTAAATAAACACAAAACTTTATATGAAAGAGACACAAATAAAAAGAGATGCTCCAACTCCTTAGGTCATCTTCCATTCCACTTCTCCCCCCAGATATTTATACCCACAGTAAATTAACATGTTTAAGAGACAAGGAGTCCAGTCTTTTTTTAAGTCTTGTGTAAAACAAGATGCACATTGTTTTACATGGATTTGTTCAAATAAAAGAGAAAATAGAAAGGAAGGAAAATTATAAAAGAAACTAGCAAACCACCTTGGTTTCATTTGTAATATTAAAAAAAAGATACTTTTCATCAGTTTGGTAGCCCTTGTATTTTTTAATTTAAGCATTAAATATTTACCAAAATATAACAACAAAATGTTTCGATAAAGAATTTCCCTTACTTTCAATATTAAAAGCACTCACAAAATTACTGAGCTTAGAAAACATTCTGTTCAGTCAATACATTCATATCTCACATTATTAACCTACCAAATAATTTAAAGAAAGCTGTCATTTCCTGACGCTGAATAATTAGACATGGTCCCTTTGGACATTTATATTTCTGACTGGGAACCCCTTTTTCACAGTTTTCTTGCTGGTCTTTGAAAGCAGGTCGCTTTAGTCTACTAAGTTTTTTTTGCTGATGTGATCTGGATGCACTCGGTTTTACATGAACAGTGACAGTGGGAGGTGTCTGACACACCAGATTGTGTTTCATTTCGTTAAGCAAAGGTTCCTGTTAAAAAAATAAGAATAAATTAACTACGTAAGTAGTCCGTTTCAGCACCAGAACATTTCTTTTGTTCCCATGAAACGTTTCAGTAGAGCTTGTATATCAGGTGATGGAAAATTAATTTTATCAGTACTGATTATCTAAGTCTTGTGCCCTGAGACAGCCACGTAGAGTCCTCTGATTTAGTTCTAATTTTATAAAGCTGGGGTTTTTTTCCCAATAGAAGGAGCCTTGAGTTTTTCTCTTTTCAGTCAAAACTTTGAAAAATGGGCAAGGAGCCTTTCCAGAAAAAGTTGCTGTTTGTCAGGTCTTCCTAGCTCCACACTTACGTAGATGTACAAAAAAAATCCGTGTTCTTGCCCTCCAATTTGTGACTCTGTGTCTTTTTTTGTTAAATAATATTAATAGAATTAACACAGTACAACTGTCATTAAGCCATGAAATATGGAAATAAAGTCTTGAGCTCCTAATTGCCATTGGGAATTAAACTTATGCCTCAGGCTGGACATACCCTGAAGGCACAACCAAGGAAACGTACCTCGTGGTGTTAGTAGCTGCAAAATTTAAGGGGACTCCAAATGGAGAGTGAGGATTTTGGCAGAATTAAATGTATTTAAGTCTTCAGTAGGTCTCTCCGCAGGGGGCTGTTTAAGGTTGGCTCACCGCAGCCTACCTGGCTCTCCAGCTCTTAAGTGGCTGTCGCATAAACACAAAAAGCTCCCTTAGCCGTACCTGTGACTTTGGCTACCTACAGAAAGCCCAAAGCTGCCCGTGCCCTGCCCGCCCCTGCCCGCCTCCCTCAGCGGCCTCCCCCTCACGCCTCCACAGCTCGACTGGCGTCTCCCGCAGCCAATCAGCGTGCGCGGGCCAGCCGCCTCATCCAATCGGAAGGCGGAACACGCTCCTCCCGCCCTTTCTGTTGCCGCCCAGGGTGCGGCAGCTAATGGGAGCGGGGCGCGCGGAGGAGCCGGCAGCCAATGGGAGCGGGGCGCGGCGGGGGCGCGGCGCGCGCCGAGCGGGGCGGTGCCATCTTTCGCCTTTCTCGAGCCTGGGCTGAGTTTCTCAGCTGCGAAACTGCGCTGCAAGTGTTTGCTGCTTTCCCTCCTGCCTGCCTTCCGTGGCTTTTTACAAGGGGATGTAGTGACAGGATAAGGGGGAATGGATCCAACCTGAGCGTAGGCTTAGGTTAGATGTTAGGAAGAAATTCTTTACTGTGAGAGTGGTGACAAGGCATAAGCTGCCCAGAGAATCAGTGGATGCTCCATCCCTGGAAGTGTTCCAGCCCAGGTTGGATTGGGCTCTGAGCAACCTGGTCTGCCGAGAGGCGTCCCTCCCTGCCCATGGCCGGGGGTTGGAACGAGATTATCTTTAAGGTACCTTCAAACCCAAACCATTCTATGATTCTATGCTTAAAACATATCCCCAGGATGATAATCATCTCCCCAGGAGACATAGGACACGAAGAAGAAGACATACCTGACTAAAGATCATTAAACATAGAGGTGCAGGATACCCTGCTGCTGCCTTTCCACAGAGGCAATTAATGGGAGCTGTAGTATGCAATTAGTCTAAGGCAGTCTGTTGAAATGTAATACCATGAATGAAAAAACCCCTTTGCTAATAAGACTCAGTAGGAAATCTTACTGTTGCCTTTTCTTATAAGAGCTGAAGGTTTATCCTAGGAAGATGACAAGAGATACGTCCATTGTCACTGTTTCCCCCTGTGCAGGCCAATTAAAGTGTAACTGGCCTCATTTGTTATGGTAATGAGAAGAGAAGCTTCTTTACACCTTCCTGATCCTTTATTAATAATTTGCTAGATTATTCAGGTGGTCTGAGTTAGTGAGCAAACTCAGGGAAAGATCCTGCCAAGTTTCTGATCAGGCAGAGAGATAAAAGACATACCAAGTGGTAAATGTACCAACTAACAACAATACTGTACAGAACAGGCTGAAATCAGGAAACTTGGCAGCAGGGTGGAGATAATACCAAATACATCAGCAGGGCAAAAATCTGTTGCTTTGAGGTTCTCTTTTCTTAGACATGTATTTACAGTGAGTTACCCTGTATTAATTGTTCTCTCTTTTTGCATATTACATTTCATCTAAGGAATTCCAAACACTCATCAATTAATTATTGTTCATTTGATAACTGTGAAAAACTGAGGAAGGACAGGTTACAAACTTCCACATAACCATCTAAATCTTTAAGACCGGGAAAAAAACTTCAGTCTTTTTTTTTTTCCTTATTGCAAAACAGAAAGCTGCAATGATAATTGTGACATGCATGCTTCCTTATTTTTTCACACCTTTACATCAATAAAAAGTGACTTACGATGATGATCTTTATCCACACAGAACCTCCCGTAGGTCTCCCCATTCTCAAATAATTTTTGAGATGGTGGTTCTGCAACAAAATATTAAAATTTTTTTTTTTCATTCAAAAATCTGTCACAATCAAGTTATTGAACAGGTATTGTGACTCTTCCCATTGTGTACTGTCCCCAACCTGCCAGGACTAGGTCTCTGCTCTGATTCAGACCCATTGCATAACATTGGATGAGACTCTTGAGGAAACTGAACTTGTGAGAAAGAGCTGTGAGAATGTCTGGGGCTTTAGCTTTCTTTCCTTGCAGGACTCTGCACCCTGTTAAGATGGAGATGACTCAAGGATTCAACTTGGAAATATTATGGAAAAACGTCAGCGTGGAAGTCTGATGCCTGAACCCAGTGACAATAAGGAAACAGAACTTTACCTAAGTCCTCTGCATGAGACTGTGAACTTACCAAGGTTGTTGAACAGTTCATCCAAGAACATGAGGAAGAATGTAGCCTCTGGACTTCCAAGTCGCTCGCTGAACATCAGGGAGCGCTGTTTCACCACCAGCCATTTGAACCGACACAATGCAGCATTTGTCCGGCATAATACACTGGGTTTCATGTTTCATGTACCTCATTCCTAACCCTTCCTGTAGGTGGACATTAAATCAGTTTAACAACTCTTCATCTTTTTGTGTAATCACAGTTAGAAATTATATTTTTAATATACAAAATTGTAAATAATTTTTATTTATATATAAATAGGTGTGCTTTAATTTTTATATTATACTCGTATATGTATAATTATTAAGACCTGGGCTTGAACGACCTGGGATTCTCACAAATATTAATTCTGGGGGAAAAAAATCCATATATATGCTGGAACTGTATAATGGATGTATCTTATAGATCCATTATATAAGATATATAGTTATAGCTATCCAGAATTTGGTCCAAAAAGGGAGCTGCAGAGCAGTTTGATTCCTTTAAATGAAAAACAGACTTAAAATTTTTCAGTGAATGAGTTGTTTACACATAGATTAAGAAGCATCATTGAAGAAAAACACAGGGATAATGTTTTGATAAATTACATTTAGGATATACATAGCTTTTTTCAGATTTTGATTTTTTTTAATGCCTTTGGCTACTGATACCCTTTCCAGTGATTTTTTTTTTGCCTAGGAAAGATAAAATATAATAGATAAAACACCTGGTATTTCTTTTCAAACAAAGTATTGAAGAACCACTATTGATTCTTTTAAATACAGATCATTGTCCACAATAAAATATGCATTTTTGAGTTAGAGACTTTTCCTACTTCCTACAGAGTGTGAAATAGGAAAAAAGGTCTCTCTTTGCTGTAGAGATGACTGCTTACCCTGCTGGGGGAACCTGGCCTTTCAATCCAATACATTCTTAATGAAATGCTCATGGATTGAGAGCTCCATTCCTTAAGACCCATAGTGAAACTGAAAGATACACCTAAAAAGTGAACTTTAGACATTAGGTTAATTCTTTAGGAGTAAAGGGTGTAGCAAGTCACAGGAGTAAATTAAAGTAAGTTAAAGAGGAAGAGATGAACCACCTGAACCCACATCTGTCACCAGAAACCTATTCTATATGTGGGAAGAGAGAGTAAGGATTTAGATGAGTTGTAACATAACAAATTATTATGGCATCATGGTGCCTGGACTGGGACTAAGCATCACAGACTGAACATGGCTTACCAGTTTGCTGCTGGGGGTAGTAAGCAAGGATACTGGAAAGATGCCTTGCAGTTAAATCCTTGCTTTTGACAAATGTTACAATATGATTAAAATTAAAAATGGTTCAGTGCCACCAAAATGTATGTCACTGATGGATGAATAGGCAGGAAAATTCTTTCCAGCTTTTTTACTTGAAAAGAACTTCTGAGCGTACAGCAGCATTTCCTAATATTTAAGTCCCAGAACAGCTGTAGTTATTCTTGGGCACTGAGAAATTCAGGAACTAGAAGGAAAAAGTCTTTTGGAAATTATGCAATGAATAAGAAGTGTGCTGACTAGACTAATAGAGCAAATGGTAAAGGAAAGTACAAGGTACCAGCAAACACAGTGCATGTTTAAACATGCTGCTCCTGCATACTTCAAAACAGCCAAGCACTCTGCAGCAGCAAATCTCCATAAAGTGCCTGGGACATAAGTTTGAACTTGTTCATTCCTACTGTAAGTAGACTGATATATCCTGTGTGAGCTTAACTAATTCAAAGCAGACAGGGGAGGAATCTAAGATTTACTTTTAAGGATTGGCACTTGTGTCCTGGTTGTAAATGAAATAAAGTAGTCTTATCTGAAGAGTTCCAATTTTTCTGTAAAAATAAATAGATGAGATAGACTACATTAGGTCTTCACCATCATGTCACAAAAGGGCAAGTAATGAGTGATACATCTCTCAATAGCAGTAACTCAAAACTACCAGTGTGTATTTCACATTAAAGGGAAAGGAGACGATCTGCACCATTTTCCTTCAAGTGTTTTTTTAACCTTCTGACGTCATTCACCATATTTTTAACTTTTTTTTAGCCACCGAAGATTACATTTTGGATTTGCATGTGTTTAATAACCATGGTTATTTGTTACCCAGTTGTGCCCATGCCATTTCTTCATGCTGAACCGTGCAAAGAGCCCTAATAAAGAGGACTCCTCACCACCTCCGTGGCCCTGGAGCCATTTGTTCCAGATGTCAAGAGCACCAGGCTTCCAGAGAGGCAGGTGCAGGAGCAAGGAGCAGGTGTGTGGGACTCTGCCCAGGGCGCTGCCCGTGTGTTGTGCATGCGCAGAGGGGGTGGCTTGTCTACTTTCACGCTGGAAAATGGGAACTTGCCACCTTCTCCTTTTCTCCTCTTTCAGAAGCAACTAACAAACCCTGGACTTCGAAAATCTTCCAGGTGAAAATGTAGCTGAACAAAAAAAGCTTCAAGAATTTAACTTAAAAAACCATTTTTAGAAAACGGCATTAGCTAAAAAGCATTTCATTCCATCTGGCAAATAACACAAATGCTTTGCCTCACTGATGTAATGTATGTGTACACATGAATACGCCGAACTACAAAACATCTGAGGAACCTATTATCCAGGAAATATATCCTATCTTATTATCTAGGGAGATCAAAAGTAGAAAAACATTGGTGCTTTCAAAATAACATCCTAATTCTTTTCCTGAAGGCAAGTTTCCTAAATAATAGCTGTTTGAGTAGCTGGAGAATAGGTGGGAGCCTTCAAACTTTTATCTAGCTGGCTTATGATTCTATAACTGGGCAAAATATGTAAATTTCACCAAATTTTTCTCATCTTGTTTTCCACTTCCAAAGTTTACTGGTCACATAATTCAGGTCACAAACTCTTTTAAACACAGTAACTATTTATTCTCTGTTTTTATACTGTGGAATACAATTGAATCTTTGTCCATGACCACAGCCCCTATAATATGAAACAATAGTGGTAATTAAGACAGAACAATTTTTCTGTTGTCAAGAGCCTTATTTTCATGGCATGGCATTCAAAAGACTCACCCCATGAAAGGATTAATAAAAATAGTGTAGCTATAATTTCTGAAGCAAGAGGAAATAGTTTTCATATGCAAATAATTTGGCTCTCATGCTGTCATCCTGCTAAGAAAGAAGCAGCATCAAGTTCAGTAGTGGGAAGGTAGAACTTCAAGGACGGCCCTTTAGAGACTAAAACCAGGCAAGTTAAAATGTGACCTGGAAAAAGTCCAGGATTTACTTTCTTTGCACCCATCCAATGGTCCAGGCTCCACACAGTTAAATTAGAATTGCCACAGTTTGTTAAACATTGAATGCCCCTCCCTAGAAGCAATGGGGTCTATAATTACTCCACACCAGGTCAAAAAGCTTTCTTGTTTCTCCTAGTTCAGTAATCAAAAGTCGTAAAAGTTCTCTCACTCAGAGGTTGAAGCAATAAAATGACTTGTACGAGGGCTGTAAATTAAAGTGCAAAGAGAAACAGATGAACTTTGGTAACAGCTATTGCTGACTGAAAAACATAAGAGAAACTCGTGAAATGTGAAAGTAGTCACAATACAAAAGCAATTTATTTCAGTGAAGGACAAAAAAAGCAAAACACTAATGGCACTCCCAGCCCACTCTGCTGTCCGTTGTGTCGCTGTTTGTGGCATGAGATTTTTCTGCCCAGCTCATGGGTGTATTTATTCACCTTTGCTTGGGGTATGACTACGCACACAAATTAGAGTGAGGCAAGAGTGGGTGGGGATTTACAGCATGTTAGCTGCTCCCTGGAAACTGCCAGTGTGCACACTGTGACCCTGTTTTGGTTGAGGAATACATGGCTTCTGCTCACTGCCAGGTACAGCCATGTCTGTGGGTTGTTACTGGGGGTTACGTGACAAACTGTAAATCCACACCCTCACTAGTCCCATAGCAACCTGTACAAGTCCAGCACAAGCAAATTCAATGACAGGTTTTATGACAGTAGTACTCTGTGCCTTCTGATAACACCACTCTGAGAGTCAGGACAACTCTCTGTCTGTACAGCCATCTGCTTCAGTTCTGCCTACAGCCCAAAGAGGTTGTAACACAATAAAACACATCAAAAACTACTTAGGACTCGCTCGAAAAGTTTTCAACAAGTGTTTTGACAAAGTTCCATCTGTATCTTCTTTCACAGAGGATGGCTAAATGGGGGGGGAAAAAAACCTCTTAGATGCCAAAATTGAAACAATTTTTATGTAAACAGAGCTTCTTTTACTACAACTTGCGATCTCTTGTTTTCCTCTGAGCCCTTTCCAAACCCTACAAACCTGAGGGATTTGGCACAGTACAAAATTAGAAGGTTTGCCTTGCTGCTGTGCAGTAGTTTGGATGAAGAGTTATTACCGTTTTTACATCTAATGCTGTTTATTTTAAGCAGATTTGAATGATGACAATAGCCGTTCTAAAAATGCAGTCAGTATTAGAGCCATGGAGATGCATTTTCAGGTACGTAAAGATGAAGATGACAAACCTGTTACTGGCCCCACCCTCTAGAGTTAAGACTAAGCCCTGGCAGAGAGGTGAGGATGCCACAACGTATCAGACAGGTTGGTTTCTATAATCCACAAAGACACAAATAGAACATACATTAATTGCAGGAGCATTTCTCTCCTGTGGCTACACCCTGTCTAGTTTTATGAACCTCTGAACCAACACCCCTTTACCTCTTAGTAGCTACTCTTACTTTCCAAGGTCTCCAACTTGATAGAGACCCAAGCCGTGGGCTTCTGAAGCCTAGGACAGCTTTGTGAGGGTTGCCACTACCTCTGAACTAATTTCCATCTTCAGTGTGCATGCTAATTTTGTCAAAATACACAAACACTGTGTTGTTATTTAAAAAAAAAAAGTCATGATCTAGAAACAGGCCAAAAAGACTCAAATGTGTAAAATAGTTTGTTTGTGGTTTGTTTTGTTTGGGGTTTTTGTTTGGTTTTGGGTGGATTTTAGTTTTGGTTTGGTTTTTTTTTTGGAAGTAGTTCGACACTCAGTCTAGCAGAAAGACAGGACTGCTCATGTATTTTCTTATTGGCTCATCCTTGACCACCTCCATATGGCCAGAACATTTTAAGTTCTTCAGGACTCCTAATGTTCTCATTATTAAAATCAGTGTAACAAGATTTACCTGTTTTCTGGTGGTTTTCAAGCAGACAGGAGAAATAAAATACACAGAAGTACCAGTTTTACTGCAGTCATATGAGCAGCAGCATGTGTCGATTTGTGACAACACGGAATATTCAGAAACACATCGTAGACAAGGTATTGTACATAATTTCTCAATATTTTCCTCTTGCTACAGACCTCTCAAGGTTTCATTCTATGCAGATGATGAAGTCTGACAAAAAAGTTGAATGCAAACATTCTGAAGCTGTCCTAATAATAAGTTCCTGAGCAAGTCTATAATATAATGATATATGTAGCAATGTCTACTGTCCAAAATACCTGTTTGACACTTCCAAACATCAGTGATTCTGGTTGTTTCCATCTTTGTCAGCCTTAACCAGTTAAAAGCCATCATGAATTTTCAAAAGCCATTAATTTTGTTGGAAAACGCTAATAAGACTATGTTTAACAATTTGGTATAATACATGACCTATTTTATAGGGATGAGACTTTGATTATCTTCGGGAGTATACACCCAAAACCAATCAGGTTTGCAGCCTCTGAAGAATCTCAGTTAGACCGAGATTGCCAAATACCCCAGTGGCACTGATCACGCTCTCTCCACTCATCTCTCTGATCTGCTGACCACAGTGCATGTCACAGCCCCACCTTGCATCGTTTCCTGATACTTCGGGAGTGACTCATACATCCTTGCGACTTTCCCTGAAAGCAGATTTAGTCCCTTTTCTGTGCCTGGGGAGTTTCACAAAGCCCACTTACCTAATTCCTAGTGAAGACCTGGAAATGACCTTACGTCATATCCCAGTATCACACTAATTCTTACTGGCTTCAGAAAGAGCTGGATTTATTTCCTTGGATCTGATTCCCAGTTCACTGAAGTCGACAGAAAATCTCCCACTGGCATCAATGGAGCCTGAGTATTTAATGAACTAAAACTTTATTCTCCAAACAGATCTGGATCCGATGTAAATTACTGAGCAAAAGTTGAAAAACACAGATCACACGAGATTTCCTAATGTGAATTTACATACTTTATGTATGTAGGGCTTAGTGACCAAGACATTTTTTCTTTTTGCTGTATAGTAGAGCCAGTAATGTGCTCGTAGCATTTAAATTATAATTTGTCTGAGCTGTAATTATGCTTTAATAAGAGTAAACCACAACTAGCCTACACTGCACTGCTTAATCAGCAGTCAGCTATTTGATAAGAGGAGGTATCTCCAATAGTTGATAAAATTATCCTGTTTATAACCAATATGCAAGGCCTTACCTTTAGAGCTGTGTGCTGAGGAAAGCTAATATAGAATAGCCACTGAATATGGTCATGTATTTCAGCACAAAGAGGTAAAATCACCACAAAAGGTACAAAAAAAGACGCTGCCTCCCAACCCCCAGACACCAAGGTACCTGTGTCATAAACTTCAGCACTCAGGCCCTTGTATCTGTTCAGCCTCATGTCTGCTCCACTGGCTTTGATTCTATAGAAAAGCTGCCCTCAAAATAACCTGGAAAGAGGGTAAGATTAACACTGCTGTAAATGGTCCCTCATTTCCATGGCCTTGCTGGTGAATGACATCACGTAGAGCAACTCTCCTTCAAAAATACTGAGCAACTTTAAAGAATCATTTCTTCACACTTGGAAACCTGGCAAGACCACAGGTAGTGAGCTCCTTATTAGCTCCTGCAAATTGGAGCGGAATTAAATGTTATACTACCGAAAGCAGCATGATGCACCTATGTTTGCACCAGAGTTATTGAACTACTTTCTACAGGTGCTAACTCACAGTTCGCAATGTGCCCCAACATCACAGCGGCAAAACACACTGTGAGAAGCTTTAGTTCACACAAATATCCTAAGACCATTCAGCCCCTAGATAATAAAGGTTATGGCCATTTTTTGGCAACCAAGATACCTATTTGGTATTTGGAGGTGGTTGTAAAAGCAGGGCTACCTTCAGTAATAGTCACTCCAAGGTTTCAAGGCTGCTTGCATTTGTAAACCTAGGCACAGAGGTTTACCTACACAGAAAAGGATCAGGAGAAGAAAGAGGACTAGCTGTACCAGCCTGTTCTGTTCTCCTACATTTATGTATTTAAAAAAAATAAATAAAAGCAAAAGCCTATCATAAAATTTATTGGTCCTTATTATCAAGGCTTACGTAGTCCAGCTTGGCAATTTGATAATGACAAGATAGCTCTTCTCATCTTGAGCAAACCAGTACATTAATATGGAATAAGAGGTTTATAGTAAGGCAGACATTTCTGAGCTTATTGATCCCACTCATGTTTCTGGAAAATGCCATCACTTGACAAAAGCGATGCGAAAAGTCCTCATCTGGGACTTTAGTCTTCCCAAGTTTTCATATTGCTAGGTCAGCCTTTCATCTTGAGTCTTTGACAAGTGTATCAGAAGAATACACTTATCAATCAGAAGCCACACAAAACCAAAAAGAAGAATCAAGATAAATGCTGCAAAACTCTGATTTGGGCTCTACCAGGAGCAAATCCAAAGAACAGTCCTTTAACTCAGACCTATTTGAGACAGCAGCAGGGCACCGGAGACCAAAACAACATACAAAACCAGATACAACACAAACACAGCTGCGGACTAAGACAAAACCACTAAGATATTTTACGTACACTTTCGTTTCAAACATGCAAAGTTTTCCAACAGTTTCACTTCGGGAGGTCTGCATGTGCAAAACAAACATGTTTTTGTTGTACAGTGAACTGGTAAGAGAAAGTTTCAAATCTTTGGGCAGAATGTCATTCTGGTTTCATCCTATACTAAAATAACTTGTTTTTCTAAGGTTCTAATATATCTTTTGGAAAGATCTATGCATATTTTTAAACTGAATTAATAAACTCAAGGTTCCTGAAGCATTTCTGGTATACCATACTTATCTTTTGTCTTCCATTTTAGCATTGCTTTACACCTTGGAAAGCTATTTTAAACTCTGCAGCCTGCTTTCCTGTGTTTCCTCCTCGGCAGCCTCGCAGGGCTCCAGCACTACCTCCCATTTTGTAGGTTCCCATAAAGCTGCGCTGCTCAGAGACAAAGCATTCACGACTACTTTTTCCTGAACGAGGAAATGCAAATACTGCAGCACCAGGAGGGACTCTCCAGAGCAGCGTTGAGGTAGAGAGATCTACTATGAATTTTAGAAAGGAACCATAAACGAAAATAAAAACAAAAAACATAACCAGTAAAGAGCCTTACGAAAAGGTTAATTCTGTACGGAGAAGTGTTCTGTTTTTTAATTTACTGAGGCATTATCAGGATTTATGTCAGTAGTTCACACGGCACCCCCGGATGTGAACAAAGCTCACTGTAAAGTGCGAGTACTCCCCGCTTGCTCCCAGCTCGCCGAGAGTGGAAACATCCCTGGCCTGTCCCGAGGGAACAGCCCGGGGCCATCAGGCCAGGGCAGGGCAGGGCAGGGACCTCGGGGCCACACGGGCGCTCTGAAGGTCAGCGGCGGGCGCGGGAAGCCCCCGGCCGGGAGGGACGCGGGCTCTGCTCCCCCTACCCGTGTGTCACCGGGCAAACACGCCCGGGAGCTCCCGGTGATGACTAACACTTTCCCCTCGACGGCGTGGGCAGCTGTCCCCCGACTCCCGGCGACGGCCCCAGCCCGCCGCCCCTCCGCCCGGGCGGGGTGGTTTCACAGCCAGGGTGGTTTCAGAGCCGCAGTAAAAAGCGGGCACGGCCGCGCCCTCGGGATGCCCCTCGCATCGCCGCTGCCCCTCCCCGTTCCGCAGCCGAGGCGCTATTGGGGCCGGGCCGGGAGCGGGTCCCGCCCTGCCCCATCCAGTTTCGCCCAGGTGCGGCGGGAGGAGGGGGCGGCGGCGGTTTAAGAGCGCGCCCGGCCGGCCCGGGGGAGGAGCTGCCGCCGCTCCCCCCGCGCGTCCCAGGTGTAACCGGAGCCGGGAGGGCGCGGCGCAGCCACCACCACCTGCGGAACCTGTCGGGCGACTCACACCGCTCCGCCGCCGCTGCCGCGCACGCACCGCTCCCTGTCCGCCCGCGTCCCCGAGGACTTTCCCCCGGCCTCTGCGCGCCCCGCCGCCCGCCCCAGCCATGAAGCCGCTCTGCGGGGCAGCGCTCCTGCTGCTGCTGCTCTGCGCCGCCGCCAGCGCCCAGCAGAACTGTGAGTGCCCGCGCCCCTCTGTGCGCCCCGCGCCCGCTCCTGACCGGGCTGCCCCGGCCAGGGACCCCCTCCTACCCCCCGCTCTCCGCAGGGCCGCCCCGTGCAGCCGAACGGCGACACCATCCCCTCATGCTCCCTTCGCCGGCCCCAATAGCGCCCCTTTGTCCGCGCCCCGAGGGCAGCCCTGGCGCTGCGGAGGAAGCCCTCGCCCCGCGCTCGGCAAGGGAGGGCGGGTGGCCGGGGGGAAGCGGGGGGTGCGGGCACGCCACGCCCGGGCGGTGAGGGGCGGCTTTGTTCGTCCTGCCCGGCGGCGGAGCGCGGGTGGCGGTGCCCCGCGGTGTCCGGCTCCCTGAGCGGCTCACGGCCGCGCTTCTCTTGCAGCGTGCGTCTGCGAGAAGAACAAGCGTGTCACCAACTGCAGGCTGGAAAGTGGCCGCTGCCGCTGCGACGCCATCGGCTCCGGCATCACCGTGGACTGCACCACCCGTGAGTTGGGGGGCACGGCCGGGTGGGTGGCGCGGAAACGCGGCCGCAGAGCGCCGGGGAATATGTGAGAATGACCGTTGAGATCGCAGCAAATAATGGAGTCAAGGAAGGAATGCTTCCTCCTGGGCTTCTAGGTCAAGTGGTGATGGAAGAAAAGCGTTTAGGATTCCTCTGCTTGTACTGATATAGGCTCCTCAATTTTCGTTCTGCAGTGGCAAGGATTTCTCAAAGATGATTCTTTAGCTTCCTTACAAGTACATATCATTACTTTTCCTACAAATCTAGAGGGGAAAGAACTTTGTGACAAGACCATACTCCAGTTTTGAGCTTAGCTAAGCTGTGAGCGAGCCTCTGGCTGTGAGGAATGAAAGCTGTAAATCCTACAGCTGGACTTGCTAGGCCTTTGCCTTAAGGGGCTGCCATACCCCAGTTGTATTGACTTAATGCACCACCTACATGTTAGCCATCTGCTCTTCCGTGTAATGGCTTCAGATCTGGTTGCTGTGATGTAACCTTGTGTTTGTACGGACCCAGAGCTCTGTTTTGGACGTGCGTGGTCTGATGCTGCATAATGTGCCTTTCTGGTTATTTTTAGTGACTTCAAAATGCCTGTTGATGAAAGCCGAAGTGATGGGCTCAAAATCGGGTCGTCGTGAGAAACCAAAAGATGCGTTTGAAGATACCGATGGCCTCTACGATCCTGAGTGTGAAAACAGTGGTGCTTTCAAGGCGAAGCAGTGCAATGGAACCACCTGTTGGTGTGTGAATACAGCTGGAGTTAGAAGAACTGACAAACATGATGCAGACCTGAAGTGCAATAAATTAGTCAGAACGACGTAAGTCTTTCAACAGGGTGTGCTGTGACATGAAAACATTCCTGTATGAGGCTCTCCCTTGTGTGGATGATGCACTGGGGATGAATGAAGATGGAGCAATCAACACTTGGTTACTGCTGGATTTTTTCTTCAGAAACAAGGAGACATTGAAGGGGGGTGGAGGAGACTTTTCTTCCTTTGTTTTTGTCTCCCCGTTCTGTTTTTTTAGCCTGGGGTTAGATTTTTTTTTTTTAAAGTTTTATGTGCATGTGCATCAAGAATATTCATTGTACTTCAGGTGGATCATCATTGAAATGAAACATGCTGAGAGAAATGCTCCTCTGAATGTTGAATCTTTAAAGAAGTAAGTGGTGATAGTAAGATGTCATGGCAGTGTCTACATGCCTTACTAGGTGCTTAGTGTATTTCTAAACAGTTGCTTAAAAGCAAGTTCAGCACTGTGAACTCATTTGTCAGACATCTTAGAAGTGAGCTGCAGATCTTTCATAGAATTGATTTTAATTTTTTTTTAAAACAAATTACCTGCTAAGGAGATTCCCTTCCATATAAAATTGATGGCTACTTTTTTCCCCTCCTCAAATCAACAGACTAAAAGAAATGGAAGGTAATAGGTGAAACTGTCTAGAAAGTAAACTGACAAAGACAGTGGGATTATATAGAAGGAGCAGGAGAAAAACAAGAGTTTAGCTTTTCTATTTTTTTTTAAACAAAACCGTACTTGTAGCTATTAGATTGCCTGCTTTCCAGAACAAAAGCTGCTGCCCTCTAGCTCTTTTTCTGAACTCTTCAAACTGTTAAGACTCTTGTCTACCACAGGTGTTTATTTTTCAGTAAGTGCATCTTCACTGTTAGGAGTTAATTGAACTCTGGCATAAAGGCAGTGCACTGGGTTTGGTTGGGGCAGAGTTAATTTTCTTGGTCGTAGTTGGTGTGGTGCTGTGTTTTACACCAGTGACCAAAACGGTGTTGATAAATGTACCAGTGTTTTAGCTGCTGCTGAACATAACTTCCATAACGTCACAGCCTTCTCATACTCTTACTCTGCTGCCCCAGTGAGTAGGCTGGAAATGGGACAAGGTTGACCTGAATTGACTGAAGAGATAGCCCATATTGTATAATGTCATGTTCAGCAATAAATCTGGGGGAAATTCTTTTCCCGAGTAGCCAGTGCTCAGAGATTGCTGGACATTGATCTGTCAGTAATGACTGATTACTTTTACATCACCTGGGGTTTTTTATTTCCCCCACAAAGCCCTTTCACTTATCAGATTGTCTTTATTTTAACTGATGAAGGTTGTTTTGTTTTGGTGTGTTTTGGTTTTTTATTTTTTCCCTTGCTTTTGCCTTTCTGATTCTTTTCCCAATCATGCTGGGGGGGAAAGTGAATGAGAGACTAGGTGAGGGTTTAGCTGCCAGCTGAGGTCTACCCACCACAGAGACTGCAGGAAAAAACGATTGCACTGGTCTTCTCAGCTTCTGAAATTACATGTGTGAAATAGTACTGTTTTTAACAGCTATGGCTTTCATATCCTTACAGGTTTTTCACAGATACCATTACCAATCGCTATCTGCTGGATGGCCGCTACATAGCCAATGTTCTGGTAAGAGGCACCTAATATTTAGTAAAGTATTAGAACTTTATTTTGTTGTGAGTAACTTTGAAAACTCTAATTTGACTGACGCAGTACAGCCTGAGTTTTAGTAGAAGCTCTCAAAACAGTGTCACTCACTGAACAGTTAGCAAATAGCTGTATCTGAACAGAAGTGCTGAGAAACTACACTGCTCTTCTTAGTCTGTTGGTGACTTCTTTGCTTCACTTAAAAAGTGGAATTTGAATCCTACTGTAAACAGTAGGCTTGAGTTGAACCATAAACTTGATCCAGGGTGTGAGTTCACGAACTGGTTCATAATGATTTGGTGAATATTTGATAGCTGGATTTTAAGCTACCTCCTTTTTAATACCACACTATATTTTTTTTGCAGTATGAAAACCCCATCATTACTATTGATTTGAAGCAGAATTCCTCAGACAAATCTCTCGGAGGTGTGGATATAGCTGATGTGGCCTACTACTTTGAAAAAGATGTAAGTGTGTCACGGGTAAAAAGTCTGCCAGAGGCTGGATGTGTGTATTGCACTGCACTGGGGAGTCTGGCTGTGTGGTGGCTAAAGCAAGGTGAATTATTCCTGTGGCAAGATAAACACCTACTACAATGTGAACTAGCAAGTCTCTCTTTTCCTATCTGTTTTAGGTAAAAGGTCAATCCATCTTTCATAATAATGCCGGGCTGAATGTCAGCATTGACAACGAATACCTGAAGCTTGAGAGGACAGTGGTCTACTATGTTGATGAAATAGCACCAGAGTTTTCCATGAAGTCTCTGACACCTGGCCTTATTGCTGTTATTGTAGTGATAGTAATAGCAATAGTGGCGGCAATTGTCGTTCTGGTAAGTTCTACCAAAGCTGCCAAGCAGAACAGTACTGGTGCAATTTGGGAAGTAACAACACATGTATTTGGACTCTGATAGAAAGTCATCTTCTGTAAATTGGCTTGCTTCTTCAGACACGGGAGGTGGGAAATGTCACTGTTTCAGGTTACAACTGAAGAGTGTCACCTGGAAAACAAGTCCTGGGAACAATTCATTGAGGTGAACAAAGTACCTCCTGGTTTAAAGTAGCTGAGAGTGACAGACAGGGGAGAGGACAGCTTCAATTTTGTTTTTAAAGTCAAAACCAGATGAAGTTAATTGTATATCAATACTTAAAAAATATTGCATCCTTCTGTTACAGGTCCTCACAAGGAGGAGGAAAGGGAAGTACTTGAAAGCTGAGGTAATTAATTTCTATTTATGGTGTATATGTGGGGAGGAGATTGACCAGAATCCAGAAACTCCTAAGTTTACTGTAGGTTAAAAGCTTGATTTGAGTACTTCAGACGTGTTCAAGGAGACTGAAAGTATTCAAATTCTATAGCCAGATTTCGTCTCTGTGTAGTTCTGTACTAGTTTCAAAGGCAACTGGTGATCTGCTACTTTTCCCAGGGCTGAGGGGGTGGGGTTCGGTTTTACTGCAAGTTCTATTTTACATATGTATAGCAAAGGGCTGTGCAATCCACAGGAAGTGCTGATAGTCTTCTGTGAAGACCTTTACTGAGGTATTTGCATGGATCTTGCAGTTTCCATTGAAGAGCTGCTTTCCAATGGAACAGTGAAATGGTGCTTCACACCAAGTGTGGAGCCTTTTGTGAAGGAATCCAAACAATGTTGTAGCTAAATAGTGCCCTTTTCCTTTTTTTTTTTTTTCAATCTGATGATTTTGGCATTGTTGATTCTGTTAGTACTGCATCAAATCCATTTGCTGATGAAAATCTGAGCTGTTAAATCCTAATGACTTACTGAGTCTCAACGTTGAGAAGTAGCATAAATGTTGATCTCCCTCTACTTCCTCCCCTCCAGGTGAAGGAAATGAACGAAATGCATAGAGGACTGAACCCTTAACTAAATCAACTGAAGACAAGTATGATTCAAGCAAGAAGACAACAAAAACACTGGAGGGAGGCATGAATCCTAACTCTTAAAAGTTTCCTCCTGAAAGGGAGGCAATTGTGCTCACTTAATGATTGTTAAAACTCTAACAACCAAGACTGGTTCTTTCAACTACTTTTACTATTAGTTGAGAGTTAAATGCCCCATCTAACTCAAGTCAAACTTAACTATTGCTCCCTGAATTTTTTTTTATGATGATGAAACGAGTTGGCAACTGCTGTTACTAGAGTTTTGGAGCATACATGCTTAAATGGTTATTTTACCTTTGTGGGAGTTTATTGAAAATAATGATTTTGTAGCCATGTTTTAACGAGATTGTCTCCTGTGTAACTGGACATGCGATTTTTATGGCCGTTTGTACATATTTGAAGTTGCTGTAACTTTTTTATGACTTGAATTAATAAAACTTTGAAACAGGCTTCTAATTCTTCCATGGTGAAATGATAATCTGCCAAATTATCATGCTTACAAATTCATAGTTGAATGTTTCCTTAAAGCAAGGAACCTCAGCATAGTTGAAAATATTCTAGAACTCCAATTAACAGTTTTAATAGCCCTCTAGTATAATAGCATGATATTTTTTTCTTTAAGCTGTGAAAAGTATTCAACAAGAGTGAAATTATAATATACAGATTGTTCTATAAAAATCAACATGTCGAGAATGTAGCCATTTCAGGAATGCATAGGCTGCTCTTTCCAATGCTATATAAGTATTTAAAATAAAATAAGCCTCTAATCTAGAACATCTCTGGTTCAGGCTTGGGGGTGGGCAGGCCTGGCATCTGCTGGTGGAGCTGGGGAAGAGCAGTTTACCCCATTACTGTGATTTTTGTGCATGTCAAAGCTGTTGAAGAAAAAAGAAAAGCAAGGAGCTGTTTCTGCTGTTACTCCTGCTCTCTGCCATGGATGCTGACCACATTTTCACAGGCTCTCTGCCTCACAGAGCCTTCTTTGGACAAGAGAGCTTGCTTTGGCTGTTAGCGTGAATGTTGGCTAGCAATCCCTCAAGCATATCTGATTTATAAAGGAAATGCTGTAACTTCTGTTGCCAAAGAATTAATGAGATGCAAGATAAGGAACTGAATGACAAACCATGTTACTAATGTGGTGTGTGTTTTGACCCACCCCGGCTAAAACAGGAAAAGTAGGATTAAACTACTGAGAGAATATTTTATGAACTGTTAATGAAATTAAATGTGAAGCATGTCCCATCAGTGTAATCAGTTCGATTATAACAGGGATGTTGCTGAACTGTGGTGGTGTTACCTTCACCATCACAGCTCACCTGTATCCCTTCTGCCTTTCAACAAGGTACCTCACATGCATGCATTGCTGTGTTGGATATTGTACAAAAATCCTGAAGCAGGGAATTTACTGGAATGTTTTGCAGCTTTTTCAGGCAGCTTTGTCAGTGATAACTTCTGCAGGGCAGGCTCTCCCTCTGCTGATCTGTGCCATTCCCTTTCTCCCCAGGTATGCGGGCAATCTGCTGAGTTGTGATGAATTTTGTACAATTCTGTAAGCTGTTAACTAAATAAAGCCGAGTTTTCAGTAAGCTGGTCTTGTGCTGAGTCGTGTGTATTATCTTCCCCAGTGCTTCATCTCCATCTCTACTTTATTCAATGTCTGCAATATGGCACATTTTCCTTTTATTCTCCCCAGTATTCTAATGCCATTGTTTTCTCTCCTCCCCTCCCTGTTTCACACCAGGTTTTTGGCCTGTGGGATGGAAAGAGGTGTTGAGTGCTGTGGCTGGGCTGGAGCTGCACGTGTGCAGACTTGACTGGACTGGCTGGTATGTAGCTGCTGTGTGGCCTGGACCTTGTCCCAATCGGTTTGTTTGAACATCATCTCCCTGCTTTTCCCACAGTACAGAGAGGCATTTAGATACTTTTCAATTTTTTTTTTTAACTTGCGGAGCTTTTCGTGTTAGATATGAAGCTTAATGCTCTATTACAGTCTTCTTCCTTGTCTAATTTGCCTGAAACTAGCCAACAGCTAAGAAAAACAAAGTTTACAGGAATTAGAAAAAAAAAAAGAGTTTGACAAAATCCACACCTGAAGGGAATGTACTGTTTCTAAACTCAGTTACTGTAGTACAAACGTAGTGCTGCTCTGCTCTCAAAAGGGTAATCAGTAACAGTTTTTTAATTAGTTTCCTGCTCTAAGTAGTTTTATTGGTATTTATAGAGGCCTTTGTGGTGTTTTGTTTTGTTTACTAAACACTGCATTTGTCCAGCTGCGTAAAAGTCTGTGTTTATAGGGAAATGGAAAAGGATGAGGGGAAAAATACCCAAGAAATTAGTATATTGATATCCTGCAGCTTATTGTGTGTTACAGATTTTTATACGGAGAGGAGACTAGTGCACTGATAGTAAAAAAAAAAAAGCCATTATCAGATTGTGTCAAATCTCCACATGTGCATGTGACAGTTCTCATGTAGAGAGCAATGTGGCAAAAATGATTGCTAATGAAAAATAATAACATTAAATAGCAAAATATTAACTGTTTGCTAGATATTTTTCAAGTATCAAAATAGCAAAGTTAAAAAGAGTTTCCTGTAGAATAAACAAACTAATAGAACTTAATAAAGGACTAGTAGCCTCTGAATCAATTTTTAACTAGGTAAATATTTTGATAATTCCATTTGTCTTATTCATTAACTTCCTTACGTGAAGGAGCATATTTTTCAAATCTGGAGTTCTATACAAAGTTGAGATACCATGTTTCCTCTCTTTTAATGTAATGTCGGTTTGGAAAAAACATATGAAGGGCAGATTGAAAATGTATTAAATAATTTGAGACTGGATAAATGAGATTTTTGTGTTACAGAGACGGATAGACACAAACTGTGCAAGAAACCCTAGTAATAATATATTATCTTAGTGCCCATGTACAACATGGGAAAATAGTGTTTGTGTAGGCAAGTGCAAATCTATTAATTCCTCATGAGTTATTACACTAGCAAATACATATTATTATTACTGCTGAGTAAAATGAAATACATGTTTATGCAAAGACAATGACAGACCTTGTAGAAGAGGGTATGCAAATAATATATTTGAGAAAGCATGACCAATAAAGTTCATTCAACGTTCTTCTAAGACCTGAGGAATGCCAAAGCACAGTTTCCACAGCTAAAAACTGAAAGGTCAGTGTTCCATCTGTAGGGTCTGACAGTACTGTACCCATTACCCTTCTGAACAGTCAGAGCAGTTTGGTAAGAGAAATAACATTGTTTGTGAACAATGTTTATTTATATCCTCACCTGCTGGACTTTGATCTCCATAATATACAGTGACTTTGGATTACTTGAAATAGCCAGAAAAATATTCCAGGAAACTAAAAATGCTAGCAGCTCTGCTGCTCCAACTTTACAAGTGCTAGTTAGGGAATCCTAGGAGCTCCCAGTAGAGGCTGCAGTCCGGTAAAGGTTCATCCTGGGCCATGCAGGCACATTGCAAGGGTACTTTGTATGTTTGGAATAGTTGGGCCCAAACCTGGAGAGTTTTATAGTGTGTAAAAACACCATACATGTAAGAAGTGTTCTTTTCTCTACTGTCCTCTAAACACACTGCAGAATTCTTAAACTTGCGTGCCAAGTAGAGCACAGCCGTGCCAAATCTGAGTGAAAAAAGTAAACAAAAGAAAGTTAAAAGGTTCTCTACAAGGCTACAGCCATATTTTCTGTTTTCAAATTTAGGTTATCTAAATATTCTTATCTTGTTAATGTTAAGATTAACATTAATCGTCTCTGCTGCACAACGCGTGTGCACACAGATACACATCAGTCTGATACCAGATTTCCTGGTGACATCCCCACCAATTCGAAAGCAGCAGAGTTCCACTGCTCACAGCTGTATACTGATTAGCCACTGGTGAAAAATAATTTTTTTCCCATAAAGTGGTAAAAGAAAAACTGAAAAAAGCCTGACTGAAAAGCCATTGTAACTTTTCTCTGCATGCCACTTACCCCTAAGAAGGCAACAAAATTAATTAAGGTCTAGATTACCAGTTTTCCATCTGCCATGAGCATAACAATTACAGACATCTTTTCACTCCCATCGCCGATGGTAGGCGAGGGAAAAAGCCGGGAGCGTTCTGTTAGATACAGCACGGTGAAACAACTCAGCCTGGAGACAGGGAAATGGTCCCCATTCAGAGTTGGCCTGTGTGGACCAGCCGGTCCCTGCTGGAGCCGCCCGGGAAGAGCAATGGGACACAGAACATGGCAGAGGTTCTAAAGGAAAGTTATCAGTGCCGTGCTGTTCTGTGCAAGGGATGCCACAACACAAATGTCGCTCAGGGCTGTGGTCACCACGCTCTCAGGGCATTAGCGGCCAGTTTGGGTGGAGCTCGCTTCCAATGGGAGCCTGCAGAGCTGCCTTGAGCAAAATGCTGGATGAGGAGGTGCAATCAGCCCAGGGCAGAGAGAGGGAAACGCTGAAACATGCAGAAATTACAGCCTAGCAGGCATTATTGTACCGCTTTTGAAGGTGGCAATGAGGTTCCTGGAGTCCACCCTTTCTCCAGATGTTTGTATGGGACACTCCTTTTCTCCTTGTCCTATCTCCTGCCTTATCTCTCTAGCCATCAGTGTGTACAAAGGCAAGCAGTCCCAGCTATTCAAAATGTGTTTCTGGATTGACCTGGTATTATCGATGCTTGGCAAGGTTGCCTGACACTGTAAGTGGCTTCCCAAGGTAATGTATTTGCTAAATGATAGTTGTTCACGCTGAATTTTACTATGTGAGTGTTGCTGCAAGCAAACACTCTTGGCGGAAGAAAGTATCAGAGCAGATAGTTTAGCTACTTCTGAAAAGAAGGTTAGGAAAAGTACACTTATTCATACTGAAAATACATACAATTGACTTGCTAAAGCAGTGTCATTTTTACAACTGTTACGGAAATAAGAGGAGGATTTGGGGCAATTACAAAGCTGTTAAAGCTCTAGTGACCTGCCTGCTTCTCCTTCCTAAGTCAAATGAAGGCAGATTGGACTTCACCACGAGAAGTACCTGTGATCCTTCAGCAAATACATTTACTGAAGGGGTTTGAAGGCCTTCGCTGGAAAAGCTGTGTTACTTCAGGGATACAGGACTGGAGTTTGGGAGGGGAAGGCAGAAGTGTGGATAGGAAACCAAGAGCGACACTGGGCAGGAATGGGGCAGAGGTAGAGACACCAAAGCGTTCCCTGGGGTGGAACAGGCAGCACATGGCAACACTTTCAGACCAACGTACTAGGGTGAAAAATCAGTGTGAAAATCTGAAGTAGTTCTTATGTGGGTATCTGAGAGTCTTTTGGAAAGCTCCTATTGACACCAAGAAATTTTAAAGATGAGCACATTTCAAACTGGAAAGAAGAGAGAAGCCAGGTGAGAAAACCTAGAAACAGAGGTCCCAAAAGTGTTCCATAGCTGAAACCAGCTGGGAGGAAGAAAAGAAGGATGGGAGATGAGTTTCAAGAAGCTGTCTAACACCGGGTAGAAATGAGAGAGAAAGTAATGGGCAAACAGGGGGATGCTCTGTAGCATCAAGGTACACAAACGTATGCAAGAAATACCGAGGCACGTAAAATAGAAGATGTGTTTTGTCTATAGGTGGTAGTGTGCAGGCAGCTTGATTGGGATACAAGAATCTGGGAATTGGGATACAATGGTTTCGAACTGTTCGGAAAGATGAAAACCAGTGCAAGGCATGAGAAGTTTCCAAGAAGACGTGACTCAGCTGATGAAACAAGGCATTTCTCATTATTCTTTGTATCTAAAACAAAGATTGTGACCTATACTGTTTCTATTCCTTTTATACTGTTTCTATGCCTTTGTGCCTTTGCATTACAAGATAAAACAGGCAAACAAAACAAAAAAATGCTTAGGACAGTGCAAGGAAAAGAGCACAAAAAATAAAAAACCTAAAGCATTCTGGGCATGAAGACCAGAATGTAGCCAGGGCTTGGGGTACCTCTGAGTGCCACAGACCAATCCGTGACCTTTTTGTCCCTGGGCTGTGTAATCCCCATGTATAAATGGGGGTCAAATCTTGGGGGTTTTGGCCGTTTGTTTCTTGTGCTGCCTGGGAAGAAGAGTGACCACCCCATAAGTAGGGCGAGAGCTGCTTTCTCTTTACTGGAGGGAGAACAATGGGTCTCTGGACACCATTTCTGATGTGAGCAGAGGAGGGCCTGCAGCAACAGCCCCTGGCAGTGTGACTGACTCGGGTGACAGCCCTGCTCTCGGGTTGTGCTCAAGCATTCACCTTCGGGCAGCTTGTGAAGCTCCTCAGCACTGAGCCCTGGGGGCCTCCACACTCCACAGGTCCTCCTCATGAAGGAAAGGCAGTGACCACCTTGGCACGGCTGCCAGGGGCACACTGGTTGTCCTTAGGTTGGACATTAGGAGGAATTCTGCCCGGAGGGGTGGTAGAGTCATCGTCCCTGGGGGTGTTTAAGGAACGACTGGACGTGCCACTCGGTGCCATGGCCTGGTTGACATGGTGGTGCTCGATCGCAAGTTGGACTCGGTGATCTCTGTTATAAATGAAGTCATGGAGTTGGCTTTCGTAAAGGGTTATGAGGTATTTGTCACGGTTATTTGTTAATGGTTGTGTATATGTTATGGCTACCTCTATAGATTTGTTGGGGCTAACTGATAAATGTTATGACTACCTCCGTAGGTTTGTTATGTCTAATTGTTAATTTGTTGTGGCTAACTTAAATGGTATGGTTAAGAAAGGGGAGAGCTGGGCAAGCAGCTAACCTATCAGAAGACCCTAGGAATGACGAGCCAAGGAGGACTGAAGACAACGCGCCCATCGGAGCACCTGAAGAAGGCGGGGTTAGGGAGTTATAAAAACTGTACCCCCTAGCCAGGTGTGCCTCTGGCTACCCTCCCGCCGGTGGCTAAGCACGCAGCGCCGCACTTCGCTTGGTGTAACGGCAGACAGCCATTCTAAACCTCTTACCGTTTGTACTATGAAAATGAGTGATAAATCCTTTCAAAATTTAAATAGTGAGAGGAGAATTCTCACAATCTGGGAGGTGTTTTCCAATCTAATGGATTCTGTGATTCCGAGATGACCGAGTCCCGGTGATGACCGACCCCGGCCACGCGGCATCACCGTTGCCACGGCGGCGGCGGCGCGCCCGGCCGGCCGGTCCTGCGCGCTCCCGCACCGCGGGCGGCCTAGGGGCGGGGCGG
>VZRM01006009.1:1879372-1921767 GCA_013397955.1 Grantiella picta | reverse complement strand
AGGGGCGGTGCTGGCAGCTGGCCCTGGATGCCCCAGGTAGGCACTGGAACCTCCCTGTAGTCCCCGGGAGCCCCAGGTAGCCCCTGGAAGCCCCCGGGAGGCCCTGGCAGGCGGTGCAGCGATGCCCCGTTCGCCAGGCCAAGGCCTGGGGGTGTCACAGGGATCGGGCTCCAAGTGGCATTTCGTGGGTGCCTTGGGCTCGAGCAGGGCCGGTCGTGGTCCGGTCACCGGTCCGGTGGGTCCCTTCCCGCCGCTCCCGGGGCGGATGGATGCGGGAAGGGAGGTGCTCAGAGTGTTCCCCGTATTCCAGTGTCCGCTCTGATCCATTGCAGCCGGGAATCACTGAATGCAATTCTTTACTTTCAAATCTTTCTGTGTATTTCATAAGGTTTTCTTGTCCATCCACCCCGTGCTGCTTTTCATTTGTCTCTTGGTATAAGACAGTGCAGCTGGGAGATGTCAGCTATAAGAGCATCAAGAGAAATGATCTTGTCAGAAGAGACAAACCTTAGTATTAGCCTTAATCTCGAGGAACACAATGTTGCTAAGTTATTAGCTCAGATTTTGCAAAATAAACCTCTTTGTAATGAATCAAATTTTTTTTTGTGCGGGCAACAGCACTGAAACAGCATGACGTTCTCATATGCTTTTTATTTTCTATTGTGGCTGATGAGCTCATATGTAAAAAAAAAGTAAAAACCCTAGCCCTCCCCAAAGCTTAATGTGTCTTCTAGACTAGAAAAATACATCAGTATTATTTTTGTATTCAATTTAGAAGTTATTTTGAAGATGTGATCATGTGACTACCAGCTCCAGTTTGAAATCCTCTAAAGCCTTATCTGCCATATCCAACTAAAACAAACTGCACTTTTTGCTTTCAGGATGATTTCAAAGTACACATAAAGTTCAGCTGTTCCCCACCACCTGCTAGTGTATTACATTGTTTCAACTGTAAGAATACAAAAAATTGTGTTTTGTTGGACAGTTCTGCGCTGGGAAAGAGAACATAATTATGTAGAATTAGGGTTTTTACCTGTTTCCAAAAAATTATTAGTTGTTTGAGGAAAGAAAATGAAAAAATCCTGTAAGTTCCCATGGGCATGGAAATTTGCCATTTAACCTCTTTTATGTAAAGGGAGGAAGAACCTCAAATGTGATGAAGGCATGCTGCTAAGAGAGGGATGTCACACTCCCTATTGCTTGTGCTTCGTGTGTCTCATGTATGTGACACTAGTCTGAGTTAGTTCCACTTCCCAATCTGGCAGAAAACGTAATGTACTCACCTGAAATCCCAATTTGTTCAGTAGTGGGATTACCTTATTCTTTGAGTAGGCTGCTGCTGGAGGTGGGGAGGTAGAAGTGATGTTGCTCCTCTGGGTAACTGCATGGAATTAAATTTGTTAATTTGTTCATCTGCATTATCTGCTTGCACACCTATAGGAGCAGAAGCAAGGAGTTTGTCAGTTAGGCACTTTCTAAATTAGATTTTAATGTAAACTGTAATTTTTTTTTTGAGGATATGTTATTTTTACTGGATATATTATGATAAAAGGGAAATGTCTTGACACATGTGTCTTCTGAGTGTGAATAGGGTGACAGTCTGTTGTGTCAACAAAAGCTGCTTGTCCAGGAAAGAAGTGATGTCCAGAAGGAAAACCTGTAGCAGACTTCTAATGCTCATTAGGTCAAAATGTGTGAAATAGTAATTAGTAAAACAAGTCAAGAATATTGTGAGAGGGGAAGGGTGAGAGGAACATATCCCTTTGTATATATTAACATACAGCTTTAGTGAAATTAGGAACTGAATGTTGTTTTTATTTGGAGATATGGGATGCTTTCTTCATTAGTATTAACCAGCTGAATGTTGTGGGTTTGTGGTGTTCCATGGATTCTACATGTTTGCTGCTTTGATATTAAGATTGTGTCTTTTGAAGAGTTTTGGCTCCCCCGAATTCTTGGGGATTTTGACGACAGGAAATAAGCTTTGTGAACAAATTCAGATATCTCATAATTTTCTTTCTTCTTTTTTTTCTTTTGTAGGAACTCAGAAGCTTGAGAGTGTTGTGCTTAGTAAAATGAACTTTGAATCTTTTGTGAGAGACCTGCTTCTGGTTCGGCATTACAGAGTTGAAGTTTACAAGAACAAGGCAGGGAGCAAATCTGTCAAAGAAAATGACTGGTATTTAGCTTACAAGGTAAAATTTTCAACCTCTCTTTATAATTGTGAGATGGAAGAAACAAAACCCCATAGCTTTTTCCTGAGCTTCTCTGCTTGGAGTTTTGGGATTTTAAGGGACTGATAATGAAAAATCACACCTGTTTGTTATATATTGGTCATATATCTGTTGTACATATTACTGTGTTTTCCACTGCTCTAAGGCTGAAAGAGTTTCCTCCCTGTGTTTGCCATAGATTGGGAAAGAAAGGAAACCTGAAGTGTTTTGTGCTGTGTAGATGATATGTAAATTTAAATGGTTGAAAAAATAGAATAGAATGTGTGTTTTATATTAATGGACCATTCACTACTTAGTTTTATCTGTTGTTATTTTAAGGAAAAAAGAAAGTGTGTATATACACGCTCTCCAAAAAGTGTTCTTCTTTTTCTAAATAGGGTTCTCCAGGAAATCTTGCCCAGTTTGAGGAAGTTCTCTTTGCCAACAATGATATGTCCACAGCCATTGGGGTTGTGGGGGTTAAGCTGTCTGCTGCTGATGGACAGAGAGTAGTAGGAGTGGGCTATGTCGACACTACCCTGAGAAAATTGAGTGTTTGTGAGTTTCCAGATAATGATCAGTTCTCAAACCTTGAAGCTCTACTGGTTCAGCTGGGCCCGAAGGAGTGTGTGCTGCCAGGAGGAGAGACTGCAGGAGAGATGGGAAAACTGCGACAAGTAAGGGAACCACTGTGGCTGACAGACAAAACTTCTAAAAATCTCTGTTCTGGTTTATTAGCCAGGCTCTGT
Organism: Grantiella picta; assembly: GCA_013397955.1. Classification (NCBI taxonomy): domain Eukaryota; kingdom Metazoa; phylum Chordata; class Aves; order Passeriformes; family Meliphagidae; genus Grantiella; species Grantiella picta. Next base: position 1,918,805 of record VZRM01006009.1, on the reverse strand, counting down.
GTTTTATGAAAAAACGAAGGACTCAAAGAAGTTTTGATTTATGCCTACAAAATGTATTATTTTTTGATTCATTTGCACTTTAATCAACGAAAGTTGTTCTAAAATCTTGTCTGTCATTCCTCTCCCTGCAGCCTAGCAGTAAATAAATATAATTTCTATGTGGTCAACACCTGTTCCCTGAATATTGAAAGTAACTGCTGACTGTGTGTGTTTGTGAACAACAGGTCATTCAGAGGGGTGGAATCCTGATCACAGACAGGAAGAAGGCAGATTTCACAACAAAAGATATTGTTCAGGATCTCAATCGCTTGTTGAAATCAAAAAAAGAAGAGCAGATGAATAGTGCAGCTCTGCCAGAGATGGAAAAGCAGGTGAGCAATGTTTAATGTACTTCTCTTTCTTAGACATGGAGTGGTGTGTGCATCTGATGGGAGCTGATGTCCCCCACATTCCTGCTGAAGTGTTTAGCAGTTCTGCTCAGCTTGAGTCTGTCAGATTTGGATACCAGGGGTCCTGGAAGAAATGGAGAAAACCATTCACTTACCTCTTTAAAGTAGTAGGCTCTGGTAAGCAAATAGACTGCCCAAAAGCTGTCTCCTGTTCGTAATCCATCTAGCCTAAGGACTGAAATACAATACTCTGGTTATTTTGCATGACAGGAAAATTGGTATTTGAAAACAGGGTAATGTTTATGATAATATTTTTGTGTTGTCTTATGGCTTAAGTGTATGATTTAGTGCCTGCATGTTTGTTGTTAGCTGCAAACAAGAGGCAATTTATTGAGATTAAACATGTTTTAAAATGCCCTTCACTGCTGATGCTCGTTGCAGGTGTTAGGTTCAGAGTTATCCTCCCTTAATGTGTCATTTCATAACAGATTACAGTTGTTTGAAGTGTGTTGCAGCTGAACAAGTCAGGCATGCTACTGCCTCTCTTTTGTGCTGGCACTCAGCAATGCCGTGCAGTGAGTCAGATCAGATCCTTGTTCTGGTTGAAAATCAACCCTGAAACCATGTCCTGAGATGATCCAGCATATCTCATTTATCTGCAGTATAACTTGTTTGTGTTCCTGAGCTGGAAACATCCTGATAACAGCTTTGGAAAGCTGGCAAGATGTGCAACTTCTCGTTTTGTTTATCAGATGATGCAGATGTCTCGTGTGTTATTCTTGCACCTGCCTAGAAAGACGCTGCAGTGCCATAGAATGTCCCTATGGAAATGAAGTCTTGTTAAACAGGATGACTCTCTCATAGCCCTGCCAGAATTGAGACGGGTTAAAGACTTCCCCAGCTGTAATTTTCTAGGAGCATTTATCAAATCCTCTTGGATTCAGGAGTGTTTCTAACTAAAATGTGATGTGTTTTTTTTTAAAAACTTCAGGTTGCTGTTTCGTCTTTGTCGGCCGTTATCAAGTTTTTGGAGTTGCTGTCGGATGAGTCTAATTTTGGACAATTTGAACTGACTACTTTTGATCTTAGTCAATATATGGTTCTAGACAATGCAGCTGTGCAAGCCCTCAACCTTTTTCAGGTAAGAATTACACACTTGAGTTTGTAATTATTTTACAATATACTTACAGAGCTGCTCGATAATGAGGCTGACTGCCCAATTGCAGCTCCCCAGATCCTGATTAATGGCAACTTCTACAGTTTAGCTTTGTTTTCAGCTACACCTGTGCAATGTGTGTTTTAAACATTTAGATACTGTTGTCACCTTTTTTGTTTTTGTTTCTTGTTGGTTTATTTTTAATGTGGAAGAGGAGAGGAATCATCTAGGAGGTAGAAGTGTCCCCAGTAGTGCTGTTCTTGGGAAAAAAATACAAGCCTGAATTTGATGGTATTAGTGGAACATGAAACACGTGGCAGGAACTAAATTGATGGTTGGCTGCAGAAGTGAGCAGGGCAGTACTTGAAAACATTCTGAAAGCACCATGTCATGCTAACTGGATGATGTCAGTTTTACCTTTTTACACGTTTTCTACAAATCCAAAGAGGTTGACAGCCTCCTTCATACCTCTTGCCAAGTCTATTTTTCTGCTTTGCCCCTTTTAATAGTTACAGGAAAACGTGGATTCAAAGTAGTGTTTCTCCTTTGTTTCCACGATAGTGAGCCCTGATTAATGATCTTTGCTTGGAACCAATCTGCTTGCACTTCAGATTTATAGGAAGAAATCACAGATTATGGTCCCCTGTTTACCTTGGAGGATCCCCTGTTTACCTTGGAGGAGTTTATGTAGGAAAACAGCATAAATTCAGCATCTAAGCTGGTTAACCCTGAAGACATATGTTCTGACTTTAAAAAAAAATTTTTGTTATTATTTTTGTTGCCTTTTGTTTTGCATGTATGTTACATGTGTTGTGATTGGAAATACACTGCTGTGTCTGTCTTCAGGGGCTGTTATGAGCCTTGGAACAAAGGTTTTACCATGTAGCAGGAAGCTGCCTGTGTGGTAGGATGTGTGTGGGGAGGTTTTTGGACAGCAGTAAAGCAAAGACAAACTGTTTTATCATTTGAGTTGCTCTGTGAGGTGTGTAGGTCAAGTTCTTACAGTGCAGCAGATGCAGTTGGTTATATGAACTGTACCTTTCAAATTGGATGTACTGAAGTAGGTAACTTATGTATAATATATATATTCTGTGACATTCTCTTACATTCAGAAGTTTTTAATGTGTAATACTGTCCAGAACACTGAAAATAGGCTCATCCACTTTAGATATTAGATATTTCAGGGCTGAATGTGTCAGTATTCCTTCTCACTGCATTCATTTCCTGTTGTGATTCTAGTTCTACATCATAGCTGTTTGCAGGCATCCAGACCTGCTTTGGCTTGAATGCTTGCCTGCTGCTTTAATTGCAGCTTTTCTTGTGTAGAGAGGGTTGAGATTTTCATTTCCAAGTCAAAAGTTGAAACAAGCTTGTTTGTTCTTTTCCGATATTAAATAAAATTTTTGCTTCCTAGCTCTTTGTGCAAAAACCAAACAAAACCTCAAGAAAAATGCCCAAAAGGCTGTCTGGAGTCCAGCTAATATTAAACCTGAATTATAGGTAGCAAACTATAATCTGAATGAAGCTAAATTTAGAGATGTTTACAGCACTGCAAAGATGATCTGGGGAAGCTTGGGAGAAAATGAGTAATTGATTTCCTGATTCTGTTGTGTTTTTCTTCCCCCAGCAGCCCCAAAGTTCTTTAACTAAAACCCTTGAACACAAGTCCTGTTTCTTGCTGCTTTTTTGTGATGGAGAGTACCCCTGTTTTTTGACCTTAAGTATAGCAAACTAGCAAATATCTAGATGTATTTCCACTTTTGCTATTTAAAGTGCAAACTGCCGCATGGCTAGGTGCACTTTTAACTTTGCTCTTCAGTAGACAAAATAGACAAATCTATTCCTTGCTTGCCATGTTCCAGGGACCAGAGTTTATTGCTGTACTGTTTCATTTACCATTTTTAGTGGGTGCCAAGTTTAATAGAAAAAAAAAAATTCCTGTTCCTATATAGTTGTGTGCCATTTAGTGGGTGTCAGAAAACTTCACTAACTCTATTTTTTTTTGCTTTATCTTTATTTTTTTTGTCCCATTCTTTCTAGAGTTCTGTGGAAAATGCAAATACCACACAGTCTCTAGCTGGTTTACTGAATAAATGCAGAACCCCTCAAGGACAACGACTAGTTAATCAGTGGATCAAGCAACCACTTATGGACAAGGCCAGAATTGAAGAAAGGTAACAATATTATGTGTTTGATAGACTTAAACAAGTTAATAGCTATTTTATATAAGACCTTCTTTTTAAGCACAGGATACTGCAATCAGGAAATAATAGTGGTTGGAGTCTTTTGTGTGCTACCCTGTAATGCATTGTAGTTAGAGCAGAATGTATTTTTCCTTGAGATGCAAATAGACAGGTTACTGTTAAATTAAATGCATTTTACAATTATACATTTTAAAGAGGAGGTACAATATGTTTAGATGATCTGAATGATGCTCTGCCACAGGCTAAGGCAGTGCAGCTGCCACTTACTAACTGTTGTTCATATGGAAATGCTCACTCTGTATAATAGCATTTTGATGTCACTTCAAGTATACCAGTTGAAAAAAAAAAATCAACAGAACACCCAAACAGTTAAGCAGTAGTAACCTCATCCTGTTTTCAGAAGAAAGCTGCTTTTGGTTGCAGTGGGTCACTCTAATCATATCTTGCCTAGATACTGTGGGGGCTTTTTCTTTCTTGCTCTTTGATCCTGCTCTCTGTCGCTGCTGCCCTGCCAGTAGATAACAGCATCAGCTGATAAGAAGCCTTAGAGACTCTCCTAAATCTCTGCTGGGAATGTACAGGTAATTCTCAATCCTTCAGAAAGGGAAACTACAAAGGCTGTATTCTTACTCTGTGTGCTTGTCTTGAATAGGTTCACCATGCAAGTAAAAGTTAGGTGTTTTTTAAACTCTTCCTAAATATAGCTGCATTTTTATGATCTAAAACCAAATTTCATGCAATTCCAGCAATCAGCAGGTTAATTAATTACAAAATGTGTATTAAAGTGTATCTTGACAAAGCAGAAGAGGCTGGAAAATTGTGTTTAACTTTGATAGATTCTCTAAGGCTCACATTTCAGACAAGGCATTGCAGGTATGTCTGTATATGCTGTTGGACACAGATCCCTACTACCAAAAAAGAAATCTTGGCTTGGACATGCTGATATTTAAATAAGTTATGCAAAGAGTAGTTGTGGTTTAAGTCCAGCTGGCAGCTAAGCACAGAGCTGCTCACTCACCTCCCCAGTGGAACTGGGAGGAGAGGCAAAATCCAAAACACAGCACTGTACCACCTACTGAGAAAAAATAAACTCTCCCAGCCAAAATCAGGATGATAGATTTCTCTCTAGATTTCTGGAGACTGAATTATTCTGCTTCTCTTCAACAAGTTTTTCTACTTTTCCTAATCATTTGCAGAATGGTGTGTAGTAACTTGATCAGAGGCCACTGAGAAATGTTGTTAATGTGACACTGAAATATTTGTTCCCAGGTTTATTGAATGCTGTATTTTACTCTTGCATGTGTTACAAAAGTTTTCATTGTTAGTTCTTGACTAAGTACCTGAGATCATCCCTATTTGTCAGTTTTGGATCCTAAGATCTGAGCCAAATTTAATTTTATGGTTGTGTTGTTTTTAAATTTTTGAAAGTTAGAACTTATGTTTGGTAGTTTTCTTTTGTCAAAGGAAACATTAGAAATTTTAACTTCTATGTGAGTCATGTTTGCTCATTACTGTGCATCAGAATTCTTCCAAGTTTGGAAGAGAGACAAGTTTTCTTTATAAAACTGGGGTTGAGTTGTAGGCAGAAAATGTAACTTGACCTGTTTTGTAGAGTTACTACCACCTCTGCGTTTTGTGTTGTGATTCTGTGTGGCTAATGTTGACTGCATGTAGGAAAAGCTATATTTAAAGGAGGAGGGGAGTAATTAAATGGATTTAAGCTCTTAGTGAAGCTTGTAAAGGTCAATGTATCCAAGTGTTATGAAGTTGAAAGAAGTCCACACTGATAACCTCTGGTACCTTGCCCAGCCACAGAATCCTCGGAGCTGCATTTTAATAAAAGTAGTTTGCTTTAGCTTCTGCTTATGGGCACTGAAATACCATAATGATGCTTTTTCACTTTTTTCTGCTGCATTCTGTCTGAATGCATCTTGCTCTCAAGTACTGCTTGGATGAATTAAATTCTCTGAGATAAAAGCAATGTCATTTACTTGTAAACTTTTTGAAGGGTGTAGGACTGTTCTTTTTTTTTAATCCCAGAAAACAAGTATGATAAGAGAAGCTGTAACTGGGACTGATGAGATGTACTGACAGATTCAAATACCCTTTGAAAGAGATGCAGCCACCAAGTAATTTCAGAAGACTTTACAGTATATTGTGGCTGTTTTAAGGATTGCAAACCACAGTTTAGAACCTGTAGGTGGTTTGAGAAGGAAATACCTGGACTGTTGTTCCTTTATGTCCCCTTTGTCGTTAAGGGGAGCTACTGATTATTTCTTAGCCTGAACTGTGCCACGTTGAAGGACCCCATTTAACACTAAACAGTTCAAACTCCTCAAACTAAGCCGAACTGCCCAAGCTGGACTGATGTTCAGTGGCAGTTTTGAAGGAATCCTGTTGTTTTGCTTATCCAGGAGGTATTTTGACTTAACTGTTGTCCCATTAGTGTAAAATTGGTGTCTAAAAGTTTTATTTTCGGAAGTTTGACTGTTGCAACCCTCTGCTAAGACAGACCTGCAGGTGGTGCAAGTCATCTTTTGGAGATAAAGGAATCAACTTCTTTCAGTAGTTTGTAATCTGCAATGTGTTGTTAACCTATATGGATAAATGGAACACAGTTGCATCAGCAGTCCATATTAACTACTGATACAGTAACAACACAAATTAAAGGACATTGTGTACATACTTTAGATAAAATGATGTTTACTGACTGGAGCAGCTCCTGATGAGAACTGAGAAAGCAGAGGCTCCTGGTAGCTGCCTGTCTTGTAAGACTTGGGATTCTGCCAGTGTCCGGCTGGTTTTCCTTGATTAAAAAAACAATTATCAGTCATAAGTATACACAATACAGCCCTACTTCTCCTATGTGGTGTGTTCAGAAGGCAAGGACATGAGGTTCTTGCTCCTTGTCTCACAGTCAGCATATTTGAAATTAAAATGTAGTCGCAGAGCCAGCATGTGCAAATACAAATATGAATTGCATAACCAAATTGTCTGCAATACAGCAGGCAGCTTCAGTATGTCATGTTTATTCTTCAGATACTGGAAAGTCTGAGAAATGGGGCACAGTGTAAAATAGTGCTTGTTCTGTTATGTCCTGAGGAGAGAGTTCATGCTGAGTATTTTTTTTTTTTTTATTTTTGGGATAAGCTCTATCTGACATTTATACACAACATAAGTAAAAGATTCCGGCTCACCTTTTTAGTCTTTCATGTATACTGTGGTTGAACTTCTTAAATGTCTGTGTCCTGTGGTGGAAGAGATGCAGGGGTCTCAGAGGAGTTAAAGGCTGTACTCAAACATCACTTGTTCTGATCCAAGCCTATTTTGAACTTTCCTCTTGTGTTTCTAAATACCATGCTGCATGGGGGCCACACTGTAGAAACAAGCCCTGTCTCTGGCAGAGTCAGGAAGTAATAAATTTGGCAAGCTTGAGGTGGATAAATGGCTAGCAGGGTAAAACTTCCAAGTTTGTAGAACATTTTCATGCATCAGTCTTGACTGATAATTAAAGTCGCAGTTTGTTTAAAAATGGAAAAAATGCCAACCCTAATTTGTTACCTTTGAGACAAGAAGAAGAAACATCATCAAAGGCCCTGGCTTTCTTGAAGTCCCTGCTGGGGTGGATGAGGATGGTCAGGCTCTGGAATGTCTCCTCAGAGAGATGGAGGGATCTCTGTTCTTAGTCTGTGTTCAACTGAAGTTAGCCTTGTTTTGAGCAAGGACCCTAACTACAGGCCTGGAGTTCAATGTGAATTGTTCTGCAGTAAGATTTCAATACTTTTGTGTTCTTTTCTAACCTGCAGCTGTCCCTGCAAAGCATTGCAGATGGGCTTTGTTGCTTTTGTCATTCTGGTTAGCAGCCCTGGAAAGACCCTCAGTGAGCACAGGTCAGGACCTCTCCACAGCCACAGATGATTCCAGGCAGTTGGATTGTGTCCTCAGTAAGGGAAGATGAGACCAGCTTGGAGGTTTGTCTAAATGACCTCATTAAAATGCATTTTAGCTGTTGGGAGTGCTCCCAATGCCTCTAGAGAAGCTTCTGAAATTCAGGTTGAATCTGAACAGATTTGAAGACAAAAATGTGATTTCTTACTGTCATGGAGGTCATGATGCAATAAATATTTCCCATGAAAGAAGTTGTCATTCCAGTGACATGAAAATGGAGTTGGCTTCCAGTAAGCCTCTAGAAATGTTAGAAAAATACCACCTTTCTTATTCCAAAAGTTACCATGACTGAGTTCCCTAGAGAAATGTTTGGAGCTTGAAATTCAATGCTGCTTCTTTAACCCTCTTCCCTCCCTTCAACTATGTTAACTATTTTCAAAACTAGCAATTTACCTCTGTTTTCATTTGGGTTTGCTTGTAAAACTGAGGTTGACATTGAGTGCTGTCTGGAAACACTAAACAAGAGCTCTGCTAGTCAAGCACCCATCACACAGGCCATGTCTCCAGGAAGGAATTTCCATCAAAATCCCAGGCACTCAAAACCTATCAAAAGGCTTAGACTGTTGTGTTGCAAAAGACTTATTTTTAGTTTTCATGTCTGAGGGGCTGAAAAAAAGACTCCTTTCACGACATTTTCAGGTGTGGGAAAGACAATGTTGGTGTTTGTGTTCTGCATGTTACCCAGATTATTTGTCTTCTGGGTCAGGGATCAGCAATCAGTGTTGCAAATCTGTAAATGATAGGTGGCATTGAGTGGTGCAGCACTGGAGCAGGTAGTCATAATGTCTCCTAGTTGATACTTCCAGCTCGCCCACTTCTTCCTGACTAGTCCTCACATGGTGCAAAAATAAATAGAAGGATTAAGCTTTTAGTAATTTCTTTTGTGTCTGAATTCTGAGGCTCAACCAAAATGAAAATTAAACTAAAATTTGATTGAAATGTCAGATTGGTTTTCAGACTTGTAAGACACGATCAAATTGCTGTTTATTTAGGGAAGTGTGAATCTGTAGCTGCCATATTGTTCTTTGGCTCTCATCCTGCCAAAATGAGGTGGATGGCACTTACTGCCGTAGTTAAATTTTGCTTAGAATCTGTGTTTAAGTATTCAGGACTGTATGAAAACTTACAGGTGCAAAGCTCTCAGCTTTCTAACAGTGTCCTTGGTAGTCACTGTTTTGAACATGGGATACTTTTGAACATGGTATATATTCTCTGTGAAAAAGCAGTGACCACGTTTTTGTTTCTGCTCTGTTTAATTTATGTCCAAAAACATTAGAAAGGTGGCATGTTAGGACACTGCAATGAAAGCTCTTGGCAAGAAAATTTTGTCTTGACTTGTAATTTAATTTCATTTATCATGTATGAGGATTATAAAAGTCTTTAATGTTTTGTTGACATACAGATTTGAGTTTCTTCTGTACAGAATGAATGTAAATGAAGAAATATTTGTTTTTCGACGGCTAAGAAATACAGCTTGTTCAGTATGCTGTCAGTCTGCACAAGATTAAAGAAACGTACAGGTTAGCAATTTAAAAGGGTATTAATGTTGATGGAGTAGTGTAATAAATGTAACATCTTAATTTTAATAATGTATGGAAACTTGTAAGGAATAAAGAACAAAAAAAAAGAAAATACCTTTCCTCAGCTAACTGTAGTCTTTGAAGACCACACAGTAATACCATTTTATCACTGCATCCCAAAATGCCATATTTAATTAAAAAGCAAGACTGCCAGAATCGCTCTGTGGTGTAAGGCATTAGGCTGAGAAACAGCCTCTGCTGCTTTCCATCTGGGGTTTTTCTGGAAGTTTTGGGTGGAGCAGTTTCACTGTGTGGGGTTTACAGATGTACCCATGACTGTGTAGTATTTGGTGAGTTCTTGCTCCAGTTGTCTTCATTGTTCTTTGTTACCACATAAGAAATGAAAGTTTATTAGTAATTCTTAAAAGACTGGCAGTTGTTTTTTTGTCTAGATGCCTAAATACTGTGTTGGTTGAATAGCAATGTTTAAAAAAAGTATTGTTAAACTGGTTGTTCTTGTCTTTATTCAAATTAGGATCTTTTTGCCATCATGCCCTTGACACTTGCTCACGCTGTCTGTTCTGTGTGTAGGGTTTCTTTGGTCTTCAGGATTTAGTGTGGAAGTTTTTAATTTGTTTTTGACTCTTCTGCACCATGCAGCAGCCTGTGGCTGTGAGTTGTTTCATAGATGGTTTCATGTAATCACTTAAAATCCAAAGGTGCAGTTGTGCTTCCCTGGCTGTGGATTGTCACCTGTTCCCTTGCTATTGGCACTGGCACTGCTGTTCCTATAGCTGACTTGTTCATCTTTTGATGGGGAGTTTATCATGCTTAAATAATCAAAGGTGTCATGTTGGATAACAGATAATCCGGAAAAACTCAGCAGTTGCCAAAAGGGGCAGTCCATANTTTTTTTTTGGGATTCACAGGTAAGAATCGATTTGATTTGGCTTGTTCACATGATGAAAACTAATCCATGAAAAAGTGAGGAAAGTTGTTATCTAAAATTAACCCTTTTGCTCCTCTGCAGTTGGTCCATGACCTGCTATCATCATAAACATGAGAAGATTAACATCTTAAGGGCAGGTCAGCTAATACCAGAAGCCAGAAGTTGTTCAGATTTAATAATCTGACTTGAGTTTGCTTTCTGGTAGTATTTTGACGTTTTTAGAGGTTATGCCAATAATTTATGATGTGAGTTAGATTTTCAACCTTGCTTCAGGAGGACAGAATGGATATCTGCCTATCCTTGGATTGGAATAGTAAATCTGTGAAATGGAGCTGTGCACTACCCTTGCTCACTAAACCTGCTGCTTTCCTGACAGATTTGCTGTGAAGGTGCTGTTTGACTATTTTTAGCTTCTACAGAAAACAGACTATGAAAATTTTATAAAAAAGAATTTATGCATGGAAATAAACATTGGGAAGACAAAAAATGTGTCTCTGACAAAGATTTTGGGAGATCCTTCTTGTTTAATGAGCTATCCTCTTATCACTTGTGTCTGTACAGTTCCTTGAGGATAAGAGACTACTTAGTCCAGCAAGATTGCAATAGGGTTTGAGGTGGGAAAGGATTTACTGTGTTGAATATTCAAAATCCAACTTTGTTGGTAGATACTTTGATTTTTCTCTTCTATAAACATGCATGTTTATAAGTGGGGAACACTTCATCATTCTGTGAAGTAGTGTGTTACTGTAAGGTGAGAATTTCCCCTTTTTATCCCCGCCCCTCTTCTTTGGAGCTGTTTTATTCATTAAGGGTAATAATTTTGTTATTCCTTAACTGTGCAAGAGGAGGAGAAGGGAGTCATATCTAAATAACTCTGTTACATAAAGCTAGTCTGAATAACTGGTAGTAATTAAAATATTTTGATCTTATTTGGGAGCTACAGTCTTTGGGAAAAGTAAGTAATGGTTTATTTTCCTTGTCTATAACTTGGATAGTGACTGTTACTGTATGTAATACATCCAGGCTGAGCAATGGGAAATAAAAGACACTTGGCTTTGGTTTTAACTGTGACTGGGATGATTGCGTATGTTGGATGAAGAGGAGTCTGAAAATTTCTTTAGAGTATAGACAGGAACAATACTTTTTTGTTTTAAATGTTCCAATATTTTCAGGACCCGAGTCTTGTAGAACCAGGGCTGGTCTGCCGTGGGAGTGTGGAGTAGTCCCAGCTGCAGTGTGCACCCTCAGCAGGAGGTGGTGAGAGGGGGATGTCTCTCTCTGTCCCTGTTGCAGGGCATAGGTGGCTTTCTGTCCTACCTGGAGAGAAACAGTGGCACCCCTGGCAAGCTGTGGTCATCTGCTGCCTGTAGCCATGCTCCTGCAGATCCCCTCTGCACTGAAACACAGCTCACAGCCTGCAGCTCTGGGCCGTGGGAAGGGCCATGGTGCCATCAGGAGTGCTGCCAGCCTGGCCTTGCCAGTGAAGAAAGAGGATTCCTTTGCTTCTCTGTTGGTTGTGGGCAGTTCGTGTGCCTGCCTCAGTCCTGCATTTCCTCGCTGGTTCTGGCTGGAGGAGGCAAAGCAGAGCTCTGCTGGTGTGGTGCTGCTTTATTTGCATGTTCTTCAGCAGGAGGCCAGGCACTCCCTGCTCTCAGGGTCTAAAAATACTGCTGTTGCAGCAGTCTGCTTCAGGAGCAAGGTCTTAATTGCATCAAGTGGTACTTTGTTGACAAGAATAAGACCAAAGATTTTATTTGTCTGCTGAAGAGTTGTTTTCTTCTTTAACTTGCCTGATCTGCTGAGGTTGGAAAGTGCATAAACACTTGTGCAAAAATAATGAATTACTGGTAATACCGGACTTGAATAAGTATCTTGGAAGGAAAAAAGCCCAATGTTATTTTGGAATGAACTGCTTTTCCTGATAATCCTGTTTTGTATTTTATGCTAATCCCTTCAGCTTGCCTCTGAGTTAGTACATACAGCTTTCAAATCTTTGCTTGATTGTTACAGAAAAGAGTTATTTTGTGCCTGGTACCCCTCATAGAATCCCAGGGCTTTAATTTGCTCTCTAGCCTTTGTCATAATACTGATATATTCAGGAATTCATGTAGGGTGGTAAAGAGTCAGTTGCTTCCCTGATCCTTATTAATTTTATGTTATATATAACTGATACAGAGGAGTGTGAACTCTATTTATTTGGAAGAATGCATCTATTTGAATTACAAAATTTATGTATAAGTGGGCTGTCCTGAGGTAAGAAATATCCAGTATTGTTATGGTTTAGGGACTAATTAAGAAAACTGGAAAAAGTGTGAGACTGGTATTTGGATGTGGCTTTCTCTTATATTGCTAAATCTTCCAGGTTTAACAGCAGGGAGCCTGATCTGTCCAGCTGCTTAGTAGCACATTCTGTGTACCCAGAGCTCTGGAAAGTGTGTGCAGTTTGATTTCTGTGGCTCTCCTAGGGTCTGAAGCTGCTCTTCAAACCTTGGACTCTGTGTTACAAAGGATTATACATCAGTAGGGCAGTGAAAAATAGTCAGGATATTCATGGTCTCTTCAAGTTGTATTTGGAATTAAAAGACAACAGAGAGCAGCACTGTTATAATGGAGTGAAGGCCAGTTGTTAGTGCTAAATACATTTTTGGGGTTTCAGATACGTGCCTGGAGATCCCCTGGTTTAGTTAATTTAAAACCTGATGGAGAGGGTATGGCAGGGAGAAGAGCAGTGGGTAGCAGCACTGTCTCACACTTCTCCTGGTGGTAGTGCTGGCAGTGCCAGCTTGGAAGTGTTGGTGGGACTGGGGCTTGAGGGCATAATTTCCTAGCCAGTTTAAGGCAATTGGGCTTGTCCACAGTTGGCAGGGCCACCCCGGGGCGAGGTAGGTCAGGGGAGCCAGTGGTGCAAAGCTGACAGAGCCACAGCAAATGAAGATGTGTGTTTAAGGAGGGCTGCAGCTGGGAGCATCACCCTCGGTGTCAAGCTGGGGTATCCACAGCTGCCTTTACCAGACTGCCAGGTTTTGTTCCTCCACGCTTTGTGGCTTGTCTGTGTAAAGAGCAGGACCACTGAGCCAGGTCATGTTTGGTCTCTCTGGCTTCTTTGTTTTGGCAGAGAAGTTTTGAAACTCTGTTTGGGTCTAGAACTGTGAATGATTGCAAAATCTTTTAAGAAGCTGGGGAGATCATCAGAGTACAAGGCATGCTGTAATCGTACTGGGATGACAGCATTGTCTTTGTAAGAACACAGACATTACAGGTAAACTCTGAAATGCATCACCCTGGGGCTCTTTGTTCCTGGTTTGCTGTTAATCTGCTGTATTATACAGTATCTTCTCATTTGTTAGAAGCCTGTAATTTCACATGGAACAGTAATGCACTTTAAATTCTGAATTGAGGAGGAATATACACTGTTGTACTTCTTCGCTGTCGTGTTCAAAGTTTTGTTTTGTAGGCAACTGTATCTTTTAGTTCAGCATTTTGGGGGGGGTTTAGGTTGTGACGGTGGTTTTCAGGGGGGGAAGCTGTGAAGTAATTTGATTATACAGGAACATTTATAGCATGTTAACTGAGGAAACAAAACCAGCTTTGTGCTCACATGCCAAGAAGAAGCAATGACAAGGTTGCATGGTTTGGGCAAGAGCAGGTGGTAAAGAGAACTTGAGCCATTTAGTGTGGAAGGGAATCCATGTGAAGGTGCAAGCTGCTCTGTTTTTGGCAGTCAGTAGGAAGAAGTCTTGCTTGCTTGGGCACAAGCCTCTCAACCAAGCCAAGGATTTTAACTCCTTGCTTGGGGTGTTCTGTCTCATATGTAAGAAGTGCTGGAGAGGTGCTGTACTACTCATCTAGAATGCATCATTCTGAGTTCTTGAATCAGAATGATTCAGTCGTGAATCAAAAACATGGGTTCAAATCTAGAGTCTTCAAAGTACTGGAAGAACTGGTGCCTATGGTGAGCCCCTTCCAAGGATGTTCCTGAGGCTTGGGAAAATGTTGCCATCAGCTGGAGGCTCACTGCCAGAAACCAGAGCAGCTTTCTGGCTGTGTAAAGGCTCCAGTGTGAGCTGAGTGGGGATTGAGATCAGTGATCCTAAGCCTATGGTGTGTGAATAAAATAAAATGGCTTTTGATGGTAATAGTCTCTCTAAAGCTGCTGGTTCTTTATTCCCCAGGGTTTGTGTTAAATTTATTTCAAATTGTTTGCAAAGACTCCTCCAGTTTCATAAAAAAAAAAATCTTTTGTGCATAACTAAGCAGTTCCAAAAGCATGTGTGGGTTGCCTAGCTATTTTGCATTGTTGTTTCATTGTGCTTGTCTGAGGAATTTTGAATGTTACTTTTATAAATGCATGCAACAGGTCTGATTGTATGAGGCAAAATTACCTGAGGTGGTCAGTATGATTTTTATGCTGCTGTGTGCTGGACTAAAGTAGTTCTCAGTATCAGGCTTCAGATTTCTGATTTAGGCTCCCATGTGCCAATCTTAGATGTCTGTCTTAATACTTCAAAGGCTGTAAAGCGTACTGAAGGTCTTTGGCATGAAAGGAGCTTTGCAAATTTAAGGTGGTATCTACTGCTTACCTGAGGCAGTGAACTGGACTATGGCTGATTTTTGGGAGAGAGATGATTGTCTAAGGAATGACTGGGTCACCAGGAGAAGTTTGTAAAGGGAGCTTAGGACAGTGCCTTGCTTATTTCTGGTTTGAAAAGAAGATGCTAGTGTTTATCAACCACAGCAGCTTGCTGTAGTCTGGGCTTCCTCCAGGGTGGTCAAATACCATGTGCTTTGTGTGGAAAAGAAAACCCAATTAGAACAGGTGAGGTGGTGGGTATCATGTTATGTGCCTCGGTTAGGTGTGTTCAGGGGGGATTTGCCTTGGCTACATTGGGTTAAGAAGAGATCTGAGTTTGAAAGAAACCTGAGGGAAAACAAAATAATCATACAGGAAGTGTTTTTCCACTTTCCTTTGTACAAAGAAAGTATGAAATTAAACTGATAGAACTGTGCATATTCTGAAATGTGTGGTGAGATGAAAATCTCAGTATATTTTAAAGTGGTCCTTAATATGCTGCCTTTGTAAATGGTGTTTCTCAGTTAAAATTCTGTATAATCAAGTAGGACAGTTGGACAGGAAAGTTGATCTTAATCTGCAGTCAAAGAAGCCCTTTAGCAGGCAGAGAATACAAATGTATGCTCTTCAGAAGACTCAGCTGTTAAACAGTCAGGGGAATTACAGACTTAAAAGTCTTCTTTCAAGCAAGTCAACTTTTCCTGTAAGAGAGTGCATTCTTAATTTCATTTCAGCGTTAATACTTTTTTCCTAGTGTCATGGAAGTTTTAGTTAGTACAGTTTTTTCCCCTTGAAAACATTTAGGAGTAATTGGGATTTTAAGTCACTACTCTGTAGTAATAAAATATATATTACTCATTATGAAATATGTATTACTGATTATATGTGGATCCCAGTTTCATGAAACTGATAAAAATACCTCAGAGTCCTTTTCCTGAGGTGCTTGAGGGGGAGGTGCTTTATTTCCTGTATGCACAGAGAGGTGCAGAGCTGTCCAGGGTTTTGTAGGATATTGGTGGNAATCAGGCTTGCTTAGTGTTTCCCTATTAACTTAAACTTTAATACTTAAAGTTAATATTAGAAATTAATATTGATCTCAAAGTTGATATTTAAACTTCGATATTTAAAGCTGTGTAAAAACTAGAAATATAATTAAGACCTTCTGTGTAGAGGCACCTTAAAATGGTGATGAAAAATGCTGCATAGGTGTAGCAAGGGAAGAAGCAATCTCTTCTGCTCTCAAATGTGATGCAAACCTCAGTGGAATGGAAGTAGTGTGTCGAGACTTGGGGAAGTGTGTGACATTTATTAGATTGAAAACAGATTTTTGTTGCCTTTTTTTGTGTGTGTGTGTGTGTGGTATGTTGGCCTTTTGTCAGTAGCTGGTTCAAGAGGTGCCTCTTGTTAACAACAAAACTGGGGAAAAGATGGAATGTTTTGAGTTGGATTCCAGAATATCCAGCAGAAACTTGGAGATAGGTGGGTTTTCTGCTCTCTCTGTCTCCCAGAGCACACTAAGCCTAACGTAACTTCTTAGTGCACAGAATTCAAAGCTGGTAAACAGCCCTGGTTTTGCTTAGCAGGAATAAAAGGTGGCTACAATTTCCAAGTTCAAGAAAAGCACTTGTGTTGATTTTCAGTTATATTAGCTGAAGTCTCGTTTGCTGTTTTTGTGGTTTAATTTTCAAATTTAAATAACTGTCTTGAAACAAAGATTTCCTTTATGTTCTAGTGTGGTTTCATTACTTATAATTGTTTCTGTTATCTTGACTGTGCTGGCTTAGATCTGTGATGGAAAGTTTAGCCTTGTTTTCCTTTCAGCTGTGTGGCAGAAACAAGTTATCCAGTGTTGTCAGCTGGTGTTTGATTACACGTTCTTGGATTGTTAAAATTTGTTTCTTTCGTATGTTCTTTTTTTCTTCCCCCTCAGCTGAACTTTATATTAAAAACAACCTGTCATTTGATTTCGTTATTATTTGTGAGCATTATTCATGGCTTATGGTTGCATTACCTTTGTATTCAGCGGCTTTGTATGTATTCTTACCAACAGGAAAGTGTTATGCAAAATGTGGCATGAACACAAACCTGTCAGCTCTGTCTTTGTGGTTGGCAAATGTAAGGGGGAAGACAAAACAGCACCAGGAAGGTCATGAAATGTTAGTCTAATTATCATGGTTTTGGCAGAGGAAAATTGTTCGAGCTGATCTGAGAACTCTTTGAACTTGTCATTGTGGACAAAAGAGGAGGGGAAAAAAATAAATTAGAGCTTTCAAAACGCCTTTGACAGGTCTTTATCCAAGAGGCTGTTGAACAAGCTGAGGGAGTCGTGGGATGAAAGTGAAGGGTTTGCTTGTGCAAAAGGCACAAGCGAAAAGAAAAATCTAGTAAAATCTGGTAAACTCAAGACTACAGCAGCTGTGCTTGGGATATTCTTTAATGATTGTTAGAGCAGCTGTACAAAATTCAGTTAAGTTTTCAGAAGTGATTCTGTGTATGTATCCATATGCCAGGATTACTGATTTTCTAAGGACCTCTTGGAAGAGAAGCTAAGTTCTCTGACTTTAAACATAAGCCATGAGAGGACAAGATAGGATCTAATGTTGATGGTGAACTTGAATTTTGCATGTTCTTGCGTGTGTGAAATTGGTCATCAAAATAAGGAAAAAAAAAGTAGTTTTTATACTTGAAATTTTGAAGTTGAAATCATGGAGTAGTCTGTAGTTTAAGCATGTTGCATAAACCCAGAAAACTCTGGTTTCCTACTGCAGGCAAGAATAGGATTTTTGTGTATTAAAATTCACTCTGATAATGGATAAACATTTCAAATGCGTCTTACTTTCTTCCTTGTGCTTTTTTTAAGAGAAGAAAGGTTGTTCTAAACAATCTCATGCAGTTTTGCAGAGAGTAAAACTTGAAGGTGTTTGCAGCTAGTTACTCTTTATGGGTTGATGCTGTGGTGGTATTTTGATTACTGAGAAACAATAAATATATTTACAAACCTTGCATAATACCTGGGAAGTGAGAGGACATAACATCAGGGTAGTACCATCTCTTGTGTGTTTGCCATGACTACAACTGCTAAAGACCAGGGAGGGTAACAACAGGAACACATGGCTTTGCTTTATGGAGAAGTTGACACTGAACCCTGGTTTATTTTTGCCAAATGAATTGTTTCCCGATTATAGGACTAAAAATGACCAAGCTGGTTAGTTCCCGTGGGGAGGTTCATGTTGGCAAGTTGGTTCCTTCTCTAATCCCTTGGGGAAGGAAGAGATCTGGTTAGTGAGCTTTAATTTAGGCTTTTAAGCAGTTTTATTGGGTGTTTTTAGTTTGATTTTTGTTGGGGGTTTTGTTTGGGTTTTTGAAATAACATTTAAACAAAATCTGGTCTTTAAAAGCTGTATTTGGTCAGCAGTTGTTGGTGCTCCTGAGGGAACAGTTTGGGATGTGAGTCCTAAGCGAGGTCTGCTCGGTAAATTGAAGGGATTTGTAATAAACACAGCAAAGTGTCTGCTGTGACAAGATCACGTAATTCTTGTTATTCCTCCAAACCATTTGACAGAAGTCTGAAAGCTAAAAATCGTGCTCAGAAACACCAACAGGGATCAGAATGGAAAATTGCTTGGCTTTTATGGTGTTTCTCGTACAAGTCTTGTTCTGTGTTCTTGCAGTAGATATCTTCAGGTATATTATTAGACAGATATATTCCTGTCTACTTCTGACAAGCTCTGTGTACATGGCTGAAACTTTAACTTATCTTTTGGAAGTAAAGCACCCTTATGTGTCAGTAATGTCAATGTCTAAATTTATCTATTAAGGCTGTAGTTGAATGGATAAATGTAGAGGTAGGATTCTTCTCTCATCTTTTTAACTGAATTCTTTTTTTGTATAATACAGAAGATTCACTGGAGTGTGGGGGTAGAACACTTTTTGAAACAGAAAGACATTCCTTTTGAATTTTTTGTATGCAGAAATGTACCAGGGGTCTCTGCCTCTTGTGTTGCTTTAGCCAAAGCCTTTGTTTCCTGACTGAGTATCTTTGCTAATTACCTGAGGCAGTGGACTGTGTTAACCCCTGTGTACTGTTGCCAGTGTCTGGCATTCTGCAGAGCACTGCAGTGTGTAACGTAGAGATTACTGCTCTCAGAATGACAAAAAAATTGCCATTTCCAATGCAGTTTGCAATTGCAGATGTTACTGTAATTGAAACAAATGCATTTTTCTGCCAGTAAGCAAACCAGCAGGAATAATGTGGTGAAAGCTGTCCTTTCTTTGCTTGCATGTCTCTAGATAAAATTAACTTCCCTGCTGAAGCAAAGATATTGATAGATATTATTAACCAGAAATCAGCACACTATGTAGTATGTGGAGGTCTCTGAAGGAGGCAGAGCTCTTCCTTCGTACTCTGAAAGTGTGATCAGAGAACACTGACCTCCCTGGCATTCCAAAATTAACAATATCTGACTTCTTTTTTTAACTGCAAATGAAAAATATGTAGAGAGATGGCAATATTAACTGATGCAAAACCCCCAAGAAAGGTATGAAAATTCACTTGCATTCTAGTGGAGAAACACAATTTAATGCTCTGTCAGTTCTTGTTGAGATTTATGCTTGCTTTCAGGACTTAAAGAATATTTATGTCACGATTTAAAACCCCCCATACCTACAATTAAAAAAACCCTCCAAAAACACAAAACAGGAAAAAACCCTCAACCAAACACCAAACCAAAATGTCAGGGAGCAAGAGCAAGGGACGGCAAGCTGGGAGTCAGTGGTGACAAGGCTGGTTGACAGTACCCTCATTGATAAGAATGCAGTCCCCCAATGCCTGCCACGAGGCAAACTGTAGTTTGGAAGTAGTTAGCATGGATTTACAAAGGGAAAATCATGCCTGGCTAACCCAATAGCTTTCTTCAACAAATAGACTAGGCTGTTGGATAAGGGAAGAACAGGGAATGTTGGTTATTGTGACTTGAGCTGTCACTGTCTCCTGTTACATCTGATAAAGTATGGACTGGGTAAGTACAGTGTGGACTGAAAACTTTCTGAGCTGCCAGGCTCAGGGGCATGAAGTAGCCCTGGAAGTCAGCCACTAGTGGTTTGTTCCAGGACTTGACGCTGGAGCCATCCTTGGGCATGCCCAAAATGTCACTGGACACCATCCTGGGCAGCTGGCCTTAGCTGTGACCCTGCTTTGAGCAGTCAATGCACAGAGGTGCCTTCAACCACAAGGATTCCCATTCTGTGGTCCAGGGTTGCACAGTGTCAGTGTTGGCCTTGACCACAGGGAGCTAAACTCTGCCAAGAGTGGGGTTTTTTTCCCTGCTTAATACCTCTTCTTCCATAGACTACTGGAAGACTTTTTATTATAGTGAAGGGAAAGGATTAATCTCAACGTCAATTCTGAGAGTCAGTTTACCTACAGGATAGATGTTGGCATTTGCACTTGAAACAATTGCACTCCAGTGCTGCTCATTAGAAACCCCAACTGTTCAAAACTACAGAAGCATGACATTGGCTAAATATCCTTGCTTTCTCAGATCATATGTTGTCCTATTTTCTTTTCTTTTTTTTTTTTTTTACCAGGGAAGTTGGTCAGTGGATATATGCAGAAAGTACAGATGGAAACTGTCAGCTAAGTGTTTTCATTCTAACTGGCAACACAAAAGAATTACAGATCATGCCATGCTAATCATTGTTATGAATTTCTTATTTAGGTTGAATTTGGTTGAGGCTTTTGTTGTGGATCCAGAGCTACGCCAGTGCCTTCAAGAAGATCTGTTACGTCGCTTTCCAGACCTCAACCGGCTGGCAAAGAAATTCCAGAGACAGGCAGCAAACTTACAAGACTGTTACCGAATGTACCAGGCTATCAATCACCTGCCTAATGTTGTACAAGCACTAGAAAAACATGAAGGTAGTGCTACCCCCATCTATTTTCAATGTTTTGTAGCATACTGATGGTGCAAAGAAATAGAGAACGGTAGATTTCCAAAGATTACCTTTTTTCCTTTGTGCTTTTGTTGCAGGAATAAAGCTTAAACACATGTGAATTTGAAATAAGCTGAAATTCTGAAATGCCCGTCAGATACTTGCAAATATATATAGCCAAATCTTTGCAGGCAGGTGTGTACCAGTTAGTGTGTAGCTGAGATACTTGAACTGTTGGGTGATGCCGTGATAATATTTGATATAGACTTGTCTCTCAGAATTCCTGACCCAATTGTGTGTGGATTATGGGCTTATAAACAAGATACCATTCATACAATATTGTTGTCATCCACTTTGGGTTGTAAATAAACACAAAAATACCCCCAGTTTAAGTAGTATTGATATAATCGGAAGGGCTTTTTAAAATACAATCGTTATGCTCCTGTATTTGATACAAGTAACATGGCAGGGTTTCTTCCAATCTTCATTAGTAGAACGTACAATGCTGTGACAAGCAAGTGTAGAAAATACAAAAGCTGCTATTTTTTAACTTTTCTGTGTGTAACCAAGAAAATGCAGAATAAGATCAGCATAATAAAGAGGTGATTCAATTTAGCAATAGCAGTTCTAACTTGACATAAAGCTCATTTTGGTAGAAGGCCATTAATTTGTTTGAATTTCTCTTTGCATAAAGCAAGCATCAAAGCTTTAGAAAGAAATGGTATTTGAAATCATATGGTTACAAAAATTTCTTTTCTCTATTTGAGTAGAAAATAATGCTACCCAGTGTCTCACATTTTTCTGTACTGTGGTTTTATGACTTCAAGTAATGAAATTTATCTTCTAAAAAAAAATCTTAAAATAAATCAAGATTTGGTTGCTGGCTGTGTTATTTCCAAGAGCAGTTAAGATCTGAAACTCTGAAGGCACTGACAGATGTAACTCTTCCATTTGTTTTTGTTCTTAAAGAGCTGTGCCACTCTTCAGCTGCCCCAGTCATGTCCATTTGGCTTTTCCAAACAGACTCTGCTTGTTTCAGCCTTGACATGTAGCTCTTGAATTCCCATCTTATACTGATGTGTTAGTTCAGAATGCTGGCTTCCTGTCTTTACTTCTTTTTATATTAGCTGCCATTTGGATCAACAGAGTCCCTCTGTCATAACACTGGGGTAGGAAAACAATTCCATTTTTAGAGTTTTGAGGAGCAAGCTGCGTAAGGCAAACTGCTAAGCTCACCATATGGAAAAGTTAATAGACTGCAAAAGGTTCTTCCTGTTCCACACATGAATCAGTTGGACTTAGTAGGGCAATCACCAGCAGTATATTAAAGATAGTTTAAAATAGGTGATGTGTTATTTTCATTTTGCTTTGTACTTGTACCACCTGTTCAAAGTGTGTGAATGGTCTGGTAATTTTCAATGTATGTGAGTGATTCAGACTGGATCTGGTAATTTTTCTGTTTCTGACTATACAGAATGCTTTTAACTCATCAAGGGATGGAAACTCGGGAAGATTTCTTGACAATTCTGTGTGCCAGTTTCAGAACTCCCTTACCTTGTGAATGGCAATGGGCAGTTCCTGCAACTACAGCAGGAAGTGATCAGCAGTGCCTTTCCCTCAGTATGAAGCATTCTTTTGTTGAGATCCTTGCTTTTATGGATGATGAAACCTGAGGAGGGGGGTAATGAGTGAAGATGACTTTTTTCTGGTTTAGACATAGGAAGTCTGTGTAAGATGGGAAGGGACTCTTGAGTCATCAAATCATTTTGCTCTAGCCGGCAAAAGGGAGCAGTTGTTCATTACTCAAATTGCTGGGGCATAAAATTTAGGTACTTACAAGATTTCTGTCTTCAGGAAGCTGCTGGAGTATCTTCCTTCCCATCTTTAAGTCTGTAACTGTACAGAATACAGGAATTGTATGCTGGGTTTCAGGTGTATTTTTACCATACTGTATACAGTGACTTGAATACTACTTACTTTTGGAAATACCTCTTACTGCTTGTTTCAGTCCTGTTCTTTCCCAGACTGTTGCACTGCTGCATTACAGCAGTGTTGTTATCAAACTTGGCTTTTTCCCATCCTTTGTCATATCCAACTGATTATTCCCTTACTCATAGTGGAAACACATTTATCTATCAATGTGTCATCTTACTCAGTGTTAAATTTTACTTCATTTCTATTAGCCCAGTTTTCAAGGTCAGTTAGTGTTGATCTATTTCTGATTTGTCTTATTCCAAGATCATCTACAGATATCTTCCATATGGTATATTTTAGTGACTTTTGTAAGCAGCCTTCTTTTGTGCATTAATACGAATTCACACATCTTAAAAAGCTAAATGGTTCTGTGAGCCCTGAAGGAACTGATGTCCTTTCAGCTTGTTCGTCTTTTGGGTGATGTCCTCTTTGTCTGCACTGTGGTCATTGCATAAACCATACATCTTACACCTTAGCATCTCCTGTGGCACCATGCTGAATGCTTTAGAACAGCCCAGGTTAGCTCTGCAGAGACCCCTTGGCTTAGGCCTTCAGTAGGTCAGACAGATGTTGCACAGTATGGGTATGATCTGCCTTCAGAAAGCCATACTATATTTTATCCCAGTTTCCATAACCTTAGGAAAGGTTAGGTCCTTCCATTGTTCTTTTCTGCTGGAGATTAGGATTTTTCCTTTTGTTTTCTTTCTCTTAGGAAATTTTCTCCCATTTGTTGGTAAGATAATAACAACTGGAATTTAAGAGAGACAAAAAACGTAGCCGTGGAGGAGGAGGAGTGCAGCTGGCTGCTACTCCCTTACATGAGGGGTTTTCTCTTGGGAAGGACAGAGATACCCCAAGATTCTGGGCTGGGGGAAGGGGCTGGGCTTAGCTCCTCGCTCTTTTTCACTCTCGGCATTGAGGAGGACAGTAGAGCTATTCTCACTGCAGGAGTTTGCTGCCAAGCTAACTGTGTTTCAAGTCTGGAGATCAGTGTTTTATTTTAATTTCCATAAAACATTTTTAAACCATATTAACAGTCAAGTCTTTAATGTATGAATTGAACACTTGTCTGGGCTTCAGTAAGTAAATTATGGTTTAAATTGAAAACTGTACCTGGGAGAACAGATAGTCTTTGTAATTTATATGCAACTCTGCTTTTGATGGTACATAGGTCTGTTAGTCTTTCTCTCAATAGTTAGTTTTCATTCTAGTAATGTTGAGTACGTGCAGAAGCAGATTTTTTTTACTATGTATCTTTTTTATGAGTTTATGAATACAGGTGCAAGACATGTTGGAGTTTAATTTAGAAATTTTCAGTGGTGTTTCTTGCTCACATTCTTCTAATGCCAGGTGTTTTAAGAAAAGCATATGCATGTAACTTTTGTAAATCCTTGTTATTTGCTGACTCCACCATTTTACTTTCTTCAGGTGCTTGAGACTAAGTTTAAAGTTGGATTAAAAATGTAAATAAATTTTGCAGTGTATCAGTTTGATCCATATAAATGTATGTAAATACATGGGTATTTTATTTACTTAGTAAATCAATGTAGTCTAACTTTTGAATGTGACATCTTCCTCTGGTGTCTGAGATGTACTCTTCAAGCTTAAATAATGAAATGGCATCATGAAACTTCCTTACTTACTCCTTTCAAGAAAAGAAATGATAAGTTCAAGCCCAATAATTTCTCATTGATTCAAGAATACTAAAGATGGTTTCATTGGGTGTGCCATGTATTCTGTCAGCTGGAGTGCTGGGAACTGCTAAGTCCACTCTGAAGAATGAACATAAAACTTTTTGTGCTCTTCAGTTTCTTCCTTCTTCGTTGACTC
Source organism: Grantiella picta (assembly GCA_013397955.1). Taxonomy (NCBI): domain Eukaryota; kingdom Metazoa; phylum Chordata; class Aves; order Passeriformes; family Meliphagidae; genus Grantiella; species Grantiella picta. The sequence goes on along the minus strand of VZRM01006009.1, from coordinate 1,894,334 downwards.
CGTTTGTTTTCTAGGTTGGTTTAGATACGTCTTCTTTCAGGAGGGAAAAAACCAAGATATTACAACAGCAAGCAAGAAATTTGGAATAGAAAACAAGCTGTACTTTATTTCACGTCTCTTAGTTTTGAAGATTTTTAGTCAGCAGAAAATGCCATTTTTACAAGTTCAGTGATCTCAACAATATGTAATTTTTTTCCCTATAAATAAATATTAGTCAGTTCACAGCTTTAAAGTTTGAGGGAGTAGAGAAGCAAAAAGTCACAGGAGGAAAAGGAATCAAACCAAACTTTTTCTTTCTACTTGAACTACAGTGTTGAGAGAGGAAAGATTCACTTGGGTAATTATGTCCTCACTGTATGACTTGTATAAATTTGAATGCCAGTTTTTCTTAGGAAATGTTAGGTCTTTTTTCCTAGTCAGGAATAGTCAGAGCCTAATTCTGTATTTCTCTGTTGATGTGCAAAGCCTTGCCTGTAAACATTAGAGTCATGCAGTGTAATTCTGTACATAATCCAATGACTAAAAGATCATGGTATTGGATTCATTTTGAGGCATTTTTTGCAAATCAATAATGCTAATCTTTCTGTGATTAAATCATAACTTGAAGTAGCTGCAAAGATGTAAACATGCATTTACTGACAGAACGTTTTTACAGCTGGCTGCTGGATATAGGTGCTTATTTGTAGGCCTGAAGAAAATACTTCTTTCACAAATTTGGCAGTATTTGTGTGTGTTAACTGTGAACTGCTTTTGGTGTTCAATGCTTCTGGTGTTCCATGGACTTCCAGCCAATATGTGGTCTTATGCAGTTTAACTTGGTGCTGCCGAGTATCTCTGTTAATTTTGATGTCTTCCTATCTAGTGGAAAGAAGTGACTATAAAGATCTGGTTATAATAGATGGTCTTTTTTTTTTTTTTGTGGAAAACAAAACCAGATAACATAACAGTTCAGTTTCTATGTCCATATTGTAATTACCAAATGTTGCAAATTTTTGGTAATTTTTCATTGAGAAGAAAATTGAATGTGGCTGATAAGACCTACATTTTTGCTAAAGGCATGTCAACTTTTTATGCACAAGAATCTGTAATATTCAGACAGCAGTTTTGCTTTCATGCTGTTGTTTGTAGGCTTGCTCATAGTAGAAGGGAATGAATACCCTCAGTTATGAACAAAGATGGCAGAATAGGTACAAGCTTAATCAGAATGTAAATGGGATAATGCCAATTTTAGATTAGGGTATGTGTGTTTCAGTGAAATAATCATAGCCCATCTTTGTAAAAATTAACCAGCTATGCAGTTGTGTTGTTTATTTTGGGTAAGTGAATTCTGGTAAATTTGTGGGAGTTTGTGAATGATAATTTTTCTTGTTTGTTCGTAACAGGAGCTCACCAGATGTTGTTGTTGGCTGTATTTATAACACCTCTTACTGATATCTGCTCTGACTTCTCAAAATTTCTGGAGATGATAGAAACAACATTGGACATGGATAAGGTATGGGCTGGTGTGTGGGAGGGGTCTCCTTAGCAATTAAAGTTTCTTATTGAACTTTGCAATCTGCTCTACAGTCACTAAATTTAATTGATCATCTATATTAAGCAGCTAGTGCTAATTTAGCTGTGGAATATATGAAGGCTGTTATTAGTATATAAGTTGAAAATTCAGGATACTTAACAGAATGTTCACCCGCTGTCTGAAATTATCTAGCCAGTGAAAAAATGCTTTGGGTGCATGTATGCTCTGGACTTGAAACTATTTTTAAAAATCTCATCAGTATTAAGAGTGGAGAAGTAATTTTTTAATTTCTCTGCTTCTTTGTATTTTTAAAGTTACGTCTTTATGTCTCAAATCTAGAATATAGCCAGGGTATGTTTATTACCTGAAAAGTCTTTTAAGATTTTAATTCTCTTTTTATTAACCAAGGATTAGGGTTATCCTAAGTGTAGATCTCAGCTGGCTGTAGAAGTGTGAAAAGTACCTAAAATTTGTGCCAGACATGGTAGAAAGGGCAGTTTGTTGAACTTGTTAAAACTGCAGTGGCTTTAAAATTTTGAACACGCATACTTTTCTCCAAAGGCTGCATTTTCTCTCTTTGTATTGTGTTATGCATCCATCAACTGTGTTTTGCTGTTTATGGAAAGACTGTTTGATTGACATGTTGCTGTAATTTGTGATGTATGGTAATGAAGAAATTTATAGCTTTATACCAGTTACAGACCATCTGTTGATGCTGTTTGTGTGCCCTGGGACTCTGTTTTCTTTAAAGCTAACAGCTGTTTAAGCCTTCAGCCTTCATAGTCCAGCTCTTCAAATTTCTTTTCAGGTTCGACTTTAAAAATGTTTTGTTGTCCTTCTAAATAGAATAACAAGTCAGTTATTTTTAATCAAGTCGCATAGAATCTGGCATGTTTGGTTTGGTTTTTCCCCCCCTTCAAGGTACTGGCAAATGTCTATAGATAAGCCAGCACTGGTTTTACCAGAAGACTAAACCTTGTCTGTATGAATATTAGAATTTGAACTTTGACTTGAAATTGCCCTTCGATTTTGAGGGAGTTCAAATAAAATACGCGGTTCTATTCTGAGTGCAATTGAAGGATAGGTTGTCATAGCAACTAAATTATGTCAATAATCCATTCTAATATAAAAAGAAACATCTAAGTTCAAAAAGCGTGGGATGTGGTTATTCATTTACCTAGCTGTAATAAAAGTTGAGAAACTGTCACTTCCATTCCTATCTGTCACAGAATCATAAAGGGCCTTTGAAAAACCATCTACTCCAACCTCCTCCTCAAGTCAGGGCAGCTTCAAAGTTTGTTGGTGCTTTTGGTATGTAGCCACCTGGCAGTGGAAGCATGGGGAAGAGAGAAAAAAAAGATTAAATACAGCATACTTCATCCTTGCCTCTGAAAAGGTTAAGCTTAGAAGGAACTGTGTCTGCTTTTCAACTCAAGAACTGGGTTGAAATTGGTAGGTTTTTTGGTGATACTGTGTAGGTTCTTTCCTTAACCTCTAGAGCCTCTTTTAGGGCAGAAATCACTGTTTCAGAAACTTGCATTTCCAAAGGCTTCTTTTTTTGAAACATCCCATCCTTTTACACTCTGTCTTGATGAGCTACCCAAGTCCAGGGTAGCAGACAGATTATGTACATAACAATTCATTTCCTCTGACTTTCCTTTTTGCCCTGCCTACTGCTCATTTATTTGTTGGTAAATAAATGTGCAGACAACTCCATTTCAGCAGAAAGGAGTTGGTTAAATTGGTGTATTTTGCTTGTACAAAGTATATTATTTGAGAAAACAAGTATTTGAGATGTATTTGTTTTGCAGTTGAACCAGACACCAACTATCACAAAAAACATTGTGTGATAACATTATATATATGTAAAAGAATTGAGTAAATTATTAAGTAAATTCGTTTTACTGTGTATGATCAGGGAGATGATTTTTATTGCCTATATTCATATGAATTTTTTCTTGTTATTTTTCCCTAGGTGGAGAATCATGAATTTCTTGTCAAGGCTTCTTTTGATCCTAATTTAACAGAATTAAGGGAGAAGATGAATGAACTGGAAGAAAAAATGCAGTCCTTACTAAAGACTGCAGCCAAAGAACTAGGTAGGGTTTAGAACTGCCTTTGATTCTTATCTATTTTGTAAAATGTTTTGCAATTGAGTGATGAAAACTAGTATAAAGGGGTTAAAGGGTTTTTGCATTTTTTTATTGAGTTGAGTGACTTTGGTCGTCACAGTACAAACTATTGAAAACAGTGATTTTTGGTTTATAACTTGGCCTTTTTTTTTTAAACAACATTCCAAAATATTTCAGAAATTATCTTAAACATTGCAGAATGCATTTTGTAGAACTGTAACTCATCTAACTCTTGGCTAAATCTAGTTCTGTCTTACATTCTTTGAGGACCTGCACTGAGAGATTTTTTCCCCCTCTTTTCATTATCCTCAGTGTTCATTTAGTTTTCTTTTGACATTGCTTGTAAAATGTAATGTGTAAGCAAATTAGACATTTAAAGAATTGATTATCCTGTGCAAAAAATTCCATGTGCAGCTGATGAATCAGGCATGCAAAGAGCAACTTTTAAAAAATGCCACCAACTTCTAATGCAAATATGGCCAGGAAAATTGGCAACACTGTGGTTATTTTGGGTTACACCTTTAAGAGGTTGCATTAGTGTAAAGGTGATACCTGGATGAAAAGAAGGAAAGCCAAGATTGGGTAGGGATGGAATGAGAAATCTTGTAACAGATCTATGTGTTAGCAGAAGGTTCACAAGAGTACAGGTGCTGTGCTGAACACAGCAATGTCCTTGCTGTGTGCTGTGAGCATTTTTCACCTTCCCGGAGAATTCCCAGCAATACAATAGTTGTGAGCCTCATTTCAATATGCAGTTTGAGAGCATTTTAAAGTAAGAGCAGAGAATGAATCCATACACTTGTGTTGGGTTTGAGTATTTCTCATACCTTTAGAGAACCAAAGCAAGTCTACTGAATTAGGTCATCTAAGAGAGGCTACATTGTGGGAGCTGGGGGTTAGTGAGCAGAAATAGCACAGGCTGCAGGATTGGTGATGATGCAGCTGCTTTCTTTTCCTTTCTTTTCATCTGAAAGGTTTGGAAGCTGGCAAAAGTATCAAACTGGAGACAAATTCACAGTTTGGACATCACTTTCGAGTAACTTGTAAGGAGGAAAAAGTTCTCCGTAATAATTCGAAATATGGAATCATTGATACACAGAAGAATGGTGTGAAATTCACTAACAGGTATGCAATGATACTGGTAGTTTTTCAAGCTTGTTCTGAAAGTAATAGAATAGTGCCTTTAAAATTATGCTAATAAACTGGATTCCCTATGTCTTGAATGGCAGATTTTCACCTATTTTATTGGCTCACAGATTGAAATATTGAGCAAGACTGGCATGAGGGAAGAACAGTCATAGAGTTTATGTTAAAAGCTGCATTCTCCGTTTACATTGCCAACTGTTATCTATTTTTGGTCCTTTGACTTGGGCTAATTTCTCTGTTTTAGCTGCAGCAAGTATCATAATTGCTTTTACTGTGAGTGTTTATACAGACACAAGCTGCAGTAGGGAAAGAGCTATTTATGTTTATCACCAAAGATGACATGCAGCAATTTTGTTGGTGATTACCTTTTTTTTTTCCCTTTGTTCCAGAACACTGTCTAATTTCTGTTAGTCCTGTATATCGAACTTCAATTCTGTGGCTCTTTTGATTGAGCTGTTAAAAAATTTAAGTCTTCAGGCTAATTGTATTGAGGCTGTTTCAGTGCGCCTTTGGACAGCAGTTCTGTCACAGATCAGCTTAAAAGTCTATATTTTTTCATCGAATTTCAGCTCTTCTAGAGCATTTTAGCAGGAGCAAAGGCTGCATCAGTCATCAGATACCTCGCTGTTCTTCAGTGTTTTTATACAGAGCAAATGAAGTAGAGAGTTGCATGTGCAGAATTGGGCAATAACTCAGGCTGAAGGCTACTTTTTATCCCTCACTCAAAGCAGATGCACCCTGGAAATTGGATCTTATCTCAAGCTCTCGTGAGGTAGCCCAAGGCCTTGCCCGGGATTCCATCCTCTTAAGCATCCTTCACAGCCTCATGGAACACAAGTTCCAGTGCTGAATTACTATTCATGAAAACTTTCCTGATCAGATCTAATGAGAATTTTCCTTGCAGAAACTTGGGGTCTTAGCATCTCGTTCTTTTGCTCTGCACCTCCAAGAAGGGTTTGTTGCCTCTTCCCTCCTGGCTGACTTCAGTTTCTCTCAGCCTGTCCTTATGTGCCATGTGCTCCAGTTCTGTACCTTTGTGGTGGCCATCTGCTCCAGGTTCAGTGTTGGGAAGAAAAAGCCCCAAACTAGAGATGTCACCTCAGGAGTGCTGAATAGAGGGGAAGAATGACTTCCTTCAGCATGCTGGGTCCACTCTAGCTGGTGCAGCCAGCATGGGCTTGGCATTCTCTACCTCAGGGGCACAATACTGGCTTGTGTTCAGCTTCTTGTCCACTGGGTCCTGCAAGGATTTTATGACTTCTTTGTTGTTGTTCTATAGCCATGTAGAATACAGTTTGCATTGTTGCAGATTATTTCATCCCAGGTGCAGGACTTTGGATTTACCTGTGCTGAAATTCTTGTTCACCTATTTCTCACATAGTCTGTAGTTATCCCAGTGAGTGGCAGCCCTATCCTCCACACATTCCAGCTCTTCTTGCTGTGGTATTTTTCACAGCCTTGCTAAGAGTGTGTTCAGTCCCATTGTTCAGGTTGTTAATCAAGGCGTAAATAGGATCAGCCCCAGTATGACCTCTAGGAAGTGCTGCTAATAGTCAGCCTCTAACTGGACTTCAGCCTCCTGACAAGTTCCTCCTTGTCTGTCAGTGGCAGATCCAGGAGAAAACTAGTTTTTAAGCCTCCTGCATGTGTTCCACGGAAGGGTGAGAGCAGCAAAGATTCATGGATGGTGCAGTGTGTTTCAGACAAGCCCTGCTGCTCCCGCTCTGTGGATGAGGTCAGCAGAGGGGTGACTTCACTGAGATGTTGATGGACACACGAGTGTGAGGAGCACTGCCTACAGGGCAAGGTTTAAAGCCTGTTTAAAGCCAGGGCTATGACCAACAGTGACTTGTTTCACTTCCAGAGTTATAAATCCTTATCTTTCAGAAGGAGGGCAAACATATTGGTTCCCACCAACCAATATGTTGGTGTATTTCGCACCAATTTACTTAAATGAACAAAGTGTAAACCTTAATTGCGTTTAGTTTTAACATTTACTCAGAGGATATTTTGTAAAAACATCCCTGAAATTTAAAACAGCTTTTTTTTGGTTATAAATATGTTGTGAATCTAAATGTGTGATGGAGTTAGGCTTTTCTGTAACTGAGAAGATGTACTTAGAACCTGCATGGTGTCATCTGTTACTTTCCCTTAGGGAAGCAGCCCATGCATCGCTAATAAAACGGACTTCTTTGTGCTTAGTTAAGTTATAGTTGCTTCTGTAGGTGGTACTAGAAGCACAAGACTGACTTCTGCCTGTAGTGTGGGCACACTACTTGGGTGTTCCTTATTTAGTCTTGCAGACTCTGTTCTTTGTTTAGGAGATAACTTGAGAAGAATAAATGTGTTTAAACTCTTCTCTTGGTTTCAGCTTACTTTAGTTTGAAGACCAGAACCTGTTCTTAGTGACAGTAGTTCACTGAGGCTTTTACTAAAGGAACAAAGTCAATGCCTTCAGATCTGATAAGCCTGTTGTAGGACTCTGGGCTAATCACACAGTTGCTTTGCTGCAAAATGTAACAAAATAGCCAGAAATAAAGTTTTAAGAGCTAGGTCTTATCACATAGCATCTCTGTAACAAACAACTACTGTAAGATGTTTTTAAGGATCATGTGTTGATACCAGAATTGCCGGTTTGACCAGTATGGATGAGCCTTAATTTGGAATTAATCTAGAGGCTCTCTTGGTGTGCATTATAGGTTGGTTGCTTCGTGGTCCTTGTGCTGAACCTTGCTGTTAGAACAGGTGGGACCACTGGGTATTGACTCACAGATGAGGAGGCCAAAAGTTTGGCATTGCAGGTGAAGGCAGAACATCACAGCTTCTAAATACTCTTGTTTTGTTTGCAGCAAACTCAACACCATCAATGAAGAATATATAAGAAACAGGGAAGAGTATGAAGAGGCTCAGGATGCAATTGTTAAGGAAATCATTAACATTGCTTCAGGTGAATATGGCACTGTTGATGTGTGTCACTGTCTGGAGTGCTGGGAGGACTTGCAGTAACTTTGACGGTCTTCTACAGAGACAAACTGTAACATTGCCCAAAGAATTAATGTGAAAAGTGAGGTGTGGCTTTCAGACAGCTGTTGAAAGTTTGAATTGTCTTCTGTGGCCAGACGCTTTGTTGCAAATGTGCAGTGATGAGGTGTGTGCAAATGCTAATCCCATAACAGGAACAAAAAAAAGGCACTAAAGGCCATATGTAACCTCCACCTACCTCCCTGACTGGGCATCTTCACCCAAACAGCAGAAGAGGTAAAGGACAATAGAGAACTGAAGGAGTGGGATCTGTGGTCTGTGAAGAACACTGATGTGCAATATAAGATCAAGTTATTCATTGCTTATATGTCAGTAAAAATTACTGGTTTCCTAAGTTATTTCCATATACTTTGCTCCAAGATTGCCTGCTTACAGGACATTCTTTACTATCCTTCACCAAAAGCAGAAGAGTCACTGACAAATTTAGGCTGTAGACTTCAGTCCCTCATCCCTCTCACTCAAGAAAACCAGACACCAAAACTTAAAAACTGGTATGGCATGCTGGGCCTTCTAGGCTGGTCTCACAGACATGGCATCTGACAGACCTCTCCCTCCCATCATTCACATAAACATAGATGTCTGCTGGGTCTGAGCTTCTGTGCTGTATCTATGGTGTCTTTGCTTGCACAAGCATCAGAATGCAGTGTATTATTCAGGAAGGAAACATACTGGATTTCCAGTGCAGGGAAAATAATCAACATGGCCTCACGTCTTCCTTTTCTTAGTCTGAAGAAGTCCCCTTGGTATTCAAGGCATGGAAGCTTTAGGATTACATCCTAGACCTTCACAGGAGGTGACTTCCATCTTGGACAAAATTGTTACTGCAGATGAATTAACTTGATGAACTCAGTATAGGCTTCAAGATACCTTCTCAGCTGGAGCAGAAGAACAGCTAATGGCATTGAATTTGTATCTCCTCAATCCAAACCAGGTTATGCAGAGCCCATCCAGACGATGAACGATGTGATAGCTCAGCTGGATGCCATTGTCAGCTTTGCTCACGTGTCCAACGGAGCCCCAGTGCCCTACGTCCGTCCGGTCATTCTGGAGAAGGGACAAGGCAGGATTGTGCTGAAGGGCGCCAGGCACCCCTGCATCGAGGTGCAGGATGAGGTGGCCTTCATCCCCAATGACATTACATTTGAGAAGGGCAAGCAGATGTTCCACATTATCACTGGTAAATATTTCTGTTCTCTTTTTTGTTTGTTATTTACTTCGTAAATGTCTCGAGTAGTTCCAATAATGATGTCTTTTTAAAAAAAAAGAACAAACCAACAACAAGCAAAACAAATCAGCAACCTAATAAAATTCTGTCAAAACAGCTTCTCTCATCAAGGGCGAGCAGATAGCAAGTTACATATCTTTCTGCACGGGGAATAAGATTTAGCTCTGGAAAAGAAGGGAGGGTGTTTGTAAGCTATTACTTATTTCTGTTATTAATTAGATTTAAAAATTGTCCACAGTGTTCATGTGCAAAATTGTCCACAGTGTTACATTTGACTGTGGATATTCTAGATGTTTGTGTACGTACTGGCATATTTCTCATCATCCAAACTAATAGTAATGGAATTGGTTCTTGTGAGTTTAGTTGTAGTGCACTGTTTGGACAAGGTGATCACTAATTTACAAAGAGTCATTTGTGACTAGGACAGTAGAAAATAAGAAATTAGTCCTTCCTTAAACTGTCTGTTTTTGCCTTAGTGACTGTAACTCCACAAGCCAGGCAACCTCAGGAGCTGGAAAGCCTGACCCTGCTAAAGTGATTTGGAAAATTCCACTAGGCATCAATTGTACTGTAGCCACACAGGCACTTTTTGTAGGCAAGAGTTTAAGCAACCTATTTGTTAGTGTTTTCTTTGTGAAGTATTTAAGTTGATTTAAAATGCAAAACATGTTTCAACAACTGTGCCATTTTTTACCCTTTTCTCTGGTGTAATTAAGATGATTCTACTACACAGAAAAGCATTTTTAGTGTTTATAGATTTAATGCAATCTTAATTTCCATCCAGATGTCCTTGACATACGTTCTGAGTAACAAAGATCTGAAATTAGAGAATGATTAATGAGCACTTCTAACATAATCAAAAAGAAAAACAGAAAGACTGAGTAAATGCATGGTAACACGCTTCTTTTTCTGGTTAGCAAAAGCGTAAAATTAGTTTTAATGATCAGTTCTCTGGATAACACTTTTTATTTCATTTGTACTTCAGTTACAATTAACTAATTAATATCCGGGTTTGCTGATTTTAAATTACTTATTAGCATGTACCCAGTCTGTAACAAAGTTGTTTTATTTTTACAGAGAAATTTTAACAGTTGTTTGAGGTGAAAATGAATTATTGCAATTCTTAAGCAAAAATACCGATGATTTTTAATTTAAAGCTTATTAGTTTGAGGTATGAACACATGCTTTAGATGACTGCTTATACTTTGAAAGGTTGCAAAACTCATGAAGGCCTCTGATGTTCTCTGATCACCTTTCTTTTGAAGAAGCAGCATTCAGTTGGACAAAAAAGCCTTGTTAGCCCTGAAGCCACTTGTTGCACCTGTTAGACAAGTTTGCTGCTCTTTTCTGGCAAGAGAGTAATGAGTTTAAGCAGTCTTTGTTTTAATTTAGAGCCTGTTCTCCTTTAAAAGAACTGTCAAATTGCAAAAAGAATGATGCTTTTAAAATTAATTTTTGGAAAATTTCTTCTGCAGGCCCTAACATGGGGGGAAAATCAACATACATCCGACAGACAGGGGTGATAGTTCTTATGGCCCAAATTGGGTGTTTTGTGCCCTGTGACTCTGCAGAAGTGACCATTGTGGATTGTATCCTGGCTCGGGTGGGAGCAGGAGACAGTCAGCTGAAAGGAGTGTCTACTTTCATGGCTGAAATGCTGGAAACTGCTTCAATCCTTAGGCAAGTCCTGTGCTTTGATTTGATTGTGTTAGTTGGGGTTGATGGGAAAGGAGGCTAAGAAAGATGCATTTAAGATTTTTCTCTTGTGTGGAATTTTAGTGGAGGATCTCAAGTTCTGTTTAGCTGATTCAGAAGTTCTTGAGGTGGGCTTCTGTTTATTCCAGTGGTCAATGAAGAGCTGCTAGCAAGAGGCCAAAGTCTAAATGGGACAGAGAACCTAATTTGAAATGATCTGTGTGACCCTGTGTTTGAGGTTTATTTGTGTGTTGTTATGTAGACAAGAAAGGTCTTTGCCTCTTCTGTGCTATGCATCCATGGTATAACTTGTGATACTCCAGTATCCAGGGTTCCTGCTGCTATCCAACGTTATAAAATGCTCTTGTGTTTTTAGGACAGCAACTGAGAACTCCCTGATAATCATTGATGAGCTGGGAAGAGGAACTTCTACCTACGATGGCTTTGGCTTAGCATGGGCTATCTCAGAATACATTGCCAGCAAAATCTGTGGTTTTGCTATGTTTGCTACACACTTCCATGAACTGACAGCCCTTGCTGACCAAGTGCCAACAGTGAATAACCTCCATGTCACTGCTCTGACCAGCGATGACACACTGACGATGCTGTATCGTGTCAAGGAGGGTAAGACTGTGTTTAAACTTCATTTTCCCCTGAGAGAGAAAAATCTTAATGGAAAAAAATCCCCCCAAAAATTCATGTCGTACTTCAGACTTAGGGTTTGTAATAGATGCATTCTTCTCTGTCCATAGACAGTGTGTATGGCAGGAGCTCTGTCCTTGTGTGATGTCTGGAGACTGAGGAGTTATGTGGTACAGATGCAAAGGAGGAGAGGGGAGATTTAGAATGCAACATTTTTAATATTTGCCCATACACACACATATATAGAGTAAATGTGAGAGGTATGTATTAATAAACATGCAAATTATTATATTCTACAGACTGTGCCAAAATACTTTAATAAAAATAAAAAATCCAATTTCATTCAAGTACAAGAGGGAAATTCTCTCTGCCTGAAGAGTTTTCCATTTCTTCCTGAAGTACTTCGGAGCTCTGCAATTACTGCTCTAACAGAGATTAATTAAATAAGAGCACATTCTTTAGTTTGTGTTATTGTGTTAGGTAGAAAAGGTAAATCAGAAAGTGTTGGGGAGAACCAAATGATGTCACACACTTAATTCTTCAGAACAGAGAACTACTACACGTGTGTTCATATCATCTCTGTGTAACCGTATCATCTTTTGAGAATTCTTAACTGTTGGGATTTTTTCTCTGCATCCAGGTGTTTGTGACCAGAGTTTTGGAATACATGTAGCAGAGTTGGCAGCTTTCCCAAAACATGTGATAGAAAGTGCAAGAGAGAAAGCATTGGAGCTGGAGGAGTTTCAAAACATTGGCAAGTCCAAGGAATCTGAAGGAGAACCACCAGCCAAAAAATTATACAGAGAAAGAGAGGTTTGCTATCAGAAATATTTTTTAAAATCTGTTTTGCTGGAATAGCTCAAGCAAAATGGTCTAAGGATTCAGATTCCCCCAAAGCTTGAGGATAATTACCTATAATACATTTTTTCATTACAAAATGTCTTGGCTATGATGTTCATTAGGAGTTAAAGAGATATTCAGGGATAGCAGGTTTTGATTTAGATTCATTTCAAGTTAGCATAGGCACCAATTTTATCTACAAACATAGTAATGAGAGTGAAAGTTATTTTTTTTCTTGAAGAATAATGCTCAGTAGTACAGTTTGAGTTATACAAGGGACTATGTCTATCTGTCCTGTGGAGTTTTATTTATGCTGTGAACCAAACCAGAATTTTGTGTTCATCTCTTTTGTTGACTATTTAGTTATGTTCAAAGTTTCTTGGGACTTAAGATGCAGCTTTTGTTACCATTATGTGGAATACCCTTGACTCTGCAGTTGGGTCACACCTGGTTTTGCTCCCCCTTATTTGAGGGTTAATAAATGCAGATTTCTTCGAGCCCAGCATGTACAGCTCTGTTCGCATAAGAGAAAAGCTGAATCCAAACACTCCCTACAATTAAAAAGCCTTTGCTGTAAACCTTTGCTGTTACAGCCTTTGCTGTTACTTTATTTTCAGTTTCAGAGGTCAGCTGCATTTGTTGTTACTGTCTCAGTAAGTGGATCTGATGTTGGTGAAAAATCTCTGGTTAGCTCTACTTTTTATTGCCAGGAGGTTTTCCCTCCAATTACCTCAGTTACTCCACTATTACCTTTCCTCTGTCAGGTGTCATGGTGAAGGAATTTTCAGATTAGTTGGACCTGACTGCATGGTCCTAAGTTGGTGTAAATTAAATTGATGTGGTAAACACTTGTGACAAATACAGCATCATATTTTATTCTTGGGTATTTCAGTAACACATAATATTCCATCAACTCTCTAGGCAATAGAATGGCAGAGCTTTAGATGTCTTGCCCAGAGAATTTGTCTGCCTTGGTTAACATCATGTGTAGAGGGAAAAGGGTGCTATTACTTTTTGGAATCTTCTGCATTGAAAACTATTGCATCAGTCTTAAATGATGAGAGGGAAACGAAATAAACTTTTTTGTACAGTTCTGAAAGGTAGAGGACTAGGCAAACATCTGCATTCTGGACCAATTGTTTCCAATACAGGGATTCTGAATACTGTTCATTGCAATGTTTGTTCTTGCTATTCAAGTCAGATTGTTTAGAAGTTCCAGTTTGCCTGTTTGTGTAAAAGCATATGCATAAAGCTTAATTATCATCTGTTCTCCTTGGTGACGGCCACTCTGCAGTTGCTTGGTTACAATTTCTTCTTTCCTTTTGCATATTGAAACATTGCTTTTGATTGATGGTCCCTTCTAGAAGTAACTAGTTTGGGTAATATGACCATTCTGGTGCTGTTATTGCTGGCAATCCTCACCTCAAGTGGCTGCACACTGGAATTAAATGTGCAACACTTACAGGAGATCACAGTGTTAAATACTGTATTTATGCTGACCAACTGGTGCTTTTTGCTCCAGTATTGAAAAAGAACTCCTGGTGCCAGTATAAGTGGTTTGTTCTGGAGTTCAGAACTTGATAGCAAGGATGAAAATAACCATGATTTTTGCCAGCACTGAGTTTCTGCTGATGAACAATACTTTGTATCTTTCGAAAATTCCTGCTTGCAATCTAAACATCCTTTATGTTTTCTTTTCCTTCTGTTCTCTCCATTTCAGGAAGGTGAAAAGATAATTCAGGATTTTCTTTGTAAAGTGAAAGCATTGCCCCTGACAGATATGTCAGAAGAAGACATCAAAATCAAGTTGAAACAGCTGAGAAATGATGTGCTGGCAAAGAACAACAGTTTTGTGAATGAAATAATTTCTCGAACGAAAGTTACATCATGAAATGTGTGAGAACAGGATACAGTTGTTGAGGCATATTTTGTATTGAAAGAACTGTAATTTTCTTGTCTTGTAGCTTTTATACTTAATGATACTTGTACTGATGTAGGCATTTTTTCTTGGATTGTAATTATTTTGTAAAAAATTCTGAGCACATTACGTGCCAGATTCCTGCTTTAGTTGGGATCATTGTGTCATTCTAGAAGTCTGCAATAAAATTGTTTTTTTCATATTGAGAATTATTGACTGCACAAACAAAATGTGTAATATTTTACCAGAAGTGTGCTAGAAGTTGTTAACAGTTGAGGTGTCAAACAGCTGCCACAGCCTTGGAAAGCAGCAATGCATGCACAAAACCTTTGTCTTAGACCATGATTCTTTTTTGTGTGATGCAATTATATTAATTCACTGAAGATTTAGTAATGCTATATTAGTACTCCATTAGGAAAAACTAACCTTAGTGTGTCTAGGTGGCCAAGAAGGCCAATGGNCTGCCTGGAATGAGGCTGTAGCCAGGTGGGGGATAGTCCCTTCTCCCAAGTAAGAAGTGATAGGACAAGAAGAAACATCCTCAGATTGCACCAGAGGAGTTTTAGATTGGGTATTAGGAAAACTTTCTTCACCAAAAAGGTTGTCAAGCCCTGGAAGAGGCCACCCAGAGAAGTGTCAGTCACCACCCTGGAGGTATTGACAGTACATGTAGATGTGGCATTTGGGGACATGGTTCAGTGGTGGCCTTGGCAGTGTGGGGTTAACAGCTGGACTCCATAATCTTTGGTCTTTTCCAAAGAGATGTTTCTGATTTGTCGGAAATTTTTTGTGTGTGTGTACCTTACCTG
>VZRM01006009.1:1837012-1874104 GCA_013397955.1 Grantiella picta | reverse complement strand
TTTTTTTTTCCCGCCCAGACTTTGGGAAGGGAATCAATTTCTGAAAGGGAAACCTTGCAGAAGCCCCTCTTTTCTGTGCTGCTGTGGCAGGATTTCAAGCATGATGTATTGTGATACAACACTGATTATGAGAAAACTGCAGTGCTGTTTATCTTTCTGCTGTAGAGAGACACAGGATTAACTTTGTAATCTCTCTTGTAAGAGATGTGCTCATTCAGTGTGAATTGAAGGAGCTGCATGAAGTAAATGCTTTTTTTCACCCTGAGATTAGACTGGCTGTTGATTTGGCCCATGAATCCACACTAATGCTGTTGTGCTCTCAGTAGTTCTCAATGGTTTAATTTCTTTCTAGAGTGTAGTTTGTAGATAAAAGTGTAATTTTCTTACTGGAAAACTTCGAAAGCTGATGAGTATCTTACCCGTTAGTATTACAAAGTTCAGTTTTACTGTTTCTTTTAAGAATGAGAGCTGGTCTCCATCAGTGACTAGATGCTTATTTATCCTGTGCACATGAGAGGAAATAAAACCATCCAAGGCTTTGCTGCACCTCCCACGCATCCTAAGGAGTGCACTTCTTGGGAATTTTCTTTTCCTATTTCCCATATCAGAGGACATCATGCAAGGCATCAGGCTGCTTGAAGGTGTTGAATGTGAACAAAGAGTTTTTTGGGGGAGTATGGTAACCAGTGCAGTAATCTGAGTAACATTCGCAGATAATGCCTGAAAACTTGCTCTTTGGCCCTTCCAGGAGGACACAGTAGCATGTGAGGGGTGCCTGGTATGAAATCCTGATCTGGTGTGCCTGCTTTGGGCCAGTCCCATTCTGAGGCCTGCCTAAGTAGGATCAGGGAGCAAATCCTCTGTGGGCAGGTGGGAGAGGGAGAGGCTGCAATTTTTGGATGCCCTTCACATGCTGCTCTAGAAAATCCACACCAACCAACCAACCAAAGTTGTTTGTACTCAGAAAATAGTCCTATTTCTTCTTTTTAAAACATATATACACTAGCAAAGTCTTTCAATTCCAGCTGAAGAGGAAAGTGGTTGCAGAGACCGATGCTCCCGAATGTGTGCAGGCAGAACTCCTCCAGGACTTGGATGGCAGAAAGCTTACTGCAATCAGGTTGTCTTGTGGCTGCTGAAAATCAGCCTTTCTGGAAATGCTTTTCCCCACTGTTCTGCACCCTCTGTCAGGCCATGTTAAAAACATCCATGAGAGGGGACAAGCTGTGATGAGTAGGATGTGAGTCCCTGTGGCAGGGTGTGAGCTTGGCTGTGGAAAAACCCTGGCTGGGCTCTGCTTGTAGCAGTTTCTGAGAGACCAGCTAGAAACCAGCCTAACAGAAATAAGTTCTCACCTTCAAGGTACCCTGAAAGTCAGCAGTTCCTATTTTAAAATGGACTGAACAGCCAAAAATCATTGCTGGAAAAGCTATATAGAAAGATGTCAGTCATCATCCAGTTTATAGTGGAAAAGTACATGAACATGGACAGGTATCCTTGTTGATGTCCTGAAAGGAGACAGGTTCTGTGTTTCCCCCCTGAAGCAGGACCCTAAATAAAACCACTTGGGTGTCACCCTCAGCCCCCACTGAGCCCCTCTTTGAGGAGAGCAGCAGTTATTCTAACCTATATTTTTAGTGGCTTGCAGCTCTATACCCTGTCCAGACAGAAATGTCCATCAATGATATATTGGGGTTGGAATGGCTAAATTTGTTCAGCAGTGGAGAAAGAAAATCCATGTGGGGACCTGTCACTTCTCTCTCTCTGGAGTGTCTCCACAGCCCGTGGCATTTAACCACAGCAGAGAAAACCTTAGTGGTTTGAATTGAACACCACACTACTTACAAGGCAAATATTGCCTGCTCAGAGCTCTCCTCGTGGTCTCAATATCCATGTTGCAGGTACTTTAATATCGCCCATAACAAATTTCCTGCCTGCAGAAGAAAGCAATTAGCCAAGGAGGAACAAGCTCTCTGAAGAATAATGCTGCCAGACCCCCAGAGCTGCCAGCATGGTGTATGAAACACTAATGGGATATAGAAAAATACTGGAGGGTATGGGACTGATCTAATAACATCCAGCTGCAGTTTCTGGAGTTTTAAAAGATTTTAGAGCAAAAGTGACTGACAGTGCTGAATAATGCAGTGAGTGCATCTTCTTCTGGCTTTATGGGGTGCTACTGGTGCTGACTTGAGCGTATCAAAGTCATCTCTTGCCCTGAGAAATCTTCCCCTTGGCCCTGGGCATCTGTGGGTACCAGCAGTGTCTTGGAAGTATTTTCTTTGTGGGGGTTGTTTCTCTCCTGGCAGATTGTGCAGATCCTCTGTGTCAGCATCACATTTTCATCAGAAGTGGGAGATGTGGGGATGGTGCCACTGCTGAGCCAAAGGGTTGATGGGCAGGCAGAGGGGAAATGTGCCAGATGAATAGGATGAGAGGAAATGGTTAGATTGGATATTAGGAAAAAGATTTTCATGGAAGAGGTTGTCAAATATCAGAACAGGCTGCCCAGGGAAGTGGAGGAGTCACTATCCCTGGAGGTATTTAACAGTGATGTAAATGTGGCATTCGGGGACATGGTTCAGTGGTGGCTTGGCAGTGCTGGGTTAGTGACTGGGCTTGGTGATCTTAAAGGTCTTTCCCAACCTTAATGATTATGTAATTTTATGATTCTCTGGAAGAGCTGCTGCAAGCAGCAGTGTCACCCTGAATGTCAGGCTCCTGCCAGCCCACCAGCCCTCTTCTCCTTCTGTTGGGCAAAGACAATTTCATTAAAAACCTTTAATAAAATTATGTTCTTATAAAAACAGCTTTAGAGTCTCCTCTGCTGGAGTTGTTATGTGTTTATGTGCTTGAAGGGCATCCAGAAGCACTTCTTTGGGCACCAGTGCCAAACCATCTTCTGCTTGCAAATGGGATGCATGCTGGCTGTGCCCTGGATGCTGCCCTGGGCTGACAGGGGAGCTGAGTGTCACTGTGCCTGGTCTGCACATCTGTTGCCAGTCCTGTGGCACTGCAGGTGATGCAGGTGCCCAAGAGCCACCTGGGCACTATGGTGGCACCCATTCCCCTGCTCAGAGTTTGGATCCTGAGGTGCCCTGCAGGTGTGACCAAAGTGAGAGGTAGGAAGGTGAGAGATGGGTAAAACACCCCAGCTGATGTGCTGACACCCCTTTGGTGTTCCCATCCCTCTCAGTTTGTGCAGGAATAGCCCTGGGAGAAGGGTCTGCTGGCATGGATGCATTTGGGACAGCCCCCAAATGCAGCCCAAATTCCCCCAGAGGCACCCAGGTCTCCCCACATTTGGATTTAGGGCTTTGGGCATCTGACCCCACACATGGCAGTGCACAGGGAGTCATCCCCCACCTGCATTAGCTGCTGCCTCTGCCTGGGTTAAATTGTAATTTCTGCTGTGGACATGCACACATGGTGTAGGAGGCCTCTCTTACGGTGTGTGCTGGCTGCATCCATCTTCAGCATCTCTGTGGAAAAGCAAGCATGAGCACCTGAGACATGAGGCAGGATTTTGCACTGGTTATGTTTCCATTTGCTTTGGAAAAGAAAATGATGTGCTCTAGCAAGGAAGTGCTGTGATATTTCTGGGGACTTTCCAGCAGAGTCTGTCTGCAGCTCCAGATTTCTCTGTAGTCTCTGCTCTTTTGTAGGTGAAACCAGTCAAAAAGAGTGAACATTCCCTCACAGTTGTTTTCACGTGCACTTTTGAAGTAATATTTTTACAGCAGTGCAGAGTAGATCAAAATGCATTTAGGTTGGGAGGTGATACCATAAAAAAAACTCTAAAAAGTTAGCTCATTGACTTTGCAGTGCTTCAGTACAAAGCAAATATAAAGTAATTTTTAGGATAGCTTTTAAAATTGCTGAGAGATGCAGCTGTCTTTTCACTGGCAGTTTCAAAACCTAGAGCTGTGCTTTTTTAGGACTACTTTGATAAATGGATGTTTTGTTACAATTCCACTGAGCCGAGCTGCTTTCTGATTCCTGCTTCCTAATTCAGATACCTGCACAATAGGAGGATTTGTCCCCATCAGCTTTTTTACGTGGCAACATCTGCTTTCAGCTCTTTCAATTGCCTTTGATAATAATACTCTCAGTGCTGTGGTCTGATGTCCACTTTTACCAATTTTGTGTGCACAAGGGAGTTTGTTCGGTGAAAAATTCAGAAACTGCTGAATACTCTGCATTTCTGTTAGAGCCAAGGTGCTCAAGATTTGTAGGGTTAGGACTCTGATCATCTTCAGGAGAAACCATACAGAAAAATGTTCTGCACACAACGTTGGTCTGGCGCTCAAGGATCTGGTGTTAATTCCTGCAGAGATCTCCCATGTTGTGGTGGACAAGTCCTTGACTCTCTGGTATCTGAGTTTCTGTGTACAGAATCACAGAATCATTCAGGTTGGAAAAGACTCACGAGACCATCAAATAATGTATAAGAAATGAGGATGCCAAAAATGTCTCATTCAGAGGCTTGTGGAGAAGCTTACAGCTGATCACGAGATGCTTGGAAATCACAAGAGACAGAAGGGAGCCAAGATAGAGTATCTGATACATCCACAGGCTTCTCATTATTGATAATGCTCTGCGGGGTTCGAAAAAAGGTAATTGCACTTCAGATGGAAACAGTGACTAAAAAAATGATCCTTGATGGTTCATTTTTTTTCCCTCTAAAGGGCTGTGGATACAGCCTGTAACTGCCTATAACCATTTTTAATTTGCGGTAATTTCTGCTTTAATGATCTCGCAGATCTCAAGGATATACTAACATTTACCATCAACTATTAGATCTCCATAGGAATATTTCACTTCTTTAGTACTAGCGCAGTTGATACTCATGAGAGGTTGCTTAATTATACCTACATTTTGGAAGATGAGAGATAAAAATAAATATTGGTACAAATCAACACGATTATATGGATATGAATAATCTTGTCCATGTTGTCTTTTTTCCTTTCCAGTTGCTGATGGTTTTTACCTGATTTGCAGAGATTTCAGCAATTAATATTTCTCTCCCTGCACAGTTCAGATGAATTGGTTTGATTTTGCATTGCAAACTCAGTTGATGTAATGAGACATAGACTGTTGCAGCTCCTGGCACAGACATGGCTCTGGTAGGAGTGCAGGAGAAGAATTCAGACCCTGTCTAGCCAGGCAGGAGTGAGCTGGGGAGAGCCTGAAGCACAGGACAGAGCAAAGAGGCCCCTTCATCTTACCCAGAGGAATCCTTCTAGTTTGGTCCCTCCACTGATTTCATCACCTTTTTCCCCGTGTCATTAAGCTGCAGTAGTGTGTTAGGCTAAGTAGTTTTCCTTTCCTGGACGTTTCCACGTTAGCAGAAATCCCTTATTTTAAAGACGCTTCCTCTCAAATTCCCACATATTTCCCACTAAACGAGCAGAGACTTGGAGTCACTCGTCCCATATAATTTCCCCAGGAAGGGGCAGGGATGACCACAGCTCCGCAGCTCAGTGAGGATGGAGGATTTCTCTCTGTTGGAGGCAGAAGATCTGAGGAACAGCACAGAACATTTCCATCAGTATCCAGGTGCCCCTAGTGCACAGAGCTGCCCTCAGTGCAATACATGGCAGGAGATCACACCATGCCAAAAGCAGAGAGGTGCAATTAGATGGCCACTGCCACTCTTAGCACAGCAAACCCAAGCACATCAGCTATAGCTGCACTTGATCCTCCCCATTGAGAGTTTTGTTATTCCTTTCTCTGGCTTACCAGGAGCATAAGAAGGTCAGCACAATTTCCTTGGCCAAGAGAGCCATACATGAAGTTTTTTGCCAACTGGTTGACATTAGGGTGCTGAGGGACATATGGACATAAAACTTTGCCCAACAGGCAAACATAAAACTTTGCCCATCCACCTGAGCTGTCGGGGGGAGGGAAGGAGGCTCCCTCTTCTAATTCTGGGAATATGCCCAAATGAGAAAATGTCCCCACTTGTTTGCTGCTGCTCTAGGGCTGAATCACCCAGGACCATCTCTCTTGGTGTCATCATGTTGTGTGAGTTAAAGGCAATCAGAAGTCTTCATGCAGAAGATATGTGATGGTAAAATGTCAATAAATTCCAAAATAAAGTGCTTGATCACAGCATTATAAACTTCCCACGTGAACCATTTTGAATGACTGGAGGGTGACAATCTAAATATAAATGTAATTTCTTTTTTAAAACTGACTTCAGGCACATATATACAGCTTTGGTTGACTTTCAAGAGGAGTCTGTGGGAACATCTGACAGCAAAATTAAGTTATATGTTTCTTGTGGGAGTTAGTTTCCTACAAAACCAGCAAACGCCTTGTTTCCCTGGCACTCTGATTTTTAAACCTGCAATCCTAACAGGATATGAACTGTTTTTAATTACCCTCCAGTGACAGAATTTTGTCCTTTGAAGGAATCACTTGGGGTGTGAAGGGGAACAAGGACATTTAGTGCAAATGTGAGGGTGTGATTCATTTTTGGAGCTGGTGTGGTGATCAGCTCAGCCATGGAGGTTTTGGCACTGATTTCAGCAGGTCACAAGGTCACACATAGCTCTTGTATTAGTTTGGGAGAATAAAGCAGTGGGAAGGAAAGAGAGGACTTGGAAGCAGGCAGAGGAATAAAAGGGGTAAGAGACCAATTAAAGTGGATAAAAGCAAAGAGACAAACAGTGGGCATGGTGAGGGCTTTAATGACTTGCACAGCACATTTCAAGGGTATTTCAGGTGAAAACTTTTTTGGAACACTCATTCAAATAGCATCATTTCCACCAAAATAACTGGTTACATGACTAGGGTGAGGTGGATTTTAACCTTTATATAATCTTCCTATATAAATGCAATAGTTGCACAAAATGTACTTTTTGGATATGGTACGGAGAAAATCCCAGAATCCCAGAACCAATCAGGTTGGTAAAGACCTCTGAGGTCATCCATCCAACCTTTGACTGAACACCACCACATCAGCTTAGCCATGGACACTGAGCGCCGTGTCCAGTTGTTTCTTCAGGGATGCTGATGCCACCACCTCCCTGGGCAGCCCATTCCAATGCCTAACAACCCTTTCCATGAAGAAATTCTTGCTGATTGTCCAGCATGAACCTCCCCCAGCACAACCTGAGGCTGTGTCCTCTCCTCCAGTCGCTGGTTGCCTGGGAGAAGAGGCTGACCCCCATCTGGCCACAACCTCCTTTCAGGGAGTTGTAGCATGATAAGGTCACCCCTGAGCCTCTTCTTCTCCTGGGGCTAAACACCCCCAGCTCCCCCAGCCACTCCTCATAGGATTTACCCTCTAGACCCTTCAGCAGCTTCATTCTCTGGACTCACTGCAACACCTCGAAGGTGTCAGTGTGTTTCTGAGTGTGTGCTCAGGTGCCCACTGGAGATGGAAGCTCATCCCCAGGAAAATCCAGCAGCAGTCATCTTAACCAAATGAATATTGCAGCTCGGTGTCTGGAACCACAGGAAAACCCAATGCACGATTAGACCCCAAATCTCAGTTGCATAAGGTCTAATTAATCACTTCTTCCACCTGCTAATATGCACCAAAGCTGGATACTTTCACAGTGGCCTTCTGCTTACACCAGGACAAGCTACTTGAGAGACCTCAGGAGCAGCCATGGGAGCTGCTGGTGCTGCTCCTCAGGTGAATTTTCATTTGCTTTGCTGCCTTCTTGGAGAGCAGAGCTCAGTGGGCTTTTTTTCCCATTAGGAAGTGAGGTGAGGTAGCTGGTGGCTCCTCAGGAAGGGATATGTTTGTAAACCAGGAAGGCACTCGAACAGTAATACCAAAATAGAGTGGTCTAAGAAAGGGTAATTATTTTTTAAAAAAAAGTTATTTTCTGATTTTCTGTAAGTATGACTATCTACCAGATTAGTAGGATTTCCCCACCACACTCTGTGATGGAGAACTTTATGGCTGGAATTGTGAAGAATTTGAAACAGTATGAAAATCTTAACTTCTTTGAAACATGAGAGACCCTGAATAAATCCCAGGTGAATCCCAGCATAGCAATTTTGGGGACACCCAACATCAGTGAAATCAGTGCTAAACAGCCAAAAATTTCCCTCTCCCCTTCACTGCTGGGCCCAGCATAATTTTTGGTGGCTGCCATTCTTCAGCCCTTCTCCTTTCTGCCGGGAAAACAAGTTGTGTGTGTTTTGGCAGGCAGGAGCTGTCACACCAGCCCTCTCAGGTTTTGTGTCTGGCTGGATGCTGCAGGTGCTATCCAGAGCCTGTGCCCAGCACCAGCTCTCACTGGGGCATTTTTTATTTAGCTGAGGAGATGAGGACAGCAATAGGAGCTTTGGCTGGGTTTATGAACCAGAAAGGTTTGCAATTCAGCACCATGTTTTCTAGCAAGCTTAGCAAGCTTCCTCGCTTGCTGCAGTGACATTTCTCTGTTCACAGTGTGATTGATCTTTTAAGTGCCTTTCTAGTCAATATCAAAATTCCCAAGATTTATCTTAATACCTTGGACAGATGGCTTCTATTGATTTGAGTGGAAATTGTGGAGAGGGGATATATCAGGAGTTCCTTGTAACTGTTTACAGAGCAAACAGTTTCCACCTGCTCCCTGTTTTGTTGAAAAGCCAAGGATCACTCAGCAGCAGAATTTAACAGATGACCATTGGGTACACTGGGAGCACATCACACCAATTGTTATCCCACCTGGCTCTGCTCCACCATACACAGTTTACTCAGCATGTGGGGACTTGTGGGGTCTCCCCATATGGCTCTGAGGTCTCCAAGCCATACATTTCCCAGGGGGACTCTCAGCTGGGAGGTGCTTCTGCCTCACCTCCCACTCTCCATGCTCAAAAGGAAAAAAAAAAAAGAGCACTCGCATACACATCCCAGGCAACATTTTTTCTTCTGTTTATTTCAAAAGTCTTTGTAATAGCTTAATCGCAACATTCCAAACGTGACCTGGAATTTGACATCCTCCCAGACGTACAGAATTCATACTCGATCATGTTTCACGGCATTAAAAACACACAGGAATGTTCCCTGGGCACCATCAGTGGTTCTTCCACAGTCTCATTAACCACCAGCTCTACACATCATCTGCCAACGCTTCTGCACTGCTCTGCAAAGCAGCTGCACATCAGCTGTCTCTGCCTGCTGGATCCATAACCATGTTTCTGTGAATGAAGGGGTGCCAAGCCCAAAATACCCATTTTTGTTTGCAAACTGTATATGTAACGTACCAGAAGAAATGTGATCTGTGTTTGATCGGCTTTGTATATGGCTTTTAGTCCTCTTCATTCAAAGATCTTACAGTGGAAAAGTCCTGAGCTGACATCAAAGATGGGACTGATTCTATTAGAGCACTCGCAATTATGGTATGAGTTGGAGGCTAAGTTCCTGTCAACCCAGGATTAAAGCATTTTTAAAACCGCCACTTGTTTAAACAGATTTCATTATTGAAATTTATTCCAGTTTAATGTTTTGCCAGGAAGCATTATCTGAAAGAGAAAAAATCTATGTTTTTCCATCAATGATTTACAGGACTTACGTTTCTTCATTTCGCCTCTTACCTTGGTAAACACAACCAAAATTGTGCTGGAAAAATACATGTATCTCCTTTTGACTTCTAGCAGGCATTTAAGTCATTACATCTATTTAATTAGGCTATTTACTACCTGCAATTCAAGTAAGTTACTCCAGATTCAAGCCACAGGAACACTTGCTTCTTAGACCCTAGTATGTCTTTTGGCTTATTTAGGTAATCTCTGTGTGGTTCTACTCTTTGGGAGTATGTTGAGTGATGTCAAGCACTGGGGGGACCTGCTGGAGCTGTTTCTGGATGGCAAAAAGTCATTTTTTCTGACCAACACTCAGCTGAAATTATTCTTGGTTGTTAAAAATGTCCCCAGCTAATACTTATATACACCAGTGACAGGAAATTGCTTGTGTAACATTTGCTGCCATCCTCTGATTTCAGTACCAGGGAGGAGAAATGTCCCTAACAGGGCAGAAACAGCTGCAGAAACTTGTTCAGAAAGTGCCATTTTGGTGCTGCAGCTGTTTGCAGGGCAATGTCCAGCACCCCAAACATCCAGCTGATGCTCTCCTGAACCCAAACTTCTCCCACTGCCACGAAAGCATCTGGCTGCTGCGGAGGCAGGTCTGCTCACAACTTTTGCATGTGAAATCCTTACCATCTCATTTATGATTATTTTGCTTTTCTGGTATGCTGATAATGGATGTTTGGGTTTTCTGTTTGGGTTTTTTCCATCCTTTTTTTGTAAAACCATGACCACTTGAAGGTCAGCTGTCAAATACACTGAATGATCAGTGCAGGAAAATTGAAAGTCATGACACCTTGTGTGTAGGCTGCGAATAATGGGCAACACCCTTTTGATGGCTAAAATAGAAAATGATCTGTCTGTTTCCCAATGTTTTTAGCCCTTTAAGAAGGCAGGGATAGGAGCACATTGCTGATGATTTGCACCACTCTCCTGGCAGTAAAATCCCTGGCTGCAGACCAGGGCCTGGCAGTGGGATGGATCCAACCCCAAGGGGAGCTTGGCTAGAGGAGGCAGCTGTGGTTTGCCATGACATTCAGCTGCTCTCCAAAAACCACAGACACCCCAAGGCAGGGCCATTTTGTCCACTTTCTGCTGGGGACTGGACCAGTATTCATGATCTCTGGACCATGGGGATGTTCAAATTTGAGGATGGAGGCAAGTCCATTCCTGAGTGCTATGCAGACCAAGGCATGTCCTCAAATACATTTTGTTTTCATACAGATCAAGAAAATATAAGCCTTGCATGTTCTGGTGCTGGCAGAAACCAAGGCTTTTTCCCAAAAGACACAGGTGCACAGCGCATGGGAAAAGAATGATAATTGTGTGACACATGCCTGAGCTTTGGGGTCCAATTGTATATTTTAGCACCTTACTTTCTGTTCAGAACACTGCTTACTTGTTGCTGATTCACTGTACTGGTAAGACAATTTTTCTTGTTTTTACTGATAAAGATCTCTTAGCAAATATAGCCAGACTTGGTAAATGGTAATCTTTCTACCCATTTTATGAAGAAGGATCACAGTAGGATTACTGCTTTTCCAGGGCAGAGGCACTGCAAAGAGTAAAACGAGTTGACAGCTGTACCTGTGTCCCAAACACTCCAGTTTCAGGAACAACCGAGGGTTCAGAGGTGGCCAGAAACAATCTAGCACAGGCTACAGCACTTTGCTGTGCTTCTGAAGAGAGGCTCAATGCATATGAGTTTTCTTTTTCACTATTTTACTCCTGGCAAACGTCTCCTGAGGCTCAGCAAGGGAACTGCCCAGTTCCACCCAGCCAAGCTGCTTTACCCACCCCAGTGCCAACTCCCAGCCACCAAACCAACCTACAAAATAACATCTTTGTGCATCAAGAGTCAGTACATCACTCGTGGCACTGGAGCTGTGTGGCCTTTTTGATATGAGTGGTTAGCAGCCAGTCAAGCTATGTGATTTATGTTTCCTTGCTTGAATTGGAATTACATTAGCATGCCCTCGGTTTGCAATGGCCAAACAGGTACAAATATTCAGGCTTTGAAGGTTTATACACGCAATTCTGTTTGCAGCAATCAGGCAGGCTTGCTTTTAATTCATCTAAAAGCTCTGTTCATAGGGACAAATGTACAGCACAGGGCGTTTTCCAAATGGCAATTTTATCTGACTTCAGGAATTTGAAACTAGACAAAATGGGCAAATGAAATAGACAGGTCTTTTTACATAAAACCGAATCATTAGCATCCTTCAAAGAATTATTGAAGAGTAATTCTGTTGGTAGGAAAAATACTCAGTCTGCTAATTCCAGCCATGACATAATTGATAATCAGATTTTAGATTTTACACAGTTTTTCAAAGAAAAATATTCAGAAAAGTGACTAATGACTTTGGTGTGTCTGGGAACATTTTCTGGTGTTAATAATTCAGCTATTTGCAATCAATACGAAAAGGAAAGTGATACCAACCAAAATCAGCACAGAACTGGTCATTCCTTCTATATTCAATGCAGAAATGAGCAAATATCAAAACCAGGGGAATTAACTGCAGACATAGAATTATTGAGGTTTGTAGTAGGAGATGGCGATGCCAGCTCAGTTAAAGATATCTACCAAGCTGTGCCCTTTCAAAAAGAAACAAAATGAACAGGAATACTTTTGAACAGGTATCTTGAGACTTGAGTAATTTAAATTGGCTGGAAATTTAGAACTAATATTTTTGCTGAGAGTATCCACCAAAGTAGTAATCTAGTGAGCTAAAAATGGGTTTTTCTATGTAGAATTAGAGCATTTTTATTTTTGTAAATAAACAATGTTTACATACACAACACCCCCGCCCCCCAAACAATCCCCAAACCATTTTTTAGATGTTGTGCTTTCAGATACTGAGGTTTTACAATAAAATTGGAACTGAATTCTCGCAATGCCTGTGCAGCCTATGGATGTTACTATAAGGAGAAATTTCCAGGACACAATTTTACTTGCATGGAATAGGAAATTATACCCATTGAGAAAACCTGGTGTTTGATTTGCACATTGTCAGAAACACCAGTAATTTTTTCATGTTGTTTATTGTATGTTATTATAAAAGCATTAATTTTGCATTGACTCACTGGCTTTAAAAAGCATTCTTACAGTCTGCAAAGTACAAAAAGAATATGGGAACATCTTTGCATTTCTTAGGTTCGAGAAAGCATCACCTGCTGAAGGTGCAATCCTGAAAACACTTGGGATGTTGATGTTACCCACTTTCAAACCCACCTACATCCTCATGCCAAATCTGGGCTTGGGAGCTGGCTAGGACACACCTGGGCATGACATGGCCCTGGGACTAGGAGGACTCGGAGGCATGGGAATCTGCACCTCTGATGCACCCAAAATGCTGACCATCACTGTAAGGGACCAGCATGGCTGCTCTGCCAGTAAGAACCTGGGCAATTGTCTTCCTAGAATCAGCCCTTGGCAGGGTGCTGAATGAAGATGGTGACGGTAAGTGTGAGGTCCCTCGTCCCCGTGTCTCACAAAATACCACTCTCCACGTTCCAGACGAGGTAGTTGAGCCCACGATGCAACAGGAGCTCCCTGGGGAGGTGGCAGTGTCACACCCTTGAGTGATGAGGAATAAATGCATGAACGAATGCAAAGCAAGTCTTTGGTTTTCTGCTGGATCTACTGGAGAACACTTCTAAGCCTCTCTTTTTCTTTTCAGTTCTCATTAATAGCACACTTACTGTGGTTTTTTTTCTCATGCTAAATCACCAGACTGCCTCTGCAATAAACTGTATGCATATTTACTCCCTCTTTTTTTTTCCAGGGAAGGACCAAGCATTATACATTGGAAGTCTGCGCATCTGCAGTCCCACTTCAAAGCTAAACTACACCACTCTGGATCCTTAGAGTTGAAAGTTTGGATTTGACCTTAGACCTCTTTTTGTCAATGCAAAATTTAGGGCAATCGCATTTTCCTTCTGATGGTTTAGAGAGATACTCTAATTAAAGGGTGGATGTTACCCATTTAGCAAACAAAGAGAGAAAGAAAAAAGGTATGTGTCTTTATTGGTGGCTGCATTCAGACTGTGGCCATGTAAACGAAAGTAGTCCTTTCTCTGTGCCACTGCTACACAACGTATTTATAATGCAAAATGAACCATTTACTGTGTATGTGCTAACATGCACAGCCTTTGTGTCAAATCTCAGTGGAATTCTCCATACTTTCCTTTATTTTCCACAATGCAGTGCTTCTCTTTTCCTAGCATTCATGAAAGCATAATTTGAGCTCACATATGGACATATTCACAAAAAAGAAAATTGCATATTGGTTGTACAATGGGCAATGCACACTTCATTAGTTATTTTGTGTGTGTCAAGTACTAATTTGTCCTAATTGAATTTATTATGTAACACAGCATTTATTGTATTATTTAAATGTAACACTGCAAACATGTGCTGGTTTGGAAAGGCACATTAGTAATCCAATTAGAGCAGAAGCCATACCCACAGATTTGCTAGGCCAGCAATCAGCAAAGTATGATTTTGTTGAGATTAACTCTGAACACTCACTGCAATGATTTGCCACTGAATATTTTTCAAGTTAAAGGCTAGAAAAATACTAAAATGTGAGAATGGTCTCATTGCTACAGCTAATTTCCATATGGTTATAAATTCATCCTATGCAGCCAATCAGGTTTATCCCGAGACCACATGCCTGGCTGTATGACCTCCACTGCTGCTAAATTCTTTCTTTCAGTAGCAAGACATGACTGAAATATGGGTAAATGGTCATAGTATATCCACCCACAGAAAGCTCAGGAGGAGAAAAGACTAAAGGCCAGGGCTGAAGCTGTGCTGAGACAGCAGCACTGCACCAATAGGTGCATGTCTGGGTAACCTGAGCATGGCACAGGGCAGTCACAGAGAGCTCCAGTGGGATTCCTGTCTTCCACCACACATTCTGGTGGCTATCAAAGCTGGTAACTGCCTGAAGAACCTTTGTATGCCTTGCTGGCAGTAATGTGAGTTACTTGTGCCATGCTTCTTCTGCAGGGAGACAGGCAAAGTGCAGCCTCATCCCTCAGACACTGCCGACTGTGGCCGAGGTCACTGAGATTGCTCTGAACATCCACCTGCTCTGAAGGACGTCCTTTGCATTGCAAGGAAATAAAGAGCCATCTGAATTTTCTGCACAAAATGAGAATTGTGTTTACAGATGGGAAGAAATCAACAAGAAGCAGATGACATCTTGGTGTCACTCCAAACTTTGTCCAAGACACGCACAGGGAACACAGACCACAAGAAGTCAATGCAGTGACTTGCCAAATGCTACAGGTTTCACAAGAAACTGTTCCTTGTAACTGTTCTGCCCTGAGCTCCGGGGTTAAGAGAAGATGTCACTTGAATTTGGTCACTGCCGCTCACTAATTTTCACCTGAATTTTGATTTTCATCTGCAAGGTATTTAGCACAGGTGCCAGGTGAACATGGTATCTCCTTTGTCCGAGCAGCTCACATCTGTGCCACTGCTGCTCTCACTAGGGGCTAGCTCACGGAGAAATCCCAATTCCTGTAGTTTTCTGCTGCTCCTGAATGTCCTCCCTGGGCTCAGGCAGCAAAAGACCAATCTGTGGGACAGGGTCTGAGCTCAGGTCTGTGCTGCCTGTAAGCTCGGCAGGCAGCTGGGATGCCTTAGTTTGTGCCAGCCAGGAGTCACTGCTGCTGTTCTGCAGGGTGCTGCAGAGGGGGTCATATCAGGGAAGATGAACTTTTAAAACCTAAGTCAACTGCACTCTTTCAAGGCTATCCATAATAAAATCTGAAAAAAGCCCCCATTTCAAGAGTGTAATACAACTCCCAAGTTACCTGAAAAGAAAGTGCAATCTAGTGCTGTGTGCTTTCACTGTCCCACTCTGTTCCTTCTATTTCCTTCTGATTTCTTGTGCTTCAGCCTGTGTCCAGGTATTGCTGGTTTCTGCTTAGTCTGTGAAAATGAAATACCAGGAGGAATTGCACTTGGTGCAACTGGTGCATGTTTAGGGGTTAATTCATGGATGGAGCAGACTTCCCTGGAGAATCTGAGCTGGACCACACACAATAAAAGAGGAGTTAGGTGCCCAAGCCTGGCAAGTTTGAAGAGGAATTGTCATTTTAAAAAAAAGCTAAAGGAAGAGCACAAGGGACTAGGAAAGACTGATCTCAAACCTCCTATGTCCTATTGGCTAATGCACTCATGCATGGGGGTGAGGGGTACCCTGGTAGGGCTGCCAGGCTGAAGAGTAGAGATTTGGAGCTTGGTTTCCATGCATCCTTGAAAAATACTTCTGCTACTGAATACGGCGGAGCTGTAAGGCCACCCTTTGGCAGATGCTCCCTGGTGAGACCCAGCTCAGTAACTGTGCTCTGACCCTCTCATAAACTGAGCTTTGCTAAGCCAGATGGGTTCAGGGATTTTTACAGGGCTTAGATATAACCTGGGGGTACCTGTGGTTGACTTATGTCACCTTCTGGGAATATGTGCCCTGCAAGAAATAGGGGCACTGGTAAATAACTGGGCATGCACTTTCTATGCCTCTGAGGCTAAGGAGAAGCAGAATGGAGATTATCAAGGACCTTGGAAGTAAGCAAACATTAGATCTAAGTGAACAGAGCAGCAATCTGATGCCCAAATCCCTTGAGAAGCCCAGCTCTAGGAGTTGGTCCAACTTCCCCCGGAGTCAACAGAAACTGCAAAGGGTCCTGCAAAGGCACCCCTGTGACTGATGCTACCAAAAAGACTTGAAAACATTTAAATCATATTACAGCAGACTGTGCCTGCCTTTGCCTGGACTCAGAAAAAGTACAGAGGAGGTATGTACAATTTCATATCACTTCACACTACTTCCCAGGCTGGAACAATTAGTTTGAAAACAATTCACAGATTTACAATTTAAACAGGATCCTAATCATAGTTATAATATTTATCCTTTAGAAACAACTCACTGAAGAAAACAAACCCTTAATTTGCAAATTTGTTACCATAAAAATAAGAGTTCTTGAGCTCACAGAATGTTGATGCATTTGAACATGTTTTTATGAGTGAAATAACAAACAGGTAATTCTGCTGTGGCTGGAGGTCATACCTGTTCAAGCTCCTAAGTCCTTTGGGGCAGAGCCCATCTGCCTTGATTTATTTAACACTTCACACAGTTCTAATCAGTAATAGTTCCCATGATGGCAAATGCACCAAGATACAACTCTAAGCGAGGTCTGGCTGCAAAGACAGCAGAGCACCGTTCCCACTTTTAATAAACACATAAATCATCATAGTTAAGAGATTTACCCTGGGGGTAATTCCAAGGGGAAATAACAAATTTTCATTCTTTTGGTTCCCTGCCTGTGCTGTTTCCCTTGCTTCTCTGGAAGGTACCTTCCTGAACTGGGTCTTTCAGCAGACAGTCTTTTCCAGACCACAGCCTGTCCCTGGGTAAATTTATCCTTCACCGGGCTTCAAAAGGAGCACCAAATACCTCTTCCTGCCTTTTTAAAGAGGATGAGTGCATAGACAGGAAGGCACTCTGACACATCTCTCTAGCACCAGGAAAGCTCCTGTGTCTTGAATGTGGCTCCTACCATACCACAGAATCTTAAGTGTGACTCTGTACCAGCTGGAAACACGTTACAGTCATGACTGCTTGTTTCTGGCCAAACACATGATGATAAAAGCTGTGACATTTACAGTGTGATACAGACCCATGTGTGATGGTTTATCTGCTGCTCTGATTCCTTTTTGTTAGGAAAAAGACACATTCACTGCCATAATTCAGCTGGCAGGCTCAAGTGTGCAAAACCTCAAATTAAAAGTTAGTTTTCAAAGTTAAACTCCAAAATGCTTTGCACTGCTACAAATTTGAAAGAGAGCAAAAATGATGGCTACCCCAAAACCAGGCAAAACAAAGTAAAGTAAGTAAATAGAGCAGAATATCTATATGAAACTTCATGGAAATATTTTCAAACATTTCTAATATTCCTAGTTTGTTTTCATCCGCTTTTTCAATTTATTCAGTGACCAACCTACTACTCGTGGTCTTACTTACAATTTTCTAATAAGTTTCCAAGAGAAGGCAACTGGTGGCTTCTCAGACTATAAGCTTAAGTTTTGTTTCTTGCTTGGAATCAGCAGAAGCCTTTTTATTGTCTTCACAGTGTAGTAGAGAGAATTTAGAGAAATGATCCAGAGCTGTGCATGTATTTTGAAAGAGGTTTGCAGCAAATCCTGTGTCTCCTTTTGTCATGCTAAACTACACACTCTAGACCAGGTTTCCTTCTGGCTCTTTGGTGGTTTGGGCTAGCACAGGTGAAATATGGCTTAAGATAGTAGCAGCAACAACCGAAGGCCAATTTATTACTTGGTATCAACATTTTGGGGAAAGCCAGTTTCTGGGGGAACTCCAAAGCAATGTTCTTCTGTATAATCTGCACAATCAGAGTTGTGGAAAACAAGTACAGGTTGGGGTCCTCAAAGAACTGCAGGGAAATGATTTGCATGAATCTCTGCAAAAATAGTGCAAAAGTAAAAGATGCAAATTGAGGACAACAGAGAGCCTACATTCATTTTAGTGACTTATTTCAACGAGAAAGCAATGAAATAAGCATTTTTGTAG
Organism: Grantiella picta; assembly: GCA_013397955.1. Classification (NCBI taxonomy): domain Eukaryota; kingdom Metazoa; phylum Chordata; class Aves; order Passeriformes; family Meliphagidae; genus Grantiella; species Grantiella picta. The sequence continues at coordinate 1,855,967 of VZRM01006009.1, read as the reverse complement.
TGATGCAAACATTTGACACCAGAGGTGCATACTGGCTTCTCTTGCATTAAATGAAGTCAGCTCTGAAGATGACAACTGCCTGTTTTCTGTTATTCAGTAGGTAGGAACAGTTTTGCACACTTTAACACGGTCCTTGATAATCCCCTGACTTTTATAAGTTAGGTGGCAGGTTGTCTTTCAGACACGACTGGCTAAAGCCCATTATTTGTACAAGGGGAGTTCAGCCCATTCCATCCCCTGCCACTGAAGTCAGTGGGACTACTGAAGTGAAGCACAGTCACCTTAAAGCTGGTGTGACAACAGCCACCTACGTGTGTGTCATATACAGGTCTGCTACGAGGAATTGCTGAAGAGCATCCAGTACAAAGCTCAGGGCCAGATCCAGACTTCAACAAACTGTGGGATACTGGTTTAACCAAAACTTAGCAACACCGTGTTTGAATCTGGAGCCCAACTTGCCCGTTTTATGCATTTTAACACAGATTTTGGGTTCAGGCTCTGCTCTGAAGAAGAGCATGTTGGTTTTGACACCATCCTAACCATGCACACCATCCATCTATAATTGCACCACATTCTGCATCAAAGACATCCAAGTCTCACTTAAAACCCCCTTAGGGGAAAATTGTAACATAATGGTAAAGATCTCACTGCGTATTAGAGAAAACTTATAAAACCCCCAGAAAGTAAAATGCTGACCAACCAATGAATACCAAGGCTGTCTCTGAAATTTAAAACTTTCCAGTAGTTTACAGTGGTACTTCCACCCTAACCGCCATTTTATTTTTATTTAAGAAACAAAAGGAATTCCAAAATCTCTACCTAGAATCACTTGTTTCTGCCAAGCGGTTGTTCATGATGGCCAGAGCCCCCACCCCCGCAGAGAAACCGTTCTGTCTCGTGTTGATACAGACATTCCTTGGGTAGCCGTTGGCCGTCTCGGACAACTGCTTCTGCAAAATGGCCAGGGAGACTTTACTGGATGCCGTGAGCTCCCTCATGGAGATCATCTCTCCAGAGAGCCTCCTGCCCTCGGTGTCACTGTCGTACTGTCCTTCAGCGTCCATGGCGACGTTGTGGCGGCGCAGGCGAGCTCCTGGGGTGATGGCGTTGCGACGGCTGAGGCGGCTACTGGATTTATGGCACTTTGGGCAACATCTGCATTCCAATTTTTTCAACACCCAGTTCAAAACTTGTTTGATTATGATTGAGATGACATTAAAAAGGGAGTATATGCAACATACCCCCATTAATATAAATACGAAGTTCCCAAATCTGTATAATCCCTGATGTTGGTAGGCAGCGTTTTGGCTGCTTACCAAATCTCCAAAGCCGATGGTGCTGAAGGTGACAAAGCAATAATACAAGGAGTCAATGTAGTTCCATCCTTCCACTGCTGTGTACATGGCGGAGGCGCAGCAGGAGAGGGTAACAGCAAAAATTCCCAGGATCAGCAACACGTGGTAAACGGATGGCTTCCAGCCCACAAGGCTGCCCACCCCAGACACAGCCGGCCTTGTTTGGAAGTTGGGAGGTAGGAGACCACCTCTCTGCAGCTGTCTCTCGTAGCACGCCTTCATGATAAACGACAAGAGGGAGATGATGCGCTCCAGGAAGAGGTTGAAGAAGAGGATAGTCCCGGCACACCCAAAAAGGCCGTAAACAATGAGGAATACTTTTCCAGCCACGGTTGCTGGTGTGGTCATTCCAAAACCTACAGTGTGGAGATAAATGGGCAATGTTAGTGACACAGGTTTTTGTGCATGAGCTCAGGACAAGTGTACCTCAGCAAGGCTCCCATCTCGCTGGACAAAAGGAGTGCTATCTCTAAGTCAGCTTAGGCCAACACAAAACCGAGTCTGGTGAAGAAGAAAGAAGGCACCAGAAAGCTCAATGAGATGCCTAAAACTCAAAAGTAAGCAAAAAATTCTTGCGAGATGAAAGGCAGTTCTGTATTAACAGAACAACACCACTCTGTAAATGCAAGTGGAAGACTCACTGAGCCCAAACCTCTTCAAGGTGGGATGAGGTGAAGAGGCCATTTCCCTGCTCCCACATGTGTCAGTCAGCAGGACCCGATGGAAAGTTTAAGTTCTCCGTTCACAAGCTGCAACCCAGTGTAACATTTTTGTTACAGGGGTCTGATTATACCATTGCTGCTTAGAAGAAGGAAGTTTTCAGGCTGTGTAACAGGAAAAAAACATACCCCCAAATATTGAATATTGTTTTAGAAAAAGCAGCACTTTAAAGCCTTTTCCAAATCCCACCTGTGACTAGCTCACCTGGTATCATCACAGAGGGGAGGAAAAGCCATCATGCTGCAGAGCTGCCTGGGATTGGGAACTTGCAGATGGATATTTACAGCAGGAAATAATAAGCACGGAAATAATAAATAAAATAATAAGCAGGGAAAAACACTGCTGCACCGTTAAATAGAAAAATCAGGGTATACATACTCTGGGGAGACCCAGCAACAATATTAATTCACCTCTTCTTTGTTAGAATTACTTATTGTAATATTATGTACTATTATGACATTACTCATACAGTTTTATAAGTAAGCAGTAATGCCTTGTAGCTACAGATGGTTAAATAACAGCAAAAGTGAACTTAAATTTGCATGCAAATAAATACAGTAAGTTTACTCCATGTTATTTCCTGATATCAGTTATTGAATGAAAAAGATTTCACATACTATCTCAGGAAGATTCTTCTGAAACTCTTTTCTGTAGGTATTGCCCTTGTTCTGCTATCCTTCCCTGTAAAATCACTTGGTGGCTCAGGCAAAAAGCATATTGACAGGATGGAGGTGACTGCTTATGTCCCATGAATAAATAACCATATCTGATCTAAATTAAAGGTTTGTGAAAAATCCACATGCTGAAATGTCATTGTATTGTTCCACCAAAATATCAAGCAAGTAACATATTCAAGGAGGTAAATCTGAGCATCAGACTATATAAACAGAAGTTTGTGAAGAAAAAGCATAGAGCGTAATGAAATCATTACAGAGCATAATGAAATCATTAAATCCAGTTTATTACCATGACACACCTCTATAAACAGCAACAGGAAAATATTGGTTATATATAATGAGTTGAGACTACTGCTTGAAATCTATTGATTTATTTTTGCAATGGCTGAATTTTTCTGGGTAGTTTTCCTGTGCACTCTTTCTACTTCATTGATAGAGAATTACCCATCGGTTGAAAGGAGAATTTAAATAAATGCTCATGACAAGTAAACTCAGACATATCTTTTCAGTGGCATGAAGATGCATGAGGAAAGAGGTGGTCCTACTTTCACAACTGATTTGGCAGGCTCAGAAACAGCTGTGTGCCAGCAAGCCAGACTGTATTTCATAATTTCAGTAACCTGATGTAGTGAAAGGTGTCCCTGCCCACAGCAGCGAGGTTGTCAACACATGACCTTTCAAATCCCTTTGAACCTAAACCATTCTACGTCTTCATGATCAAAATCTTCATCCTAAAAAGAGTATTTTGTGTAAAAGTCAGAGAAAAACTTGCACAGTATTACCAGAAAATATTACCGAAGAGGTCATTACATTTTGCTTTCTGGAGCTACCATCTCTCCATCTGGCAGTGTTAACAAGTGGAGCAGAGCTCACAAAGCCTGCCTTGGGCTCTGGGAAGTTCTCAGCTCCTTCTCCTCTGTGGGGTGAACCTGTTCTCTGGCTTGGGCTGCCTGCTGGCAGGAGTGTTCTCATTTAATGATGAATATCTGTCAGTGCCGGGTCCTCAGAAGGAGCTGGGGAGCCTGTTGTGGTTGCCAGCTAGGGATACACAGCCAACTTGTTATGGAGAAGGCATCTGTTCGCCTGTGCCTTGTCAGCAAAGCATTTAAACATGTGCTTCACAGCAAGCATGTGAACATCACCATCAAAATAAATGGGTTTATTGTCACACATACGGCTAGACACATTTATTAATTAGGAAAAAAAAAAGAGGTAGTGACAATTTGGATCGAGCTGTAAATGCGTTGAAGCCTTTTAGTATTTTTTGGTGATCGTTCACGGGAGGTGGTGAAGTTTTATATTTTTGATGCTGCTTGTTTCATACCAAGATTTTCTGAAGCAAAATGTTACCAAAATTCAGTATGTAGCTATGCAAGGTGAAAAGGGCCCATCACAGCAATGAGAAGGCTAAGAAATAAATAAAACAGGCAAACAATGAGGCCAGGCAAACAGAAAATCATTTAGGTTGGAAAAGACCTTTAAGGCCATTGAGTCAAACTGTTACCCCAGCACTGCTGAGCCACCACTAAAACGTGTCCCTGAGGTCCCCAGCTGGCTGAGGGAAGCACTCACGGGCTCTTCATTCGGGGCCTTCCTCTGCCAGCTGCGTTTGTCCCTTTGTGTCACCCTGACCATGGAGGGGTTGGTCCCAGTAGATTCTGTACCTCATCTCTGAGCTCAGCCTCTGCCCAAGGCTAAGTACATCGTCATCCCTGGATGAAGCAAACTCATCCAGAACTGCCTGTGCTTCCAACGCAGAGAAAGGAAAAAATCACAGCAGGGCTTTGCATTTTTCATGGCCCTGAGATTTATTTTATGGGTACCTTGGGATTGACTTTGTATGGCTCAGATACAATATTTGAACCTCCCTCATGCTAATCCTGCCTCAACCACTTCAGATACAAGCTCTATGGCAGCATTAATTTCAGCTGTTTGATATTTCTCCTCCCCAAACAAAGAGAATTAGTAGAGATGAGCTGATAAAAAGTCTCTTCAGCAGCCTCTCATGGTTTAAGTGCTGGCATTTAATGAGACCCTCATCCTGACTTGCATAATAGGTTTGCAGTTACAATCCTGCTCATCTGGAGTTTTAAATTACTTAAGCTAGTGATGGATCCAAGAGGTAGAACAGATGGACAAACTTGTGACATATGCTTCCTGTTGCTTTCTTTTCTTTTTCCCATTTTCTTATGGGTAAAAGAGATGGTTGATGCCAGAAGACAGAAAGGAATAACAGCTTTAGCACTTGTGAGCTCTCCTCTCAGGCAAATTGCTTTGGCAATTATCTTGCCTTACAATATTTTGAGATTAAAGGGGGTGACAGTTTTGCAGTAGAGATGTATTTACCCAGAGACACAATGAAGTTTTGGTCACTTCAAAAATGGAACACAAGAAAGAGCATAATGTGTCCCTGCCTCTTCCAGCCACCCCAGTTGTTCTTCTGCAGATGCCCTGTGACAGGACTTCACTCACACAGCAGGTCAGCACTCTGGTGCAATCATTTTAAATCCTAGAGCAAAACAGCACTTAGATCATCAGAGTAGCATCGCCTCTACACCACTATATAACCATCATGTCGTTACAGTTAAAGAAATCAAGAGAAACTAAATTGAAGCAAATGATTCCTCAGAAATAAACAACGGAAACGACTATAACCAGAACGCTGCTTCCAGAGGGAAAGAAGTTCTGGCAACAGAAAGGCTAAGAGATGGGGCTTACAGAATGCAGAAACAAAGAGCAACCCGTTCTGTTTCATGTCTGTTCCACACTTGCTTTACTTCACAGCTTTCCTATAGTCCTGGTTGGTCTTTACTAACACATATACCATACTATACACCTACATAGGAACAAAACATCCTGGTCTGCATCCCATGTTTGGGTTCTGGTGCTTCCTTCCACCCTTCTCCACCTGTTAGCATTTCATTATTATTTCCCCTGAGAGTCATACCTGTAAATTTCACAACTGCCTCTCATTTATTCTCTAGCTCCTTACCACCTAACATCCAGAAACAGTTGCCTTGGATACAGGGTCACAGCTCAGAGCTGACAAAACTGCTGCATCCAGAGCTTTTACCCATGGAGTGGGATTACTAGTCAGTTCTTCCACCCAGCCTTGCATATTCAGACTACAAAAGAAAGACTTTCTTTCCCTTTAACATCTTTCTCAGCCTGCTTTACTAAAATACCCCCCTTTGGGCTCAAACAGTAAATTTTTTTAGAGCTTTCCTACTGCAAAGCCTTTAATATCAAAGTTGCTGTAAAATCCCATTTGATCTTATTTAGATTACTATCTGCAAACACCTCCTGAACAGCAGCAGTCTGTCCAGCACTGTGTAAATTGAGACCCTTTAAGTTGGACCCGTGCTACGTCTAAATACAGGAGATACAACTGCAGTTTTAGGGCTGGCCTAACCTGCATCATACATAAGGTTGCAGTCCTTGGTGACCCGTGTACTGGGGCAGATATTCCATGGAGAAAACACTGAGTGACTATGCAAATAAGGATCGATTTCCATAACCATTTTATCTATCCATTCATCCATACACCCTTGGTTATATTTATATAAATATATATCTATATATCTATATATATCTACTTATATATATATTTCCATCCTCCACTTCAGGATGAATAAGCAGGCAGTTTCTGGCACTTCTTAACTTTATAAAAATAATTTTAAAGACATTCCTTTAACATAGACTACAGTAAACAGATGGCCAGAATTCCTGTAAATTTTCTTTGTGAACCAAGGTGAGCTAAATCAGTTTTTTTTTCCTGAGTGTTCATTATATAAAAATGTGCACACATGCACCCAGAGACTTTGGGAAAGGATGCCCAGGCTATTCAGTGACCTGAAAGAGCACCATGATAAGCTTAAGGAATGTAGTTAAAAACTATCCATATTTCTTCTGGTGATCCTTGTTTTATCTCAACCTGTGAAATATTGGTCAGGTGTTTGAGACAACTGCTACTCAAAAGGAGCCACGCTGGCAGAACAGAGTCAGGAGATGATTGACTGAACTTTAAGGAGCTTCAAAGAGCTGCAGCCTATTATTACAGGCTTTCTATAGTACCAGTTTTACTCTATTTACACAAAACGGTGATCAGGTTATTGGTTATCCAAAGTGCTGTGATGCATAAGGTCAGCGAACACCAGAATCGATCAGCCTTGGCATTTCTCTGCTGGCTCTGCTTTAAACCACAGGCTAAAAGGTCATGGCCACATACTCATTCCTCTTTGAAGTACGAATGTGAAAACCAGCCCCAGACACAGAACACTACATGCAGAGGTGCTGCCATGTGTGATACAGCCAGAGCAATGTATTTAGGGTGGAGGATATGCTGGACTGAGAGGAGTAACGGAGAGGTTTCACCTTAGAAACCTCAACTGTGACCACCTTGATGGGGTCTAAGGCATTGGGGGTGACCCCAAAGAAACCTCAGAGGCGAGGAAAAACCTCCTCAAAACCCAGCTGCTCGTGAATGTTTAACTTCTCCTCACAGCAGGTTTCCCAAATGTGTTTTTCTAAGCTGACACCTTCTAGCTGAGCTTTCCAAGAAAGATCTTCAGTCTCTAGTGGGTACTCAGCAGGCACATTTATCAGCTCAAGTGGCCTAACTTTTGTACATTTGAGTGACACATGGCCCTTAAAAAGATAAACGCTGGGGCTTCAGCTTCACCAGCAGCAGCAGCAGTATGCTTGCTCTTTTCACTCAGCAGAAGTAGGCAAGCTATTTTTCTCAGCTGTACTGCATATTGCCCTTTCTGTGTACAGCCAGCAAAGAAAGTGCATACCAAAGACTAACTAAACAAGCCCACCCTTGCCCACTACTACATGCCACTATCCTAAAGACAAAACCCAATAAATACAAGAGGAGGTCTGGTGAAGTTGCTTTGGCACAGAACCAAGGCAAGGAAGAAGCAGAAGTGTCTCTAAATCAGTTTTATGGTTCCCTGGCTGGAGCCTGCTGCTCTTTATACACCTTGTACAAGCAAATGGGGACTGACTTGTGCCAAGCCAGCAGTGCTGCCAGCTGACTAGCAGCTCTGGCCCAAGGTCTTGCTAAGCAGCCCCCCTTGAAGAGGGAACTCCTAAGCAGAGTCACAGGCTTGAGGCTCAAAATCTTTGGCAAGCTTGTTTAATTTTCTGGCTAATCCCACTGCAACAAAAACTTGCTGTCGAATGAGGGAGAGGGAGCCTCTCCTAAAAGGAGATGGTGGAGAATGAAGCTCAGAGAAGGATGAAAATCAGGAGCAGGAATTCAAACTACACAGAGAAAAAGAAAGTCAGGACCTACAAAGTGGCACTACTCTTGCTGAATGGGCTGTAAAGGGACAGAAGTGTCCTGTGGTGTGACAATCTCCCTTCTCTATTAACATGTTGTTCATAAACTTTCTTTCAATACTTAAGGTTTTATTGTTCTTATAAATAATATAATCTTCTCTGCTAAACTCTTGGGGCCACTCTCTGGTTTACAGTCAAAAAAAATCAAGACCGAAATTATTTTCTTCATTTTATGCTGCCTTTCTTGGACAAATCTTCAGCAAGAGGCTACTGAATCCTCTCCTATTTTATCAGTTATTCTGCCCCTTGGCACAGCTAGGGTACTCTAATGGCTTGTTAAAACAGAAAGAATATGGGTTAGTGTTGTCTAAGTTAGTCCTAAACCACCTCACAAAGGAGGACTTCCAGAAAAAGGAGATGAGAGCAGGATGTTCTTTCTCTTGGTTGCAGCCTGTCTCCTTGTGAATTGATCTAAACCAACCCAGAGCTGCTTCCTGCGGCTGCCTCCACACCTGATGATTGCAGGGTCCTGTCTCTGGCTTGTTTTCTTTTCTTATCCTAACAGCTGGGGAAAACCATTTTACTGTAATATTTTCTGTGGTGGTGTTAATAACGGAAAAATACATCCCACAAGCTCCACAGTTGACAAAGTTATATTCCTGTGAAAAAAAAACCCTTTGCACTACAGGCTTAAGGTCTTCACACTCCTGCATTAACAGCTGTCAGGGGAGCATCCAACCCCAGCTCATCTTCCAGGTTGTGTGAAGAAGCATCTGACTTGGCTTACTGTACTGCCAAATATCACCTAAAACACAGAGGTTTCTGAAACACCATCAGACAGAAGAAACACCCCTACATTTAGAGTCACTATTTTAAAAAATATGCAGAAAACAAAAGCATGATAACCAAGAAATATATGAAGTGTGTCTCAGTAACCATGGATATGCATGATGGTAGTGCTCATGGACCCCAAGAATCACCAATTCCTTCTCTCTCTTAAGATGTGTCCAGTATCTGAAGCCATACACTGCCACCTCCTCTGACCCTCCTACAGTCTTCATGCAGCTGATGATTCTAGGTGAACATTGTTTCAAAAGTAGATTTCTGTTGCCATCATAATTTTTCATCCTTTAACGCTGCTTCCATTCTTATTTTCCTATGTTTTTTTTGAGAATGTTTTTTATGTGGATAATCGTGTATCTAAGCAACACCCTAACAGGAAAAAGCTTATGCCCTGTCATTTCAAACATTAGCATTCACACATGCTTTTGCTGTTTATTGAAACTTGCAGTTGCATTTCAGATGTCTGTGTACACCCAAGGTGGAGCCATTTTTTTTTCTGAACAAGCGAAAAAGAATAATGGTATCCAAATTTTATTATGTTCTTGAGACGTTTTTGGCTTTGAAAGAATATTTGCACATGTACCGTCACTTCAGTGCCAGTACATCCCACAATACTCCTCCTTTCAGGCTAAGAAACAGCATTATCTGAATTTCACAAGTGATCTTGGGTGTATGTCCTATTTCCCCACGTATGAAGTCTGATTAAAGATGTCACTTGTGGGCTTTCAGAGCCTTACAGACAGGAAAGGCTGCTCAGTGGTTATATCGTTGGCTTATCTTTTGACTGGATTAAACAACAGACTTGTGGCATATTCTTCTTCTGCCACGGGTGTTTGTGTAGGTAGGTGTTCAGAGAACATCTGTTTCTTCATAGTTGTCTCAGCTATTCTGCTTTACAAAGAGTTAGCCTATAAAGATGGACCCATGGGATAAAAAGGCCCTAAACATGAAAACATCCTTTCCACTGTTAGGCCTGCCTTTGCGGTTTTTTTTTTTTTTTCCCAAATCTCTGTACAAACTTCTACAGTTACAATTTAATGAAAAAACTCTGATAAATCTACCTGGACTTTTTACTGCTTTAAATACACCTTCACGGATCCATTAATTTTAAAAAGTTCCAGCTGAAAGCAAAGAAGCAAGTATCTTTTTGCTCAGGCAGCTCTTCCAATTCATTCATGAAAGCACAAAGACCCGATTTTAAGTTACTGTAACAGAAATAGAGGGTGACAGGACTGCTGACTAACCAGTTATTTCCCATTTTCTACTTCTCCATTTAACTCTTCCTTCCTTAGTATGCACTTCCCTTGACTATTTTTAAATTTAATGATACTGAACAACTTCGCCACATTACCAAGACAATTTTGAGGTTTTGATTTTATCTGAGATTTTCCTGGTCCTCACAGCTCTGCCAGCAGCAGTTTTTGTAAATGAACAGATCATCATATCAAACAGCTTCTTTCTGCCTCTCTCATGAAAATCACAACTTGGATTTAAGATCTTTATATTGCCGTCATTTCCTCCTATTTCCATTTGGCTTAAAGCAGACGTGACTGCATACACATTGAGCATGAATGACGCTATGTTTTTTTGTTTGACCTCAGCAGAAAGACACATTGCTTGCACAATGCTCAGGCTGAACAAAGAGATGACAGAACATATAATGATGAATAACCAAAGGCATTTGATCTGGTTTTAACTTTACAGGAAATTTACAGGATTAGTTTCTCACTCAGCTCTCGCATGGGCAAATTTCTTCTAGCTGCAGTTTCCGCCGTGATTAAATTTGCCTGTGTAAGACCTGAGAATGACTGGGAAACATTTGGCCAATAATTTCTAAAGGCTGTAAAGGCTTCTAAAGGGGAAGAAGCTGCAGTGGAACAAGCTCAGAAAGGTTAAAATCCAGTGAGGAATCGCTGCAGGGCTACAACTGTTATCAAGGTATTACTGTTTCTTTCATGCACTTATTATGGATTTTTAAACATGAGCAACAGCAGTGCCTCACCCATAATAAGTAATCCCATATGTTAACATCAAACCATTCAATTTCTTATCTTATTCCACTCCAAAGCTTTAATTACTTGTAAAGGCTGCTAATGCTTTGCCTTGTCTAATGCAATTAGATTTAATTTTCATTCTACTTCTCATTTGATTCAAGAAAGATTGCACTGAAACCTCCCCATGCCTAGGTGTACCAGCCAGTGCCATCAACAAACCCACCAAGCTCAGGGGGATGTATTTTACGCAGTAATAACAAGACCATTTGTTTTATAAACCTGGTGTGCCAATAAAGTACCTGAGGTAGGATTTCCTAAAGCTCTGCAGACTGGTCTGCTATTGACTTCGGCAGAAGCAGGCTGTTGAGGAGAGATACTTGGTTTGTCTGGATTGCTACGCAATTGCCCCTTGGATTATAATTCTGTTTGTTACTAGAGTGTTTCTATTCACAAAAGGTTTTTATTATCACTTCAAACATTTATTGTGCTCAGGAGGCCTTTCACATTTCAAATGTTCACCAGCATGAACCCTACTTTTCGTCCTTAAACATAATCTCCCAAAATGCCCTCAGATATGCACTTGGTGCTGACACAAAACAAAAACTGTCTCTTTTGATAAAGGTAAGCAAGGCTCATTCAGATCATGGCCACAGGTTATGTTTTCAGTAATATCAAGCTGTTCCAGTGTAAAAATTGCAGATGAAATGTTTCAAGCTGTTTCTCTGTTGCTCTAACCCCAATGCTACTATGGCAAGAAGCAAAATTCTCTTTCACTTAATAGCTTCAAAGGTAAGGTAATACTGCATTCATTAAAATAAAGAAATGACATTGTATTTTCCAGCACACCACCAGGAGTAGGTAATGTTACATGAAGTTAATTGTCAACAGAACTACCCTGTAATTGTTTTCCTCTTCTCTCCACAATGAAAAGCAATTAAAGCTTGCATAAAACAAGACAGTGTGGTGGCAAAGACGACCCCTCGGTACAAGTGAGAAAAAATAATGATGTGTGTATGATCTGTGTCAAACTGAAGACAACCAGAGAAGGAAGCAATAGACTGAAAAAGAAATGAAGGTCGATAGCAGGATTAACACAAGGGAAGGGGCATGAGCATGATGAGGAACAGAGAGAAACTGTAAAGCTTTACTTCTGACTTCTTTGGTAGTTATTAACATAAAAGACTGCAAAGACATCAAACAAATATTTGAGAGTTAATCAAGCAAACAAATCACCAGCAGAGAAGGGCACAGGCAGGTGGGAAGGCAGAAGAAGCTAGAGAAGTTCAGAGTACCTGGGAAAGGCAGGTGAGCAGGCAGCATTAGATAAGCTGTATGAGAAGGAAAGGTGGAATATCCCCAGGAGAGCAAAGTGGGGGGAAGACTCTAGGGACTGGCAGGGCTCCATGGGAACACAAGCCTTAGGGTTTCAAGCAGGATTTGGCTTTATGAGCCTGCAGCAAACAGGGCAGCTGATAAGGCCAGTAATTATGACCCCTCACAGCTATCACAGGCACAATAACTGGTTTACAGGGAAGCTGCTTGGTAATAGAGACGGACTGGCTGGAGCCACGCGTGGATGGAGAGCTGTCAGAGGGGGTTTTGGCACACCAGTGTCTGGTTTGCAATCACATCTCCAAGCTCTTGTAAATGCATAGGGAACTAAAATAGAGGCATTTGCTACCCAGCAGGACCACCACTGAAGACCAAATGGGATGTTCTGCCACACAGGAGGTACGTGCTCACCAAGCAGACAATGCTCCTTCAATCACCCGAGCCAGAGGGACCCTGAAGGCTGCAAAAATGAAGAATCCATGATTACGAAATCCAGCTGCTCTTTGTTTTGAACCTGAAACAGCACCTAGCAAGTCAGTATAAAATTTCCCTTAACTGCTGAGATGCTGAACCATATCTCACGTAATACTGGGCAAAATTGGGTTTTTGGACAATTGCTCTACGAAGCTGTGGTGCTTGACATTTAATGTGAAGACTCCATGTTTCAGTGCTCTAGCTGAGCACCTCAAACTCTGCAGGCAAAAAGAAGTGCAATTTCTTGTCCTTGACTTCTCCATCAGTAAAACAACAACTAGATCTCCATTGTACTGATGTTAATATTTTGAAACCCTTAGCTAGGGTTTAATATCAAAGAAATCTCTGAAACACTTAGATTAAGTAATCTGAGTTGAAGTGCTCTGTAGAGATCATTCAGTTTAGATGACCAAAGCACAGCAATAGCTTTATTTTCTGTGGCTGGCATAACCCTACAGGTGCAGGAAAACCCTAAGAAGTACTGAGATTAAAATAATACTTTTCCAATTTTTTTTTAAATTTTAAAAAGGCCTTTATTTCAAGTTCTCAGGTTCCTCCCTCCTGCCTTCCAGAATAAAATCCCAACAAATTTAGGATCAAAATTATTTCATTGAGACCCTTTAGTAGGGACTCCTCAAGTCACCTCCGTAATTACACGGATGTATTCCACATAAAGCTTCGTGTTATTGCTCTCAACTACAAGAAAGCAAGATGTGATTTAGATTACTTTTCTGCTCGGAGCACCTAGCCTATGCCCACACACTTAGGAAATTCCTATCAGTGGCACCCAAAGAAGTTAATACTCCCATGCAGCTACGGCAAGCAGAAAACATTGCTATGGTGACAGTTCTTCATGTGAGGAAAATCAGTGTAGGATCAGAACTCTCCACAGAAATATGCTGACCACTGACCTGCTGCCCTGTGAGCCTCTTGCTCTCTGCTCTTTATCGAGACTACCCGAGTGAGAAAATAACTCTCAGAAATCCACCAGCACATTGATCAAAACATGACACGCACTGAAGGAGTCAGATCTGCCTGAAACACACTCTCATTCTGGCTGCAGGTTGTGCATAGGATGGCAAAGACAAATAACCTGACACTGCAGTTTAATAACACCGCTTGCTCTTCCAGCTGCTTTCTCATTTGGTTTTGTTTGATTATTTCTTAACTTTAAGAAGGTCAGCTCTGGAGGCAACTCCCCCTTAATCTGAAACCTCTGCAAAAGCCGCAGAGGTACAAGCCTCAGAGAACTGCAGAGCCCTGGGGAGATAACACTGCTGCTGATCAGGTGCACACTCCGGTTTGGCTGTCACCTTTTGGCTGGGTTGGCCCTACAGACAGTGAGGCTGCATTCACAGAGAGCAGACAGCTGGAACCTCCCATGGCTGCAGCTTCAATTCACATCCTGGAATACAGCAATGAAGAAGATGGGACAAATGTATTTTCCCCTTAAAACCTTCAGACCGTCTCTGTTATTTGCGGAATTTCTTGCCAAGTTATCCTGTGTAGTGCTTGCTCTAACAGGCTCACCCCCTGGCTGCTGGCAGTGCAGTCCAACATCTGACCTGTGCTTGCTGAGCTGTCCAAATGTCTTTTGCACATCACTTTCATTAAATGATCACCTCCAGAACATCTGGACCGCCAGGTGTTCTCACAAGACTCTGACACAGAGCCAGAGGGTATTTTAGAAGTGAGTGATTATGGTGCTTAGGTTGTGGAGCAGAAGCAGGAATGATGTGCTGGCTATGCTGGGTCCCTACAGAGGACCCAGAGATAAGGTCTAACCCAGCTGACATCCTAAGCAAGGAGAGAACAGCTGCCAGAACCCAGTGAGATGGCAGAAAACAGAATGTTGTGTCTCTTATTTAAGGTAAGAGGAGAGCATGCCCCATCCCATTGGGTGGAGCTGTCAGTCCACAGCAATATTGAGTCATCTAACAGGATAGCTCAGGGATAAGGCAAGTATGAACAGTCCTGCTCACTCCTACACACTGTGCCCCCAACACCTGTAACCTTTGCACAGCTGTACAGAGGGAAGATCCCTGCATCTTTTCTTCCCAGGGGTGCCTCTCAAGCACACATAACCCAGACATGTTCCATCCCAAAATAATCTGCCCACAGTAAGGGTGCTATAAAAAATATTGTATAGAAAAATCACTTTTACGTATCAGAGTACTTCACTTGGCCTCATTTTTTAATGCCTGGTATGGATTTCTATAAATCAATTCTATCACTTGACTTTTGAAATGTGTACTTACACATAAGCAGCTTAGAATCCAATTTTAATGAGTCTCAAAATGTTTTATTATACAGACACCTAAGGTATATTCTAACACTTAAGAGCGGAAAAAAATCTGGATACAAAGTCTAGACTCATAGACTGAGTCAGAAATTCAGATCTTCAGGCATTCCAGAGCTGCCTGATGTGCTAGGCAGGATGAGTCTCCACTACTAGAATATGGGGAAAGCAAGGAGCGATCATGCTTGCATCTGTAACATTTTACCAGGAAGAAATCTGGTCTGAGTGATACTTTAGCTTTCAGTCTTTAACTAAGT
Organism: Grantiella picta; assembly: GCA_013397955.1. Lineage (NCBI taxonomy): Eukaryota > Metazoa > Chordata > Aves > Passeriformes > Meliphagidae > Grantiella > Grantiella picta. Next base: position 1,840,730 of record VZRM01006009.1, on the reverse strand, counting down.
GTTGGGAACTATAGGTGGTTTGCCTTTGGGGAGGAAAGCAAAAAACTCAACTGAAAACCAAAGTCTACTGTCAGTTAGATCAGCAAATGAAGAATAAATTTCACCTAGCTGCTCCTTAAAGAAATCAGAGTAACAATAATTGCCTAGAAACCCTGTACCTTTCAGAGTACAAAATAATGATTGAATAGATGGTGTAGTCTGACAGCAAGCAATCAGAAATTAGACCAAAGAGTTTTCTTACATAGCTCTGAAAATCAAGATGTGTCTAATGAAAACAGACTCAACATTTCATTATCCAAGCACAAACAGTACAATAATAAAAAATGAATGCCCAGAGTGCTATCAAGAGGGCGTTTTATGGACTGTAAGCCACACACTTTGTGGGCTATTCAGGAAAATGCTTTAAAATTAGAATCTCAACTCTCACGCCTTAAAGACCCCATTAACACGTTTCTCACCCAGACTGCCTGATTGTGTGCCTGTGGAATTAGGGAAGTGCAGAACTGCAGCCAAGGAAGCACCTAGCAGAGGGGAGCTGCTTGGCTCTGCAAAGGCCCTGCTCAAGGATGGTGGACGAACAGTTCTCTCCCAGCCTGACTATGCCTAACCCTTGTGTTCATGGAAGGATGAATTGGAGTCTCCCTCCCTCTGCGCAGCTTACACAAACTCCAGGAAAGCTTGCAGCCCTGTCCCTGGGTGACTGTATTTCAATGCCTGCATTTGATAGATTTAATAGTTTTATTTAAACTGTTGAGAACAGAGTGAGGGCTTGAAAAGACATAACGATTCCTGCAAGTTGGAATCCTCTACAGATAAGAAGCTGAGTAACCTGTGGGTGATTTACCCTTGAGAGACATCGAACATACTTGCTGTTCGTTAAGCAGTGAGTAAGAAAGCTTTCCAACATGTCACTAGGATAGTAGTGTGTTTAGCTGGAGTAATAAAGCTGCTTTGACACACATAACTGATGAAGCTGTTGAGGAAGGCAAGCTGTTTTGACTCTGGATGTCTGGTAGTTCTTGGCAAGGTTGGGTAAAAAACAGCATTCTCATCAATTAGGCACGACACAAAAGCAAATCAGATTGCTCTGAGCCAGGATGATGTGGTGTGTGCACTGACAGTGGGATCAAAGGTACTCCAGGTGGGTAGGCACATCAATGAGCTGGCTGGCAGGGAAAAAATGGACCTTGAAAGAACAGTTTTGGAACTGCTCACCCAGGTGACATCTTGATATCCTGCTGTTTAGTTTCTCCCATGCTGGGAACGTGAGCCAGGCAGCTTTGCACACGTTTGACTAAGAGCAACAGCATCATATTTTAGCGGAACAACTAGTTAATTCATTGGGGTTTTTTGCTTTTGCTGGGTGGAACTGCCAATAATAACCGAATACAACTGTGTGGTGGAAGAAACCAAACCCTGCTGCAGCTGAGCTCACCGTGGGCTCTGCGTCTCTACAAGCTGCAGCAGCTTGAAGAGGCACGTGAAGAGAAGCAGTAAGGTGGGGGCAGCAGTTCCTCTTCATCTGCAGGAGCTGTACACTGGTAAAAGCCATGCCAGGATGGAGTGCAGCAGCCTCGGGATGCTGGTACCCCGGGAGACACTGCTCCTGCCAGGCTGTGCAGCTTGGCAGCCCCAGCACAGTGCTCTGCCACAGCCTTTGCTGTGCCCACAGGTACAACTCGGCCTCACTTCCAGCCACCTTCTGCTGCATCTCCTCCCTCAGAGCAAAGCCTTGTTCTACAGGCAGGTTCTCTGAACTCACACCAAATACTCCAAGTAATCCAGGAGTAAGTCCTGGCAGGCAGCATTCCAATAGAAGGTACTACTTGGGGAACACTTGTCAGAATCCGGCCTTTGTTGAAGATCGAGAAAAACAGTCTTCAGCCTCCACCTCACATGTGAGATGCGACATTAGACCCTAAGGAGAGAGCAGTGCCCTCAGCTGCTGCTACAGGAATATGAGAAACATAACTCTTGGTTCAGCCATTTACACCTGTCAAGAGTGGCAAAACCCCCTGCCGAGTTCCTCATTCCCTCTGCACAGGTACAAATGACTGCAGACGGGGCAATGAAGTGGAGATGGAAACAAATGCAAATGAAGAGGAAACATTTTACATTTCAATAACCTCAGAAAGGAGAAGCCAGGGTTGGCAGGGAAGTGATGTGTTTACACACCACCTGAAGATTTCTCTGTTTCCCAAAGCAGGTGTAAGGAAAGAGTGGGTTTGTTAAAACACTGGCTTTTTTGTTCATTCATTCACATCAGTCAAAACTATCTCTTTTAAATATACGTTCCTCTGATGAAGAAAGCTTAATGCTTAATTAAAACGGTGTTTTAATGACTGGGCTACTGAATGCAATTGCAAAGCAAAGTTAACTGGATTTTTCAATGGAAAAAGTAACAATACTTGACAACACTGCTGTACTCACCATCACGACTCCATTATACGGATTAGTTGTTATTGATAAAACATTTTCCAAACCTAATGGATGTAAGTGCAATAATGAGCGGTGAGTTTCTTCCTCTACAATAAAGGGACAACATGACATTTATGCTCAGAAGACACCTGGCTTCTTACAAAACTTAAAAACTGGCAGAGTTAAGACTGGTAAGATCTTGTGTTCAGGCACAGCGTTTCTCAAGCAATACTCCGAGAGCAGCAGATAGCCACAGAATAAAAAAATCCTCTCATTATTTGCTTTACAAAGTGCTGCTCTTCCTAAACACCTATGGTACGAAAAACTGCAGCCGGCTGCAGTGATACACTGAGGACAGGCATTATGCTACATCTGGAAGACACCCGACTTCGTGTGCCTCGTATCTTTAAACACACACACATGCTAACTTTGCCAGCAGTTAGGGACGGTACGAAGTTGAGCGGCCAAGCACGGCGAAAGCCTGGTTCTCGCTCAGCATCTCCATCAGCCCGCCGCTGCCGGCCCCGCGCCGCCTCTCCCGGTACCGAGCCACTCGCCCGGCGGGCGCATCCCGGCGCCGCTCGGGGAGCCGCCAGCCCCGTTCGCTCCTTCGGGCCGGCAGAACGAAGCCCAGCCGCCGGCAGAAGTTTGCTGGGGAGGCACGGGGCTCCCGCAGCCGCGACGGCCGGCGCTGCTGCGAGCCCGCGGGAGCAGAGCCGGTACCCGGCTCCGTGCAGCGGGAGCGGGCCGGTGGGACCCCGACCTTCGGGGCGCGAGGTCGGGGGACACAGAGGGACCGGGACGCCCCTCGGCTGCATGGCAGCGGTTGCCACAGCAACGCGGCGGCGCCTCTCCCCAAACTTTGGTCGCTATAACGACGGGGCCGCGGCCGCGGCATCCCCCGGGCGGGCGGGTCTGCGCCGCGGGGCCGTCGGGGCGGCGCTCACCTATGGTGGAGACGACGGTGCCCACGAAGTAGAAGGCGCCGGGGAAGTCCCAGCGGGGCCGCAGGGCGTCGACGCGGATGCCCGCGGCCATGGCCGCCTCGTAGCTCCGCAGGAAGGCGCGCAGCTCCGGCAGGCTGATGTTGAAGATGCGGCTGAAGTTGTGCAGGGTCCGGTTCCAGCGGAGCTGCGCCTCCGCCTCCGACGGGCTCTCGAGGGCCGAGAAGACGGTGGCGCCCGCGCTCAGGTACGCCGCGATGAGGGCGGCCAGCAGCAGGAACCGCCCGTTGTCCTCGTTGAGGGGCGCCAGGCGCCGCCGGCGGCAGGAGCCCGCCGCCCCCCGCGGGGGCATCATC
>VZRM01006009.1:1768925-1836855 GCA_013397955.1 Grantiella picta | reverse complement strand
CATCCCCGGCGGGAAGGCTCCCGCAGCCCCACCGCCGCCGCCGCCGCTAGACCGGGCCGGGCCGCCGGAGCCGCCGCTGCCGCGCCCCCGGGGGACGCGCCGCACGGGGAGGGATGGGGCGGGACGGGGCCGCCCTGCCCTGCCCTGCCTTGCCTTGTCCCGCCCGCCACTCGGCACTTCTCCGGCCGGGCAGGGGGGTCGCGGCAAACGCGCTGGTCCCTCGCCATGTGTGAGATGCGCCTTGGCCGCTGCGGGGGTGGTTTGGCTTAAAAAGCTTTCCTCTATTCCCGGTGCCAGGAAGGTGTTTTTGAGGGAGTTGGTGGTGGTCGGTGGAGCGCTAATTAATTAATTTCAGCCGTTTCTAGGCGCACGGATTGTTGTTTCTGGTGAGACTCCACAGAGTTAGACCCAAGGAAATGATACATTTTGCGTTCGGTGCCAAATGCCCATTCAATCTTAGCTAGTGTCGGAAAGGTGATTTTTTTCCCCTCCCCTAAGCTGTTGAATTCTGTCTTCGCTGTTTGCCTTGGAACAAACACTGTAGCCTTTCTTATCTGTTATGCTGCAGTAAGAACCGCAGTCCTTTCCTGGGAGACTTGAAGTAAATAATTGCATTCGTATATTTTAAATAAAATGAGAATTCATACTGATAAAAGTATTGCAAAGAGAATGGGAGTGATGCCAGTCCTGCAAACATATGTGTAGGGGTTGATAACACATGTAGGAAAGATCTGGGCTTGGAGGAGGAAATGCTCCCCACAATTTACAGTTGCCAGTGTCAGTCTCACTGAGATGGGAACTTGTGCCCTGGTTGATTGTTTTTTTAGCCTGGGTTCTATTTTTTTTTTTCTTTAAATGCAGGAAAATACCTGCTGCCTCTCGGTAGCTACATGTTGTCTTTTAGCAAAGGGCTATTTGCCCTTCCTAGAACTTCTCCATAGCTTTACACATTTATTTCTTATTTTGGATCTGAGAGATTTTGCTTTGCCATGAGGTTTCACGTTATTGGCAGTTATCTCTTGGCCACATTCATAGCAGGAGAACTTCCTTTCCAACAGGCTGTTCATACTCATCAGGTGAAGAAAATGGCTTGGATTTACACCTATGCTTCCTAGGAATAGGCCACAGATAAAAAGCAATTACTTAGCTTACAAAGTACTCTTAATACCTTGGTTTGATAGCCACTAACATGTCTAAACTTTGGGATTTTGGCATTATTGCTTTTGTGCTAAAGCATTTTGTTCAGTAAAGGTGAAAGGAAACTGTCTGGAAGTAACAGAGAAGATTTGCAATCTCCTGTTATGCTCAAGGCGACCAATACCACATGCAGCCCTAAGGAAAAGAAGTGGCTCCTATTTCAAAGTCTCAGTTGTGTCCCATTATAAGTGCTAACACTGAATAAAAATAAAATAATTAAACGAATAAATCACAAACCCAATAGCTGTGGGAAGAAATAGCAGATCTCAAGGACAAAAGAAGCAGAAAAAAATTGGGGAAGTATATCAGACCTGATCAAAAGCCCATTGAAATGAGTGGAAAGTCTCCCATGGATGGTCAAGGGCTTAATATAATAGGTCAGATATGAGCCATTCAGTGTTGTAGTTAGAAATAATTTCCACTCTGGTAATCCAGGAATGATTACATGCAATCCACTGTGTCAGATGATGTAAAACTAAGCTAATTTACCTGAATTTGCGGGAATTTCATTGCTGCAAATGGATATCATGGTTTGGACTCCTGGTATTTTTGTGTTTGCAGGGGAAGTAAGACTGGGGTTTTTTGTTTTGTTGGTTGCTTTTGTTTCTGTTTTTTACTTTCCTGTTGGGAACATTAAAAAATGATGGTTCAGTCCTCAGCAGTTTCACCTACTGGGAAAGGCCCACGATGAGAAGCCAGTTAGGAGAGTTTGTGTAACTCATATTCTCCCCATGCCATGCATTGTCCCCTCTTGGGGGGTGGTTGGCTCCCAGATGGGGACTGAAAAATTGGCCATTTCCTTGGGTGACACAACTGAATCTTTTCCAGGCGGTAGAAGCTGACTGGCTCTGGAGTCTGCGGTGGCCTCTCTGGAGATGTCCTGCCTGGGAAAGGATGATGCTGGTGGGATGCTGATTAGCTTGAGGAATCACATCATAGATATGAAAGCCTACCAGTAACTTTCCATGAAGAAAAAAGCTAAGCTGAAGCAGCAAGGGACGTGGTTTAGCTGCTTCAGCATGGACAAGATTGTATTTCCAGCATCACCAAATCATGGTTTCTAAGAATTCGAGCTGTTGACAGATTTTCAAAATGTTTTGACAACCCATTTCACTAAGAGTTTTTTACTTGGAGTCTTGAAAATTTGTCACCGTTTTGCAGAAATACTTCAGGTTTTTTTGGCTATAAAGCTAGGGGGAAAAAGTTATTATTTTCATTAAAGTCCCACTGAAAATGCATGGTCCTTCCCAAAGTAACTAGCTCCTGGAAAAACTCTGTTAGCTGGATAAAAATCCTCCACAGCTTAAGGGAAGGTCATGGTTTTGGTTGCTCTGATCCCGACACCTGAGTTTGAGGAAACATCCTGAAGCTGTTGCTGCTGCACCCCTGCTTTGTAACCCTTAAAGGCTGTTACATGGTTAAATGAATGACATTTCTCTAAACTTTCCTGATTAATTGAATCAGGTCTTGAGGGATTTGGTGAAAACATTACAGTCCTTAAAACCATTTGCCTAGGATTTTTTTAAAAGCTGATGGTCAGCACTAAATTGGGCTTTATGCTAAAATTGGATGCCTGTGCTGTGGGAGTACTGTATGCATGGCACCAGCTATTTGGTTTGTCAGGAGGTCAGTGTTTGTGAAAGCAATTATTTTAATAACCAAAATGTGATGTTTACATTATTAGCTTGGATGTTTAAATTGAAGCTTGTGCAAAGAAATGAGATGGGCTCATTAAATGTTTAATTAAACCGTTGTCTGAAAATAGGTCGTGCTGCTAAACATCACATCTCTTTATTAAAGAATAAAGTTTAAAATGGTATTTTAAACCTGAAACAGACCAGTTACTGTTATTCCTTTCAAGGGAGTAGTTCTTTCTTTCTTTTTGTATTTTTCTTTGTGAGTAAAATCCTCTACGTTGTCAGCCATGGTTTGACTGTGTGACTCACAAGCAAATTAGCAAGACCTTTTTTTTTTTACTTCAGGGCTATCAAGACCTGCACAGTTGTGTTCTTGCTTCCAATACAAACTTCACTTATACATGCACCCATTGACTCTGTAGCAAATATTTGCCAAGAAAAAATATCAAGTACATCATTCAGGAGCTTTTTATCACTATATTGGCATGGAAATGTCTCAAGTATTTATTTGGAATTGTCTCATACAGTTTGAAGGTAAACATGCCATATAGTCCCTGACCTGAAAAGTACAGCTTGTTTGCAGTAGCTGGACATATTTTCTACCTTGAGAGTGACCAAAGACAAATGGATTTGTAACTGGTACTGCAGCTGGAATTAATGTGCAGATGTTTTTGTGTTGCCCTTTATACAGCCCAATATGGGCTGTATAAATTATTTTTTGTCTGTAACATGTACCAAGGAAATTATTTTTCAGTGAGTGGCCTTATGGTGAACCTGGGTGCTTGACAAGCTGCGCAGGCAGTGAGATGATCCTCTTCTTCACTTGTACCTCCTACTGGATTTTTGGGGACAGTCTCTTTGGTATAATTTTGTAATTAAAAGAAATGGATGAGGTCATTGGTAGTCTGTGCAATCAGAGCCTTGGTAGCATTGTGAGCAAGGGTTTCGGTCACAATCCATAACAGAAATGAAATGCCCATTTTAAAGTTAGAAATCTGGATACTTTATGATACAGGGTTCTTCCCAGTACCTCACTTAGTGTGATGACAGATTGAGACAGTGAAAAGTACACTAACTTTAAAGTATTTAGGGATGAGTGTTTGTTTCCATGGAGCCTAAGATGTTACTAGTGTCTCCTCACCTTCCCCAGGCGCTTCTGTAGATTTTGAAGCAAAAGAACAGTCCCATGACCCAAAAGTCCTTTTGTGTTCTCATGTTTCCTCTCTGTATCAGGGTGAGCTTTTGGGGAGGGGAGAGAGAAAACAGGCAGGCTTGTCACTGATCTTGAAGCCATGAGTTGCCTGTTGCAGACAATTGGGTTGAAAACGAAGACATTTTATGTGTTGACTAGCAGGCGGTCCACGTGGAGTCTCGGCATGAAATCATTTCCAGGTAGCTGGGCTGTGTAAGCCCCTGTTGCTCTGTCAGTAGCACTCTGGATTTCATGGGAGCAGAGCCAAAGAAGCTGATGAGATAAACTTGAGAATTCTTTGGGAAACATTTCTTGTACTCCCACACTCAAAATCAAGCCAGGGTGAGAGGTAGGATTCAGCCAGAGCAGGTTTTGGGTTGCCATGTCGAACTGCTAGGGGATGCTAAGCTGTAGTGAAACAGGAGCATTGTTAACAAAAGACGTGGTTTTACCTGAAGAATATTTCCACAGCTTTAAGAGAAACAGGAAACAATCACTGTTTAAATCAGAGATTCCTTCATTCTTCCTGCTAATTTATGAATATGCAATGGCCTTTTGTTTTTATTTTTCCTGAGGCCCAGTGATCTAACTACTACTTTCTCACTTTCACTGCTCTCACTTAGAGAGAGAATGATCTAATTAGTGCTGCCAATTGCATTCAATTTAAATCTGATGAATAGCCAATTTCAGAAGGACTGATTCTCTCTAGTGCTCTGAGCATCCTGAGTACATTCATGTGTTCTCACTTGCCTGTACTGCCAGTGGATCTGGAGGCACCCTGCATCTTGTGCGGGTAGTTCTGTATTCACATGACTTACTTTCCTCTCAGTTTTTGGTGGTATGAAATCTTGCTTTTTGTGGGAAAACCTTCCACTCTGGTGGCTTATGTTCTTGCTGATTTGTTTTCTATTACTGCTTTACACGGGGAAATCTCAGTCAGTGCCTTAGCATGCAAGTGATTTTTAATACATTTTAATAATGGAAAGCTACTATTCTACAGCTCAGGAAGATGCAGCTCTCTAATATTTCTGAGACTCTGCAAAGGATAATTTCTGAATGCACATCCCACTGTTGAGTTCATGTAGACTATTAGGCAACACAGCAGTTGCCAGTTTTTTTTTAATCTCACCTTGTTCAGCCTAACCAGTCTGGCTTTTCAGGAGAGGTCTGCATCCTTCAGCTCTCCAAATTAACAGCTCAGTTTTTGAAAGGACTGAAAAGCCAATTAGGCAGCTCTGTAGCCTGCCATTTCTCTTGCCAAAAATTTGGAGGAAAGAAGAAAAGCTCTTTGTAGCTCTCTCTCTTAAGGTTAGAGATGTGGCCCCTGTATTCTGTGGTTGAGGTTCAGAGTGCAGAGGGGAGGGATGGACAGACAGATGCATGGATGGATGGATGCAGAAACCTGCAGAATGGGATTGGTGCGGCTCCTGAGAAATCTGCATCCTCCAAGTCCATGCTTGCCTGTATACCGATGAGCTGCAGGGAGCTTGCCAGGAAGGGAGGTAATTTTAGAGTGTGATTTGGAAAATGATTCAGTTTAAAAATTGCTATTTTTGAAGGGCTACTTTCAGCTGGGATCCAGTCCCCAGCCTGTTCCCAGAAGCACTTGCCTTGCTGCAGCAGAGCGTGGTGAAAAGTGGAGGAGGAGTGTCTGTCTGGGAGCTGGGAGCCCTGAATCTCGTGATGCCACTGAGGAAACAATTCATGAGAATGGGCCTCCTTACATTTCACATCCATTCCTGCATTTGACAGGTGAGTGTTTAACCCAGCTAGGCTGGTGAACATGGCAAAGGTCACTCTGCCCACCCTCCCTCCACACTCAAGGGGAGACACAGCAATGTGGGTCTGGAAATGGGGCTGCTGGGCAGACAAAAATTCAAGACAGGACAGCCTACTTTATCCTGTTGACATAAAAGCCAAGAACAGCATGAGGAATTTATGAATCAAAGCTGTGAAATTGCAAACACCTTTTTCATGCCATTTGAAGATGTATTGTATGCGTTTGACAGAGCCTATGGCTGCAGGTGCTGCAAATCTCTCCAGCCAGTGGCACCAAAATGAAACCTGCTAAGCTGACATTCACTCCATCAGGCTGAGGCTTTACAGAAGTTCAGGACAGGCAGCACTTGATCACAGCACTGAAGAAAATATTGGCAACCCATTTGGCCTGTTAGATTTCCTTTCTAGGGTGAGAAGTTTCAGAGAGCAATCCTGTGCTGATTACATCTGTCAGTTATCAACAAGCAGGTTAAAATGTCCCTTTTACCCTGGATTTGTCCCTCTTGTTTCTTTCAGGTAGGTGCTGGCTGATGGTTCTCTGAGGTCATCTACCCTGGCAGGCTTTTCATAATCAGGTTCCACTTGTGACTAAGCAATTTCGCACAACTTGCTTTGTTCTCGAGGATGTGTGGAGGTGAAGTGTATGGCTGAAGACTTTGCTCTGGTTCCCATGCAGGTATCAGGCACATACAAGGAAAGCAACATATCATCTTTAGAACAAATTCTAAGCTTCTGCTAGGAAGGAGAAGGTGAAGAGAATGTCGTGGTGAGGAGGGCTTTCTTTTATAGCTGTCCATTCTTGCTTCAAATGCAATGAGCAAATGGGGAAATGTATCAAGATTTAAAAAAAAATAAAATTCCACTTTGCTATGTAGTGGGTTTTAAAGGATCTTTCCAGATTAAGATTTTCTGTTATTTATGGCCACATAAATGGTGTTTCATGTGTAATACCAAAACACTCTTTGTGCATGTTTTGAAAGGAAGACAACTGCTGTGCCCCTGAGCATGCAAAAATGTGCCAGGGAAAACATTCAGGACCAGAGTAATTTTCATCTCTGGTCTTCTTAGCCTGGAAATGAACTTCATCCTTCCATTCTCCTATTTTTAGAGACGGCCACTGCCCATATTCACCTGGGCACTAGGAAAAAATGAAATTAGGGCTGTTTGGCAGCATTTTGCAGTCATTTCACAAAGGGGCAATCAAAGCAGTGCGAAGTGATTAAACTTGTTACAGTGGCTTTAATCCATTGTAGGTGCTCTGTGGCCAGTGCTACCACTTTGGTTTTAGAGCACTGGGGTATTGATTTAGCCTTTAACAAGCACTTACCTAGTGAAAATGAAAATGCATCAGTGGAAACATAAGAAATAAAAATGCACAGTGAAGAACATCCGATATTGAAACTAATCTACACAGTGTGCATCAGGGAAGGGAGGGCTTACGTAAGGAATGAGGTGAACACAAAGGAATAGTGGGATGACAGTGCCTAAGAGTGGACACTTCAGAAATGGAGTAAATAATGGTAACTCTGAAGGCACTCTGTGCCTGAGAGATCACCTCTGTAGCTCTGCATCTGTGAGAACTGTGGGAGGCAGGAATGGAGACTAGAAAGGAGCACAGATTTTAAAAGCTTTTTGGAAGCTCAGGCCTAGAGTCCTCTTGAAAGCTTTCCTTCCAGCTGCACAGTTCCCTCGCTGGCCCTTCAGGTATGCTGACTTCTAGTTAAGCATGGTCTAGAGCAGAGGTTGGAAAGTTTTCAAGCTGCAGTTGCCAAACTGTATTTTAATTTTCTAAATCAGAAGTTCAGTGGGCTAATAGAGGTTTGGGAGATACGCGATTTGTCCCGCATGAAAATGAGCTCATTTGAGTCAGGCTTAGAAAGCATGGCTTTCTCACCAGTTGTAAGCTAATACATTACCTCACCTTGATACAAGAATTTCTTTTCCAGTTGCCTTACTTACCCTTCTGACCTTGGTCCTGTTTCTCTCCCTAGGCTGAGAAATATTCCAGGATAGAACAGCTTTTATTTTGATGCATTATCATCGCTCCGTTGGAGATGCAAAGAAATCACGGCAATCTTCCCACCATCCGTGAAGGAAATAAAAGTGAATCCTACTGGTGTGAGAACCATGGTACTGGGGAGACCTTATCATGCTGATAATGATGTAAGGGGAAAATACTCTGCTGTGAAAAAGATGTTTTCTACCAAGCAGGCTTCATTTCTGTCCAAATGCCAGTGTGGCTTATTATTTTCTAATGAAATGAACTATATTCATGCTCTCTGAAGTTGACTGTGTTGATTTAATTTGTGTTTTATAATCAAGATTCTCGATTTCGTATCTTTTATGTTTTATAAGTAGTGAACAGGGATTTAGCTGCATAAGACACATTAATATCAATACAATATAACTCCCCAGGCACTCCTTTAAAGACTATTTTATACATAACAACATGGAATTTCAGGTCTATATTTCTCTCATTCTCTGCAGGAAAAAACAGTGATAGCTAATCTGAAGGCAAGCACACATTTTATTATTGCTCTCAAAGCAGTAAGCATTTTTAGTACTCTGAATTTTTCCTGCTGACAAACAACAGGCAGTGTATAACGGAAGAGAAATACCTGCTTTTTTGTGGGCTGGGCTGGGGAAAGCAGCAGAACAATCTAAGGCAAGAAATCACAGATTATTATTTATTTTACATGATTTCAGTTTGCTGCTTTCAGAGATTTTTTTGCTTTAGAGAGCTGCTATGCACTAAGTTAGGGAGATCCTTCTGCAGTATGAGATATTATTAGAAAAGGAATGTTCACTTTTCTAGAGGAACTTTCCTGGGTCTGCTTCCTTCCTCATGAGTAAAAACGATCCAAATACTGCTGAGAATGGAAATAGGGAGAAAAAAGGACATGTTTTCCAAGCAAAATATGTTAATTTTATTTTTTCTTTGTCCTTACAAGCCATGTTTCTGCCTTTCATCCCAACCACTAAATTTGTCTCTCTGTACTGAAGGACAATTTTCACATCTTAGGCACTTGTTCATCCAGGAGAGTGGAACCATCTGGGGATGGTCCTAGAGATGATTTTGAGTATTTTTCAGCAGAAGGAAAGACCTCTGAGCATCACCTGAGGACTGTTGGTGGGTCCTGGACGTATCGAGATGTTCCGTTTGAGCTCAGCCTGGTGAGAACTCTTGCCAGAACAGTCTGTGCTGTGGGATGAACCAGCTGGCTGGACTTTGTAGGGTGTACCTGTGGGATCACACCTGCATTGTGCTTCCCCTCAAGTGAGGAAACATTACATTTGTCAGAGTTTAGTCTTCCTCAAATCTGGCTTTCCTGATTTACCTGATGATTCAGATAAACAAAATTCTGGTTATTCTGAGGACACTTCACAAGGGTTGGACTCATGGTGGCCCAGGCACAATTTTCCCTGGTTTGGGATTGCAAAACATTCCTTTTTCCCTGGATTGAGTGAGTACATCCCATTTGGCAAGTACAGAATGCCTCTGGAGCTGTGCAGTTCTGGTCCTGAAGAAGATTGTGCACTACACCAGTCAATGGTGCTGTTGTGTATTAATCCCATGAAGCAAATTCTCCCATCTCCGAACAAGTGCTGAGTTTTAAAGGGGCTGTTGCAATACAACAGGGTATAAATCATCACCTTAACTGCAGCCTGTGGAAGCTTGTGCCATGGGATTCAGCCTAACAACAAAATAAATCTATAAATCAGCTGGAAATGACCGAGGAGATGAGTGCCTGCATTTTATCAATTGAGCATTGAATAATTATGAGCTCCCAGTGTGTATGCCCAGGTCTCACATGCACACACACACACTGGAAATGTATAGCTGAGAGAGATGTAGCTCAGAAGTTCATTATTTGATGCTTGTAGGAGTTATGAATCCCAGGGACTGCCTGACCTTAGGATTCTTTTTCTAGGTTACATCATATTTAAGTAAGACTGGATTTCTTGGGACTGGTGTGTCTATACATGAACCACAGGGATGAAGGTCAGGGAAAGAAAAGGTATGTTTAAGCTAAAGAAAAACATTGGCCCAAAAGCAAATGAGTATGCATTGCCTATGAATGCACTGAGAGTGAGAATATTTAAGACTGTTCCTGGCTATTAAAATAATCAGCTTTCTGAACAGCCTTCCTGTAGGAAGAAGGAGAACAAAAAGCTGGACTGCCTGTAAGGTGGAGTCTGAAGTGTGTTATATAAAGCGATGTCTGCAATACCAACCAGTAAACTGAATTTAATGGCTAAAGTGCTCCAAAACATCATCAGATATTTTAAGCTGGATGACATACAGACCTCAGTCATACGTTGTATTTCTTCTCGATCGCTGCTAAAAGGGGTGTTGCATTTCTGTGCTCTTTTTATAGCAATATTGACTTTTGGAAGTCAAGTAACTTTTGTAAGCTGGATGAGGAATGCATTTAGGAAGAAAGGCTAGGGATGATTTTGCTAGAACATCCTTATCAGTGGGGAAAAAAGAGAAAAAAGTTACATCTGTTATAATTTACCAACATGAAAGCTCCTCAAGGTCTCTGCTGTTCAGAACCCAGCAGGAATTTTCCAACTGAGGAGGAGAAGGAGAAATGTTTACTAAAAGACAGATTGCAAACATCAAGCTGCCTGTTCTGTAATTGATCTTTTACACTGAGAATATCCAGAAGATCTATACTTATGGTTAGGCTGTTATTTGGAAAGGCAGTAAAATACCTTCTGCTGAGAACTGCCTCATATTAAACCTGCAACTTGGGGAACTTTTAAAATACAGCAATTGCCTTGGATGTTCATTTCAAGGTAGACCCTGCTTTGTACATTGAAAGCAATGATTTTTTCTTTCAGATCCACTGGAAGTCTGTTGCTTTTTGTTTTTTTCCTTGCTTGATTAAGAAGCATAAAAATATCACAAAGGAGGACAAAAAAGCTAATAGATAGGTTTTTGTTAAATGTCACACTCTAACCCCTTCCTGAACAAAAAGGGGCCAAAAAAAAAAAAAAAAAAAGAAACAAAATAGACAAGTGCTTAGAAGTCTGGAAGGTAGGGACAAACGTTCTTGAATAGGGAAGCTGTCAAATTCAGTCCATGGGGCTGCACTAGCTTGGTGAAACACAATGGGAAAGCCCAGAAATGGGGGAATGATGTTGACTGAACAACCACATTATCATTTTTACTTCTACATTTTGTCATATTGACCTTTAGTTTCTTATCACTGCTGATTGATCTCCTCTTTTGTGCTCTTTTCCCAGCCTCTTTAATCAGTATTTTCTTGATGAGAAGAATTAGAAGAATTAGAAGATTAATTTCTACTAAGAAGAAACTCGAGTCTTTATTAGCTGCCCCTTCAATTGCTGCTGCTAGGAGATTGAGGCATGGAAGAGATTTAATGTTCACTGCCATGCTTCCTGCCTGGTAACGTGAAACTACATCCACATCCTCATGGCTCCTTATGCTCAAACTTGTCTTCTATGCAGCAGCAAAGCTTTGCTAGAAAAGCAAAGAGGATGAACAATGCTGTGGTGCATTCTCCTCTTCCATCGCTTCTGTAAGTCTCAAATCCTCTGCAATAAAGCACCTTTCACTATCATTTCCCAGAAGAGGTGTGATAGCTATAAGCTATTTCCTTGACTGTGATATTAAATTCTCTGCTATTAATCTATTATGGCCTTCAGCATTGTCAATATTATTGAGAACAATATTGTGACACTGGAAACTCAATCAAACCTCACCTTTTGCATTAACGTGGTTTTTACCTTGGCACTCCAAAAGGAAGCAATTATCCTGGATCCATGAAAACATCTCAAATGTAAAAGACAGCAAGTAATGATTGTTGTCCCTTCACCCTCAAAGAAGGCAGATAATTGGAAAAAATAAATAAAGACACTGGTGAAGGAAAAAGGGATATAGATGGGGCCATAGGTCATAAGAAATTCTGTCTGCTTGCATCTGCACAGTCCCCTAACAGTTTAGCAATTTCTCAAAGGCAAGTGGGTTGCTTTCACAGCAGTTTTTGATGCATCTTTTGAGAGGCTGGGGGCTAAGGATTGCCCAGGTGTGATTTGTAATTCGACTTCCTGTCTGTTTCCACACATGCAGTGAAAACTCCTATACCCTCTTCTTTTTGAGCATAGCTGGCTAAAGGCCAGGATCCTCGGGGAAATCTACAGCAAAATTGTGTTCCTGCTTTATGATGACAGTTAACTTTGAAATTAAAAACTAATAAAAAAATTCTAACTGAGCCCAAAATGGTACTGGCTTTTTGGACTAAAGTTTCAGGGTTGAATAATAGGAATTTCAATATCATCCCATATGTTTTTGTGAAGCAGTATTGTCCCAAATGACTGGTGATGCAGCGCTTTCTCAGTCCTGCTGAATAAATCTATTTTAAGTCAATTCCCAGCAGAAGAGTTTGAAATCCTACTCTTGCTATTGGCTTTGTTTATTTGCAACAGTAAAAGTCTGCCAAATTGCAGGCTTCATCCTGAAAACATCAGGAACTTGCTGGTTTCTTATCCAGCAATGTCTTTCATCACAAGCTTAGGTCCGAAACACATGAATTGTTCTCAGTGACATCTGCAGAGTAAGTCATCTTCAACAGCTTAGGTTAAGTACACCCCTGCCCTGGACCAGAGGGATTTTGTTCGTATGTTCAGAGCACAGCACTGCAAAAAGATGTTCACCAGTGGAAGGCACCTGAGGAGTTGGTAACTGGTGCTCCACAGAGGTGAGTGGACCAGGGGAGTGGGGATCAACTACAGTGAGCAAAAGCATTTGGGAAGGACAGGAGGCTTGTCTTCATGCCTTAAAATTTATATTCCACTTCATCCCAAAAATTTGGTTAGTTTATCTTGGTCTGGGAGTGTGTTCACGCCAAACACAATGTAAGGCTTCCACAAGCTTTGGGGATTTCTGCTTGGTTTCAGGGGAGGTTTCAGGGGTTTCAGTTCCCCTACAGACTTCTGCCCAGTGAGGGAAACTCTGCAGAGGTAGAGGATAGAATGGCACAGCATTGCTCAGCCCTCAGAGATGTGAATGGATGCTGGTGAAGGAGGATCTTCTGCTACAGACTAAAACCTGGCACAGACATCACTTCACTGCACTGAGTGATTTTAATCTGATGGAGCCTTCTTCATTCAAATGTTCATACATCGCTCTCGACTGACATCAGGAGTAAAACTTTTGAAGTGTTTCTCTCTGTAATTATAATTGGATTTAACAAACTTCCCCTCTCTGTTACATTGACCATGCAACGATTTCTTTCAGTTTTGTGCTTGTTTGGGAAGAAAGCCCGGTGTATCATCAGCATGAATTGCTCTGTGGAGAGTTTACCAGGGCAGGTGCACAGCAGAGAAATGGATAGTATGGCCTTGTGTTGACAGGAACTGTTACTGGCATGGAAAAAGTTTCATTTCCTTCTCACTATAAACCATGAAGCCAATAACTTTGTGGGTGGTGAAACTCACGCCAAGCACACTCATCCAAGCCTTACAAACATGAAGAGGGCTCTGACTCAGATGGGTTGAAGGCAGGTCAAGGTGAAACCTCCTTGCTCACAGGAAATGAAGCAGTGACTGACAGTGCTTGTGGAGGTGGATGGCTTTATTTCAGTGCAGTGAATGTAGTGCTGTGCACAAGATGTCCTCTGGTTGTAGGATTGCAGAAAGGGGCTGTGGAGTGGAAATCAGCTTGTGCAGCAGCAGTCATAATGTTCAGGAGCTCAGAATGTGGCTCACCAGGAATATTCTGTAATAACCTTAAATACAGTGGGGCTTTTTGTTCTGTTTTGTTGTATTTAGTTTTATGACAGCTTACTGCTGCTTTTAGTGGCTTTCCTAAGATGAGCTCTCAGTTAAAATGAAGTGCATTTACAATGCTCTCTGATGGAACAGTCTTGCTGCATTTCCAGTTTCTGCATTTGTCTTGCTTTGAACAAATGGGAAGAAAATAGTTAATGATTAAACTTAGCAGATAATGCTGTTTACAGCTACTGAACCCATTAAAAATGGTTTTCTGTCCTTGGCAGCTTTGTGCCTTTGTGGATTCTGCTTGTGTACAGAAAAAAAATCCATTTTGCTCTACTACAGGCAGTGACACAGAAGTCCTGAGTTTGTCCAAATTCTTGCTCTGAAATCCTACTTCAGTTCTTTCTCAGCATTGCTTCTTCCAGCCCAGGGTCATTCAGACTGAAAAGATATCCTTAACCTGAGTGCCTGTAAAGCACAGAAGCCACAGGTCAAGGTCTGTCAGTTAAATAAACTGGTATAATAAACTGAATAATGCCAGGGGAGAAATAGGCACAGAACCTTACCTGGAATTTTGTGCTGCTTTTGCCATTCAGACAGTTGGCCACCTCAGCCCTTGATATGTGAAATACCAGCTTTGGCTCAAGTATTTTTAATGCGGGGTTTTTGCTCCTGCAGGCTGTGGGCTACTTGTGAACTGTCAGAACAGGCAAAACCACGTGAAATGCTCCTTCAGGCTAAGTCAAAGTGATTGTTTTGAAAGACACATTGCAAAAGGGTTGTCCTTCCAAGACATCAGGCACTCTCTCCTAAAGTGTTGAGCATCCCTGTGCTCATTGTCATTAGAAGGACAGGAAGAGCTTGATGGGATGTAGGACCAGGCATGGAACTGGTTGTGGAGTTTGCAATTTCCTTCCCCTACAGAGTTTTGGCATGAAGCAGAAAAGTGAGCCTTTGTTTTAAAAATTACTGTGGTGACCATCTGAATCGTCATCATGGACACTGTGGTGGATTATTTGGTCTCTTGAACCTTGCCTTGACAACCTCTTTGCAAATCTGTGAAAAACAGTGTTACTGCCTATTTTTTTTTTTCCCAGGGGAACGTTTGTTCGCAACACTGAAGAACAGGAAAATAATTTCATTGAGTTTTATCCTTCTTTGCCTGTACATGGCAATCTCAGTTCCTGAATCTTTACTTTGTAATGAAATGCAAGCTAGAGTGTGGTGGCCAAGGAATTTTGCCCCTTAATACATCTTTAAATGGAGGTTTTAATGCTTATAAATTACAACAGTTTTAATCAGTGGACTATGTATTTTTATTACTATGAATGAGCTCTAGAGACATTATTTATGAGGAATCAAGTGAGGTTTTATGGTGGAGACCTTAAAGGGACTCCTTTCACATAATTAATTAAAAGCAGCTGCACCAAAATCAGAGAAATGATGGGACACTAGGAGGGATCAGAGCTTTCACCTCCATCTTTACTGAGCACATCTGAATTCCTCCCCAATCTGGTAATTAACAGAAGACTAATGACTGCTAACTGTCTGCCTCTTACATCAAGCCTTAAAACATGGTCAGGTTTTTATGCTCAATGAAAAACCCAAGGTATCTCAGTACCTGAGAACATAACATCGAGTCTTACCTGCTATTATTTTTTTTCAGAAATAGTAAAAGAACTCCTTATCCACTGGGAGATGTCTGGTCATCTAAGAATCCTCCCTTGTTTGGGGAATATTTTAAGGACAAAAGACATGTGGTGACCTCTCAGAGACAGAATAAACATGTTCCTAATGAATAATGAGTGCTTTAGAGAACAGATTTTCTTGCTAAACATTGAAAGTGGAACTAAGCAACTAGATTTGCTTCAACTGAGTTGTAAGCTGTCCTGCTTGTACAGAACATGGGAAATAAAACTGCAATTTTATTCGGTGTAGTTGTAGAAGGGACCAAGAAAATAGCTATTACTGGCTGAAAACTGCCTCTTGTGCACTGTAGAGTAGTAAGTCTCAGTGTAACAGGACCAATAAAATGTCATTAAATATAAAGAAAAAGTCTATGTCAGTGATTCTGCAAAATTGTTTTGAGCAGCTACAGAATTTTGCTGGAGATTGCTTGCAGAATCAACTGGAAACACTTTTCCTGATGACCAATGTGCAATATAAAAGTCACATGGTTTTCCTTCATCCCATAAGGTTAGAAGTTCATAATCTTAATCAAAACTGTTTTCCTCTGACTTAGCACAGTACTCATAGCCCTAAGGACAGCTACACAGTCTGGACAGCTTTGTGAAAGAAGATATACTGCCTGCCATAGGAAGCTAGATCTTAAAAAAAAGTCAACATGCAGCTGGCAGAAAAGGCAAGCAAATGCCCCAATGGTTTAATATAACAGTGAAATGTTAAAGTTGTCTCGATGAAAGCTCTGTTCTATCTGACTCAGTTAATGTAGGCATTGTCACTAAGGACCAGAGGGGATAGTCTGATCATCAGGTGAAAGTAGAATTTAATCCAGTTATTTTTCTGGGGAGCCCAAGACACTGAGTCTAGCTCAAGCGTGTCTTTTGGAAAGACTTCAGGAACTTGCAGTGATTAATAACACTTGAAGTTTGAAAATGTTTCTAATTCAGATTTGCCTTTCTCTAGTTTCCAGACATTAGTTCCTGTTTCATACTGTTTGTAACTCTTGTTTAGTACTTACTATTTGATCTTTGTGAAAGCGTTCACAATGCTGGCACTTGTTGGATTTATTTTTGAATATGACAGCATTTTTAGAGCTTCCTTGATCTAAATCTCACACTGGGCTCCTCCATACTGCGCCTGTAGTTTTGTAGAGTGGAGCTCTTCCCAGTTTCAGTCTAGACCCATGTCTAAGAAATAGAGAAAACAAGGCAAAATAAAGAGAGGGAACAGGATGCACAGGGAGAGATGTCAGAAGAACAAAATCCTTGGTTCTGGCTGATGTCATGTCCAAACTGCCAGGCTGTCCATGGTAGGGCTGGGTCACAGAAATGGCTTCACACCACAAACTAGAACAGTGTTTTTGGATTGAAGCAGAGGGAGCACCAGGGATTACAAGCGAGCATGGAAAATCTTTAGAAAATCCTCTCGGCAATCCTGTTTACCAGGTGCAAAATTATTCTTGTGTTTTTCCCCGTGCCTCCACCTCAAGCAAGGCAGTGAAGGATGAGTTGCCCAAGGGAACAGCATGAACTTGTGTCAGGGAAGGTTTAGGTTGGATATCAAGAAAATGTTTTTCATCCAGAGGGTGGTTGGGAACTGGAACAGGCTCCCCAAGGCAATGGTCACAGCACCAAGCCTGACAGAGTTCAGGAAGCGTTTGGACAACACTCTCAGGCACGTGGTGTGACTCTTGGGGTGTTCTGTGCAGGGCCAGGAGTTGAACTTTGATGATCCCTGTGTGTCTCTTCCAACTCAGAATATTCTATGATTCTATGAATTTCAGTATTACAGCGTCTGTTTTGCCAGTAATTTGCATCCTGTTTAAAAAAAAAAAACAGTGACAGGTACAATAATGCATTCTCTCTGTGTCAAATATTGGAGGTTAGAAAAAGAGATATTAAATCACATTGTAACCATGGAAAAGGCCATTGTATAAATAAGGAAGTGGTGGAGAAAAAGGGAAACTGTTAGATGCCTTGCTGTCCAATTTATAAATTGCTACATAAAAGACACTTAAACTGCAAGAAGGAATAAGACATTGAAAAATGAGGGCGAAAGCCAGGAGAGAACTTGAGGACACAGACTGGCAAGCTGGTCTCAGCTTTCGTGGGTGACTGCAGCCATTCAGAAGTGGAACAGAAAATTGTTGTCACAGAATCAGCATCCGTCAGGAGGTGCAGCAGCAAAGGTGGCTGTGGAGCTCCCCTTGCAGCAGATTTCCAGAGGGGACTGTGGGTGACCTTCTTCCTATGGCACCTGTGACTGTGGTCACAAGCCTGCAGAAACTTTGTGCACTTGGAAACTCTCTCTCAAGTTCTGCTGTGGCTCTGTGTAAGCAGAGTGCCTGATTGCAGCTCCGAGGGTGTTGCATGGACCTTGAAGGGACGTCCAGGTGAAATACATGTTGGCTGTAGCATTTTGGGTGCTATTCATCTATGTAAACCTGTCTGGTTTCCACAAAGATCACAGCAGGAGGCTTTTTTTACCAGTGCCAAGTCATGGCTTTGGGGCTAGCTCTGCAATGCAGTCCATGGTGGGGACATGTCCCTTGTCACAGCCCTGAACAGCTGTTAGGAGCTACTTCTGCCTCCATGTCTGACATGATGTGTTCACAGAGCTTTTAATGATTCTGGGAAATGTCTCAAGCAGGGGAACAGAAGAGAAATTCACTGATAGCACCTTCTCAATCCTTTTTTGTCAAGGTTAAAAAAACTTTTTGGGAATTAAACCTGGAATCTATTTCAGATCCTCCTCCTTTCTCCTCTCCTCCCCTTCTTCCTTCTGTATCATCTTCCCTGCAGAGAAATAATCACCACGCAGCTCAAGGGGGACAGTCCTTCAGAAGCAGCTGGGAATTAATCTTGTTGCTGAAATGAAGAATAGAAAAGTTCTCCAAAACTTTGTAATTTATTTATAAAATACGAGACTTATGATTTATTTGTTCTCCCTTTCTCATTAATCTTTGCTGTCCTCAGGCATTCNTTCCTTTATCTGCCTTCTTTTGCAGAGCATTATAAGACTGGACTTTACGGATGTTTTTGCGAAACATTAAAAAAAAATTGAAATATACTTAGAAAATTAAATAGAACCTTAAGAGGAACATCAGCTCTTACTGCACTTGTGATAAAACTGTGTGATTTAGATTCTAGGTATAGTGTAAGAAAAGAGAAGAACAGATATCTTTATTGAATGGATGTGTAAATATCACAGAAGTAAGGAGACTTTGGTAGCACTTGCTTTGAAGCTGCTCCCAGAAGAATTCTTGGACTTCTTCTTGGAATGCCTGCCAACATACACCTGTATCTCATGGACATGGCAGCCACCAGCTCCCAGAGCTTTGCAATGGCACTGTGTAACAGTGATTTGCTGAAGTACTCTTGACACCTCAGGTTACTGATTGCAAGCCTCTCCCACCATCACCCAGTGAATGACAGAGGGGGGAAGATGACACAGTAGGGAAAAGTGGCTTCCCTGCTATTAATCAGTGGTGAAAACCTGGTGATGTGATTTCATCCCGCACAAATAAAGGTGAAAAGTCTTGATTCTGCTCAACAAGCCTATGGCTAGGATATGCAGAGCTTTGATTCAAATGTGTTGGGAGAGTTAGGTGTGTGCTTTGGAGCCCAAAACATGGAATTGGATGTCAGCAGTTGTACTAAAAGGAAAAGCTTCCCAGGTTCCCAGTGGCATGCCAGGATGGTATGGATTTTTCCTCTCTTTAAGCATCCACTCTAAAACACAATTTCTACAGCTTTATTAAATGGACCTGACTGTGAAAGTGGGTGCTATATATGTGTATATTGCAAGTGATATTAATGTAGGTGTGTTACAGTAAATTTCTAATACACTTTCCTTTCATTTTCCTCCCTCAGCTCCATTCTAAGATTTTTTGAGGTGGAGCTGCTGAATCACATTTGGAGGGGATGAAGCACTGTTTGGTCTCTCAGGTGTGTTTTCCTTCAAGGCAGGACTGTCTCTTGCAGCTGTGGTGGTTAAGGTGAGCCTCTTGTCAAGGACCTGTGGAGAGCTGAACTTGTGCTTGTCTCGGAAGCCTCCTGTTCTTGAGAAAAGATTTGGTGCTGTCAGGGGTCTGTGTGAAAGTTACTGTTTGAATTTTTTGTAGAGAGAGACTGCCTCTCCAGCTGGAGAGGAAATGAACATTCAAAAAGTCAAGTTAAGACAGTAAAAATGTACCATTTACTGCAACTCTTTAGTTGCAAACACAGAGAGTAGGGGTCAGCCGTGACCCTCCATCCAGAGTCCCAGAGACATGACCCTCTGCTCCCAGTGGATACATTGCTCCACCTCCAAATGTCTGGGATGCTGAGTGCTTCAATATCAAGAAATCTCAATGGTCAAATATTTCCTTCCTAAATTGGATCCATTTGTCTTTGGTTTTTACCTCCTTTCCTCTCTCAAGCAAAGCTACCCTGAATAATAGTGCATTTTTAAAATTGACATCTTAGACTATTTAGAATTATTTGCAAGCAGTTACGCTGTACCCTCTTACACTGCTGTTGACTTGCCCAGCTGATGTGTGTATGGTCTTGTGAGGACAATTGGTGGGCAGGATTACTTCTGCCCTGTACCCAAAGCTGGTTTTGGTACAGCTTTCTGTAATTTATATCTCTCTGTTTCAATGAATTTAGGACACCCCTGCCTCACCAATATATTTCAGTCTTATTTTTGGAATTTTCCTGCTGAACTTTAGGCCATTAGTGTAGATGATGGGAAGTGGGACATACAACCCTTTTAATCCCACTGTTACAAATCTGCCTGCTCTAGCTAACCAAGACTACCTCTGCGTCAGCCTCAAGGTGAAGGTAATAAATCTTGCTCATCCTTGGGACACTTTGCCAAGTGATTGATTAAAAGCAATCTTCACAGAAGTCATTGTCTCTGCAACTGGCCCATAAAACCCTAAACCAACCCGTCTTTTCTTACTTACTCTGGTACCTGTAGTAGGAGAAAGCTATTGGTTCTCTGAGAAGACTTGGATATCCTGCTTTTGAACTTCTAGCATACTCTACTCTTCACTGCTGGTCACGTATAGTGATTATTTAGTTATGCTAAACACCTGGGCTGTGCAAGATTGAGAATTAATGTGGTTTTTTCTCAATGCCATTAGGCTGCAGGTGTCAGTCTGAAGACAGATTTTTTGGAGAAGACATGTTTGGCCCCAGGAGCAAAAGCAGGAGCAAGCAGCAAGGCTGCCAGCAAAAGTGATTTTTGGAGGCAGACAAGTGGCTGATTGGCAGTGTTGGGGAGGCAAGGGAGGTTTTGGGTGGGGAAAGGAGGTAAGGAAACAGAGAAGAGGTTTTAACTGCGAATGCACGGTGGGTATGAGGGAGATAAAACACTGCTTAAGAAATTGTGTGATTTTAAAAATACATTATTTTGCTGTCAAGTGAATTATAGAGGAGAAAGGGAGATTATTCATTAGATGCATCATAGCGACAGGACATAAAGGATTAGACATGCTGTGTGAGCCATAAAGCTTTCACCAGGCAGGGAAAGAGTAATGATCTTGGTTTTATTGTGCTGTTTTCAGGCTGACAAAGTTCTAATTTTGTTCCAAAAATAAAGTTACGAACCAAATAGGAAGAGCTCTTAAATTGTGTGTGTTTGCTTCTTGTGACGGTGTTGACTGTGCATGACAGTTTGATAACTATCTGCCAGAGGTGTAGAGAAACCTCGAGCTCCATGGGAGCCCAAATAATTCTCAAGATAAATGCAGATAAAATTCCTCCCTATCTATTAGCTTTCTGTCTTTTTTTATTTGCTTCTGTGAGTGCAGGATGAATACCCAGCGACTTGCAAGAGCTGGCAGTCTGACCACAGCTTCTCGTGGGAGGAGGGCTGTGCTTGATGTGCCTGTGCTGGCTTTGGCTTCTCCAGCCCAGAGTCAGGGAATGCTGCTCCGAAAAATGCCTCCTCTGCCTCTCACCTCCGTTCCTCTGAGTCACAAGGGTACAGGATCCTCAATCAGCCATGGGGAAAGGGCTGCTGCCACCTCTTGTGGCTGTGCTGATCCAGCACTGCTGACCCCAGCTAGGAGCACCCAGCTTGCCTTTCATAAATGCAGTAAAAACAGGGGGAGGACCAGTGTCAAGCTGGAGCATTTACCTAGCAAAGGATTCCTGGCTTCAGCTGGGATAGAGTTAATTATTTTTAGCAGTTGGCACACTGCTGTTTCAGATTTAGGATGAGAATAGTGTTGATAACACAGTGATGTTTTAATTGTTGCTCAATTGCTGCTCAGCGACCAGCAGGTGGTGAGCAATTGTACAGTGCATCACTTGGTTTACTTGGGGTTTATTCCTCTCTTTCTTCTTGTTATCTCCCTTTTCATCATCACTCTTAATGTTGTTATTATTACATTTTACTTTATTTCAGTTATTCAACTCTTTGATTCTCAACCCACAGGTTTTACCTTTTCTTGATTCTCCTCCCCTCCACACCAGACCAGGGGGGATGGAGTGAGCAGGCAGCTGCCTGGTACTTCACTGCCATCTGGGGTTAAACCATGACAGCCTGGCACTTCAATTCTATTGCTTCATATTTATTGTGACTTGGACAGCCCCATGATTGGCTGTGGGGGAAACTCTAAATTCTAGAGCATTTTGTTTACTGGAACTGCAAGTACTGCTCTTTTACAACACTCAGAACAAGGTAGATGGTGAGGAACGTAACAAATACACTTAAATCTCTTCTGTAAGCAAAATTCAAAACTCAGAGGAGCAATTTAACCTCCAGAGCTCACAAGAAGGGAATAAAACAGTGTGGTCACCTGCACCTTTTTGAGTCATTCACTCTTTTCAATCACTTCTATGTGATTCACACAGCCTGAGTGAAAATGCAGGCCTGACCTGCTAGCTGCTATCTTTTCTCTTGTTTTTTTCCTTCATGCTTTTCCCATTTTTCTTAATTCTCTCACTCCACTTGCTTAACAGTACATTCATCTCAATTTCCAAATTGAAGTTAACAAAGGGAAGGATATATTAACTACACAATCAACATATAAAGGCTGTGACACATGAATGAAGCACCAGAAAGATAATGAGATATTAAAAAGAAGTTATTCTGATTTATAAGCACTGGAGAGTCTCATTTTCATATACTCTAAGCAATTTGAAGGCTAGAAATGTACTTAAAAGAAACTTCACAAAGGTAGCTTATGCTTGCTCATTGGTACTTTCATAATGTTCATGTCTTTCCCTTTCTCATAAATTCCCACTGATGATAACCTTAATTAAATCAGAAAATTTTGTTAACAGTTCCTAAGTGTATTATCTTCCTCTTTGGGTTGCTCTGTCCAATTAAAGTAATTTCTTGTGCCGTATGTCTCAAAATTATCTGTTTCTTCCTGTAGCATATTCTGATTCTTTTCAGCAAGTCCTGTCAGCAACTGAAGCAAGTTCTTTCTCACTAGCTTTTTTTCTTTTCCTCCTTCTTTTTGGAGAGACAGTATTGCAGAAAAAAAAAGGAAAGAAATATTTCTAAGTCTGAGCCATAGGAAACTTCAGCAGATCCTTTCTTCATTCCAAAAGTTTCTCTTTAGCTGAGTGTGTTAACATTTACTCTTGAAGTGGATCTCCTCTCTCATGCTGAGCCCTTTCTTCTCTGCCTTAACTAATATTTCTTCATGAAGCTCTTCATCAAACACTCAGAATGAGGTGTTGTGCATCATGTGTTGGAAAAAGACCCATCAATCTCTTCTCTAGGAACGAGATCACATTTATCTTTAGTAATTTTATTCTGTACTTCATCCCTCCATTTTTTTGTGCCTAGATTTGCACTTATTCTTGCATTCCAGCTTTGCTCTTAATCCTCCATTAAGTCCTATTAATTAAATGCCTTTCTCAGTCACTTCTTTCCACTATCTTAAATATGGATAAGCCAGGGAAAGGTCATCAGCTTCAACTGCTCTTTTGGCTCAGAATGGAGCCAGCTGTAAAACAAAGCCCAGATAAAATCAAATCAAACCTGGAAGAACTGAGCTGAAAAGCAATAATTGCTTGGCTGTACTCAGGAGAACTTCAAAAGTGCTTAATTTAACCCTGAAAACAGAACTGAGAAGATTATTGGCAAGGACTTGAGGAAAGAAAACACTGTTGATAATATTGATCTTGCTTGGCACTTTTTCCTCCAGAAAATGCTTTACAAACAATAACCAGGGTATCACACAACCTGTGGATCTCTTTTAGTGGAGTTTTTAAGCTTTGGTGCTTCTGTGATATCTGGCCAAAGACTAAGCAAAGTATAACAAAGCTTGTTCTGGTGGAGAAATGGACCTGTTCAAATCTAGTGGCCAGTCTTGGTGTGTGCTAATGTACTCTGCTTTATCAAACAGCAGTCAGCACTTCTTAATGGAGGTGCACTTGTTCTTGCCTAACTGGGCATTAAATAGGGGTAAAACATCGTATTTACTCCTAGTCCTTGGGTGGAAGGGTTGGGAAGGAGCCAGGGCAGTTCACATTGCTGGGTTTGCTTGGGTTTTGCTTTGTTTTTTTTTTTTCAATAAAAGCTCCTTGGGGCTCTATCCATCACTGCATATCCACAGAGGTGTCTGGAGGAGCTATCTAAGATCTGACCACTGCTGAAAAGCCCAGGACTGGTCCTGTGTCTGCAGTTTTCACGCTTCCACATGTTAGTCTCTGTGATGATGATCATGACATTGGTCTATACAAGAGTTAAATACAGTCCAAGTTACTAATAGTGAATAATAATACTAATTAAATAACTATTACCTTTGCCTACAGTCGAACGTGCCATGCATGACTGATATGGAGCCCCTCAAGATTTGAGCCCCTAAATATCTGAACCAAACTTCACAATTTTTTTAGAAGTTATTAATCAGCAGCAATAGCTGGACAGTTATGATTAAGCAATTGCACTGTGAACCTTGTGCGCTTGGCTAATCTTTTGTTTTAAGGGAAAGGGAAGACAATCCCAAGATGAATGGGCTGTCTGGATGAGAGCCACCAGGAGTGAAGTCAGCAGAACTCAGCAAAAACTGGGGGAAAGGTAATTCTGGCAGTGGGAGATCACAACCACCAGCCCACTGACCACCTACTCAAAACAGACCCCAGACTGCAGTGGAGGGAAGAAGTTTACATACAGAATAATTGGCATGAGAAATGAGAGATAGGGACTAGCAAATAGGGGTTGAGTACTGGTTAATGAAAGAGTTATGTAATCTGTAACCAATGGATGCTGATGCCTTTCTTAAAATGTTTATTTAGTGTAAGTTTGGATGGTCAGGGAATCAGCCTTTTGTGGGTTACCACCCAGCTCCCTGCCTTGCACAAAGTAGAAAAAAAAATTAGAGGTACCTTGCCTTGGTGTGTGAATTGATGTTTAGTACCAGGCAACTAACCCACACTGGGGACAGCACAGCTGAAAACAGGAGAAGCCTCAGTTTTAGTTTCTGTCTCCTTCTCTCATACTGACTGTGCAGCACAGCGGCTGTTTAACCCAAAAACCCAGTGGCCAACTCTTTGTGGTGGATAAATCACCAAGCCTCAAAGGTTTCAAAACACTTGGTGGAACACAGACTGTCCTTATCATGCCCTCATGCATCAGGTGCAGCTGTTTGATTTCACTTTGACACCAGTGTCTATCTTCCATCTCCAACTTTTCTCTCTTTGTCATTCCCAGAGATCTGAATGTATTTTTAAGTGACAACATCAATTTTCTTTGCACTGATTAGTAAAATTGACCTTTCATTTTAGGTAGGAAAACCCTGCTCTGCAGCCCCACCACAGCATGGTCTTGCCCTGCAGTTGTGCCAGGAGCAGCCTCAGCAGGGGCACTGCCCTGGTGTCACAGCAGGAACCCCAAACTCATTGTTCTCCAAGCACTGAACCCCTCGAAAGCCTTTGAAGTCTTGGGTTTTAATGAAGACTTTGAGAAGAAGAGAGAAATCAAGAGTTTTATCTGGTACCAGTCTTTTCCATAGGTATTGCAACTGATTCCTGTTTACTGCATCACAGGCCCTGCATCATTGCTGCAAAGAAAAAAAATCAGGAGTGAGGTGTGGGACCTCAAACCAACTTGGTTGTACCTCAGTCTGTGCTGGGTGGACCAGAGTCACCGAGGGAAGGGGGAAGAAACCAATCCCCTTTTGGATGGAAGTCTTTCCAAATGCTAGCTGCAGTTGCAGTTTGTTTGTTTTCCAGACTGTAATAAAACCTATCTGTAGGCAATCACTGCTGGACTAAATTGAGAGAGATTTGGTGAACACATGGCTAACCAGGATTTTGAGTGGAGAGAGAGCCTGCAGGAACTTGCCAGTGTGAAGGCAATGTGGGAAGCCAAGCACAAAACATCAGACACAGCTGACACTGATGCTGTACCTCGAGTGTCACAACCCATTCATTTTCTAGCGTTTTTTTATTTAGCAGAGTTTATTAGAAGCAGAAGGTGCCTAACTCCAGCTGGTGTTACTCGGTTTTAAATGTCCTTTCATAGGGAAGGACTGCATCTCAATGCTTGGTTTTCCAAGTTCCACTACAAGTAAAATAAACCTAGAAAGGTTTGGAGAAGAATAGTCTAATGAATGCCATCCCAGCCAGGAGTAATTAAGCAGGAGGCAATGGCTTCTCAGCATCAGTAAGGTCAGTGAGATGCAGAAGGTTTATTTGCTGATCCTCGCAGCGCAGTGTCATGAGGCACCTCACAAAACTGCTGGGTGGCAGGTTTAAAATTAAAATAATGAAGTATTACTTCATGTGGTTCGTAATTCAGTCGCAGAACTCATTGCCACCAGCCACTGGAGACCTATTATTCAAATGGCTTCCAGGAGAAATTAGCTCATTCAGGGAAGAGAGGTCTGCCAGGGCCTGTTGGAGCCACAGAGCTGATGCTTTCATGGAAGTATTGCTGTACATCCTCCTGCTTCTTCTTCCATCCCCTAAAACATCCCACCAGCTACTGCCAGGGGAACTTTGGTCTGATCCAGTGCAGCTATTACTGTGCAAGGATTCCTCAGCCCAAGTCAGGAAGGTGATATTTAGCACTGCGTGTCCCTGTGAAAATAACCAATCTACATTACATGTGCAGAGCAGAGCTGGGTGTTGCAAGAGTATGGGGACATAGTGAGATAAATATAGAAATATAGTAGTGAGATAAAGCACTTAATGAGCCTGCCCAAAACTATGTATCAGCATAAAAGGGGACTAAGGGTTTCCCTGGTCTCAGTCTTGTGGTGGTGTTGTCCCTCAGAGGGTTGGTGCAGAGTAGCTGCATGGTGCTAGAACAGGAAAATGAATTTTATTGCAATTATGAATGACAGAGGAAAAAAACCAAGTATCTTTTAATGCAGAATAATAGAAATAAATTCAGTATTTATAATTATCCCTCTAATCTGAACAGGACCTGAGTTTTATATTTTGGAAGAGAGGGAGTGATCAGACATCATTCCAGTGCAGCTGCAGACAATGCTCTTTTGTGGCTGATTATCCATCCATAATTCAGGGCGTTGAGTTCAGCCTTTTCAGTTTTGCACAGCCCATTTTTTTCCAGACTACTTAGGTTTTCCACAGTATTTTAAGTGGTAGAAATCATGCCAGAAGGTAACAACTCTGCAGTCTTACCCAGGTGTGTGTTTGGTACCATCAGTGTGCCCCCAGGTACCAGAGTAGTGGTGAGAGCTCCTGCCTGGGAGCTGGGAAATTGGGATACAGCTGGCTCCTCAGCTTGCTGCCTAGGTGCACTTCATTTCTGTTGTTGAAACCTCTCTTGTGTGCAATCCCCATTTATTTGGGGGGAATATTATTTAGAAAAAGCAATCCCCATTTATTATGCTGTAGGGAAAATGCCAGCTGAAGGATCTGTGTAGCCTTGTGGTTTTGAAGTCTGTGTTTAGGTTTCCCTGAGAATACTGCAGTCTTTAGGTTTAAAAAAAAACCAAACTGGTGGCCCCACTGCATTTTTTGAGGCAGCAAACCCCTGGGCTATGTGATTTATATACGATTTGCAAATCCTGGGATACCAAACTAGTGTGTTTCTTTTCCATGTCCTAGGTTTCTTTGGCAACTAGTCCAGCACTAGACACAGCCAGCACGACCTGCAGCTGCTCTTACTTTACCTCTGCAGAAAAAGTTTTCTAACGATGCTCAAGTCCTGCTGACTCAGCATCTGATTTTTACACGCCTTTTTTCCCAGAAAAATAGCAGCATTTTTCAACCAGTTGGCCTCATCCTCCCTCCTGGCCTTGAAAATCTATGAATCCGAAATACAGAAGATGAAGGAGGATTTCTGCTTGTGTCAAGAAAAGCTTTTATTTCTCAGTGTTAATATTTCTAATTTACATTTACTGCTTGGGGGTTTAAGAGATGATGCAGAACAGCAACTATGAACCCTCCTTCCACATATGTTGGGACAAGCAGCTATTTATAGCTTTTGATTTGCACTTGGAGGAAGAACCATAAATATTCCCCACTTCAGCAGGAAAACAGTTCCAGCGATATAAAAAAAGAGCTTCAGTGCATAGGAATGGCATAGGATTTGGGCTGCATTGATTATGCTGTTTCAGCTAAGATTTATCTATCTGAAGTCTCTGAGGCTGCTACAGTCTTGTGTTCATTTAAAGATAGCACAGCCCCATGGAGCCAGTTGTTAAGCTTTGCATCATTAACAGAACAGTGTGCAAAAAATGCTCTGTGAAAACACCCCAACTCCTTGCCTTTATGCTCCTGAATATTCTAGGGGGAGACCTAAAAATCACTGATGTGAAAATTTGCAATGTGTTATTATGTCTTATGTATTTGTCATAATAATAATTTACGATACACCACACCTTTTAACTAGTCATCTGTTGAGGAGAGGGAAAAGGGTTGTAATTGTTCTTCATGTTTGTTAAAGGATTATTTCACTATGTATTTGATAAAATAAAATCCCTCATGGTCATGTGTGGTTTTATAGTGTTAAAAATAATGATCAGAATAGCTTTTTACAGTTTTTTATTGTAACATAGCTGGGTAGGTGTTTCATATGCAGTTTATTGATGCTGTGTTTTTGATGGATCCAAGGGGAGGTGGAATCGCTCTTCCCTGGTCAGAATTTCTCAATAAATTTACTCACATAGTTCACCTATTCTCAATATTTCTGTTGCATGCAATTCCAGTGGAAATAAATGTTCTTAATCCCAGCCAACCGAAATGCAAACAGTATTTTAAATTAAATATAGTTACTCATTTTAAAAGGTCACTCCTGCCTTTTTATTAGTGCTATTTATTTCCTACAACCCGTTTTGCATTCAGATCACTAAAATGAAATGCAGTGTGACCCAAAAAGTTAGAGCTGTGGCTGATGGTGGAAAGGAGAAGTTTGGCACATGTAGCTCCTTGGTTTTAACTGGAGCCACTTATCCCTTGGGCTGTGCACAGTCTCCAGCCAGAAAGGCATCTGTGTCTGCAGGGACATACCCGGGCCTCTGTGGATCTTCTCACCCTCTCAAAATCTTTTCTGCACTCCTGAATCACTTGTTTTCTGCAGTGATGTACAGAGGCTCTATTGCTCCTTATGGATTTCTGCTCTGAGCTACACAGACTGCAAAACGCTTTGAGATTCCAAACCAAATGGAGATGCACACCCTGTCTGATTCTTCTGAGCCCTGCTCCCCAGGGCATAGTTAACTCCTGGGAAATGCCAGCAGCTCCAAGTAAAGGATGGGAAGCCTCTGGAGGTTGAAATAATACTCAAGGCAGCTGCAGGATTTTTTTTTCTTTTTAAATTTGCAAATAGTCATAGCAATTAAGATGTTAAAATCAATGTCATAAGCTGTCACTTATGGACTGCATTAGCTCTGCTCTGCCATGAACTTGATCCCCTTCACCACACAAACCTTCTGAAACTGCAAGGGAACGAACACTTCTCACCAAGCCTAAGCACCTTCTGCTCTTAAGCTGAATATATTTGGATTTCTCGCTGAATCTGCCAACATCCATTAGAGTCATCATTAATGGGCCATGGTGGGATTTGAACTAATCAGTACAATTTACAAAATTGTTTGGAGCACAAAAACTTTTAGAAGCAGCTGAGTGGTGAAACCATACTCAGGGGACAGGAGTTTTTCCAGCAAATGGTGGAGCAGGAAGGAGGATTGGAAGAGGAGCAATCAGTCTGGGTTCCACCCTGATTAATGAAAACCAGCATTTGAGCCTGTGATAAACAAAGGAGCAGCCCGAGGTGTTTTGAACCTTCTCAACAAGCAAGAGAGGCAGAGGAAGGCATGAGGGAAGACAGTCAGTCATCTGTCTATCACTCAAAATTGTTTTAATTACCAAGGGACAGAAGAATGAGGAAAAGAGCTCTCTGGTGCCAAGTCAGAGCATGTCAGATTTACCACTCCTTCCACTTCCCTCTCCAAGTGCTGCCTCACACTCAGTGATGCTTTTGAACCCCCACATGCCCACTGATGATTTAGCATCCATATTTCCATGAAGGGATTATAATTAAGCTCCTCTGTGGCTTCACACACAAATTTACTGCTCCCTTACAGAGAGTACCCATCATCATTGTGTCTTTTGGCTGCTGTGGGATCATTATAACCAGATTCAGCTGTAGTGTGCAATGTTAATTTGATACTTTAGCAACAGCCAGGAGCCCTGTTTTAGCTGTCCCCATGCCTCACATTATTCTGCTCGTACTCATTAAGCTGGGACAGCCAACCCTTGGGACAGGAGGCTACAGCAGAGCTGCTCAGCCAACCAGCCCAGGGCTGTCAGAGGAGCTCCCAGAGCTGGTGCATCTGCAGGTAGATCTCCTACCAAATCCTAAACCCAGGTGTCACGAACAAGTTACCCATAGCTCTCAGTTTTCCATTAATTTGGTTTTGAATCCCAAACCAATACCTAACTGCTGCCAAGTCTGACTTTTGCTTTTTTTGATCCCATTTGTAGATATGTGCAGAACTGGGTTTTGAGTTAAGCCAGTCTGATGTCAAATTGGGAACAAACTGTAGTGCCACTTGTTATTTGCTGCAGAGGTGCCATTAGCATTAGGCTATCCTGGGAGCTGGGCTGGGCTGTGAGCATCACTCTGGCTGTGGAAGAAGAAAATTCTTTATCTACATTCCATTCAGCTGCAGCAGTTTCATATTTGAAGCTGCCCAGCCACGATGTGAGCTCAGGAAGCATGTCTGCCTGAAGTGGAGGGGCCACAGAGGGAATGAGGAGAGAAGGTGACAAGGCAGGTGGTCGTTGGTTTCACACCCTGTTAAAAGGAGAGAGAACAGGGCTTGTGTCAGAGGTGAGACCAGTTCATGATGGCTGAGAGGGCTCACAGGGGTGGTGGTGTGGTACAGAGCAGCTTTTGAGTGCCATGGAGCTGTGCATAAAGAGATGGAGAAGCCTCTGCTTGTAATTCACGGTCCCTGTGATGCTGGGTCAGACCCTGAGCAGGCAGGAGAGCACACCTATCAGGGTGATAAATGTCCTGTGCTCAGCCCTGACTTCAGCACGCTGTCCTTCAAATGAATTGCCAACCTCCTGTGTTACTTTGGTGCAGGACATCCAGACCTACAGGCTTTGTCTGCATCAATAACACTCTCTGAGGAAGAGCTGGGCTTGCAGAATGGCTGCTGCTGCCGCCAGAACCCCTCAGGCAAGGATGGAAAAGCAGGGACACAGCAGGGACACAGCTCTTGGGGACACAGTCCTACCAAGAGTTCCCTTTGCTTCTCTGCTTCAACTCATACAAGGATAAACATATTGGTTTCCTGACCCTCAGCAGTATTCTCTATTTAAAGAGTAAGGGTGGAAGTGAGCTATTTTTTCACATATTTTGAGGCTCTTCCTGTGAGGTGTCAAAAAATAAGGGAAACAGTCAGGGAAAGGTAAACACTAGGTGGTTTTTTGTTTTTTTTTTAAAGAAAGTAGTTAAATGTAAGGCATGCAACTATTATTTATTAAAAGAAATTTATTAATTCCTTGATCACCTAGCATGATCTTGTCTACAAGCTCTCATTCAATGTGTGTTTTAAGGCTAGAAGGGTTTCTATTTTTGATAATCTTTTTTTGCCAAGACTCAGAGCTGTACAGGAAAATCTGTTTCTCTTCACCTCACCAGGATTTATAGCTGCAGTCAGCCTTTTGGGGGAGCAGACATCAAAGCCTTCAGCAGGTGTGCAGTGACCAGGAAACAATTCAGCATAAAATTCAGAGAGAAGGTGACACGATATTTCCCCTGGGATGCTTGTAAAAATGACACGGAAAAGACAGAAGCATTTGCAGATTGCCTTCTGAGTGCTGCAGAAAATGTATCAGCCAAACCAGGAAATAATCTTGGAAATGACAAGCCTCATTGAAGGTTAATGCTTACAGAGCTGTGGGAAGTGGTCCCAGTAGCACATTACTAGCCAGCCTGGAATAAAGGTGTTTTCCATGAGCTTATGTGCCAAAGGCTCATAAGCTCATGGAAAACTCATGGTTATCAGTGTGGCACTTCTGAATTGCAGGTCTGCAGTGTCCTGAGCCATGCTGAGGCTGAAGGTTCCTCATACAGCTGTAGATAACTGATGAAAGAGCTGCTCCAGAGCTCAAGAAGCAGCAGGAGGAAAAACTATACCATTTAAAATCTTGTCCAGTGGTGACAAGCACTTCCAGCACAAACAAAACAGAATAGATGCAACAAGTAAAAGCTGTTCATCTGTCAGGACTGGATGTACATGTTGTCTGGTTTCCTAACGTGCCATTGGCATTTGCCAGAAGCATCTATTTTTTGAGCTATGTGTCTGAATTATGTTTCAAAGAAGTAGTTCAGTGCTTGTGTTGCACAAATACATATTTTCTCCATTAAAATGTCTTCTTGACTGGTTGGACACCAAATAAAACTGGTCTAGAAATGTACGCACACCTGAGCCAGCTGATAGTCTGGGCGGTCTCTCTGAGCTGGATGCTGTAGGTGGCACTAGAGGTGTAGCTGATGTTAAATTATGCAGCGTTTATCCCCTTTTGGCTGAGGTGGTAGCTTTTTGATTGAGGTAGAGGAGTTTGCAATTATTTGTAGGGCCGTCATGTTCTAGTTGTTCTAGTTTTATTTAACTTCATGAATATTGTACTGCCACTAGAATGACCTCAAAAAGCCCTCCCCAGAAAGCTGTGATTGACGCATCTCTTACATCCATGCAAAATGGAAAGATATATTGATATATTGGAGCCATCATCTGCAGCCTGTGTGGAGTGAATAGAGCCAAACATATTTGCTTGAGCTGCAAAAAATGTCTTACTCAAGTAATTAGTTTCAACATGAACAGGAGTTGAAGATTATTTTGTGATCTGCTGCAAGCATCAGTCAGCAGTGTCGCAATTAGAAGAGTTTGCTGAGAAGAATAACATTTTGAATTTACTGTTGTGATGTTACCTATCTGACTGCTTGGCTGCCGTAAATCAAGTGACACTACTGGAAGCACATGGATGAATGCCAGCTGGAGATCTGGCCCATTATCAGACTATAATATTCTCTTTCCGAAAGCATCTAACTGGGCAAGGCACCCAAATCTATATATAAGTTTCTTAATTGAAACAGATGGCAAGAGGCCATAAATTGCTGCGATGTATAACGCAGACAGGTAACAAGGACACATTTATCAGCAGCGTGGTGAATCACAGGAACATAAAAGGGAGCTCAGAGCAATGTGCTGTCCTATAAAAGCACCAGGATGGACTCATAGCTTCAAGGCTTTAATATTCGGTATGTGTGCTTCTTTTTATATACCTATTTCTAAATTCCTGCGTTGGCTGCCACAGCAGCGGGTTCAGAGTGGTGGCAGGGCTATAGAGCAGGCAATGGTGTGTGCAGTGTACCTGGAATGACTGGATTTTATCAAGCATGCCTGTTAAATAGCTAGAGAGAGGAAACCTGCTGCTGTGAAATCCAGAGGAATTCAGCTTGAGCTGCTACAAGTAGATGGAGAGTGTTTGTGTCTGAGCTCCCTTTATTTCCTGCTTCCTCGGCTGGTTGAAGACTGTTGAAGTGGGGAAATGTTTAATCTGGCTTTGCTTGTCAATATTTCCCAGCTCAGCAGACAAGAGCAGATAAAGTATTGATACTCCTGAACATACCCAAGGCACACATGTAGGTTTTCTTTTTGCTTTGGAATTTTAGTATGTTTAATTTTCAGCACTCAAGTGCCACAGCAGACGGATGGGCTGGGAAGCTCTGATCTTATGCTGATGTCTGGAGCAGGAGTAGCATGGAGGATAATTGGTGGAGCTTTGTAACACTGCCATGGCTCTTCCCTGGGCATGTGTGGTGGCAAAAGATCCATTTCTCCCAGCTATGCTGTTCCACATGCTCTGCTGATCCGGTCAGTGTCAGCTGTGCAAGGGATTGGGCAGTTGGAACAAACTCACATCGCTCCACACATTTCACACAGGGTAAGCGTGGGGTGGTAGCACCACTGGCAGCAGCAAACATCCCATGAGAAATTACATCCTCTGTCCCATCAGCCAACCTGTCATGGAACAGAACTGTTTTGTAAGCAGACCATCTGATGTATCTCTTTATTTTATCCTTTTTAAGTGGTAATTTCAGAGTGTGGTTTTGTGAACTACTTCGTTCTGGATAATGAAGCAAGCAGCAGTTGGGAAGTAATTGAGATTATAGATAGTGTTCTTTGACTTTTTGGTGGGTTGGATTTTTTATTACTGTATTTTAATGCTGATAAGCAAGTTTTCCTTCCTTTTCCTTTTCCTTTTCCTTTTCCTTTTCCTTTTCCTTTTCCTTTTCCTTTTCCTTTTCCTTTTCCTTTTCCTTTTCCTTTTCCTTTTCCTTTTCCTTTTCCTTTTCCTTTTCCTTTTCCTTTTCCTTTTCCTTTTCCTCTTTTTTCCTTCTCCTTTTCCTTTTTTCCTTTTCCCTTTTCCTTTTCCTTTCCCCTTCCCTTTCTCTTTCCCTTTTCCCTTTTAAAAAATTTTGGTGTGTTGCCCTGCTCTTCTTACTGACACTACATACATATTTTCACAAGCATCTATCGAGGGAAGGGAAGAAGAGCTCTGAAACTTTGAACATGACCTTGGCTTGTTCTCTGGGATCATGTTCTGTCACAGTGTGATGCCTTCCAGCGAAACCATGACTTTTTTATTTTTATTATTGTTCCTTCCAGTTGCAGCTGGCATACATTGGGATGCCAGTTTTTGTACCTAAGAGAAACTCAGACCAAGTCTGGCTGCTCTCCAGCAGAGCTTGTTCAGTGCTACTGAGAGCAGGGTCCAAATCATTCCAGCAGCAGAGAGAAAACAGAATTTTATTTCCTGGCTCAATATGATGCAATCAATTCTGTGAGTTCCTTGTCAAAATAATATGTGTGTTGACACCCATGAGCACACATCATAGCACAGCTTTCCAAAGTGCTCATGAAGAAATTGCATGTAATTTTGAGGAAGTCTAATCACCTAAATGGTTTTTCAGAATTCAGACAGTATGCCATGATTTCCTTCTTCCTGTTTCTTTCTCTGCCTTACTTCTATTGATTTGCCACTTAGTCAAATAACTTTTTAGCAGCTAGCTTTGAAAAATCAGGTTCAAATTGGTGCTTGATTGCCTTCTCTCCTGTTTGTTTCAGAGGTGAAAACAGGACATTCACAAGTCTCTCCTTGGGAAGCTGCTAGGAAACAAACAAATATTGCTGCTGCAATTTCCCAGCTTCTAAAATGGCAACAAGTCCTTTCCCATCTCACTGCTGGGCGCAGCCATTAGCGGGATTATCCCAGGGAAGGAATTTGCTCTCCTAGGGGTGCTGGGATGGGAGATGGAAAGAGCAGGGACCACAGCTTGCTTGTGATGGTGGCACAAATCAAGTGAGAATTTCGAGCCACCCCCTCCACTCTGCCCATCCCTCGCCTGTGGCTTTACCCTGAGATTTGAAACTCTGCAGGGTGGTGGTCACTTTGCTGTCACCAACATCCATCAGGGAGCTGCAGCTGTGCTGGGCTAGAAGTGATACTGGTGATTAGAGAGCCAGCTTTACTCTTGGGAGTAGCTTAAACTTCAGCCTGCTGGGTTAAATTCTGTTTACAGTTAAACCAATGATGTGCCATTAAAGAAAGGAGCCCGTGATGTTTTCACGGAGGGGGAAACAGATAATCCTCAGTTGGAACACTACAGCCACAGGAGACAAGGATGTTCTAGATGTTTCTTAATGCACAGATCTTTCATTTGCATAAATAAACATAATATATGCTGTTATATCTACATACTTGATATAAGGAGAGAAGAACGTTTTTTATGTCTTATGCCATGAGTGCAAAAATGCTGAGAGGAACCTCAGCAGCCATTCAGGGAAGAGCAATGTGCTTGTCCCAGTAAAACCAGCAGTGGCACAGCATGGGCAGCAGGGAGGGACGCTCAGCTCCTGCTTTCAGTTCCAATGCTGCAGTAATGTTCAGCAACACCAAATATTGTCATCCCTCTGGCTATCCTTAGCTGTGGTTGTGACACACAGCTGCTTTGCTGGATGCAGTGACCATGTCAAGCTTGGACACTTCCTGAGGGGCAGGGTCTGGTGCTGGATCACTTTCTCTTGGAGCCAGCATGGCTCACAGGCAACACAAGCCTTTTGCAGCCACAAGATAAGAAAAAACTCATCTTCACCCAGACAATAAATTGTAACTTAGTCTTTCAATCAGGTGTTGAAAGTAATGCCAGAAGCCAGAACTGGGATGGCTCAGGATTCCTTCAGAGGTGAAAATTTGAATCAAGATCTATCATCCTTCTCTTCTGACAAAATTTAGCATTTAATGGTGTTTTTCTTATGCAGGTGTCAGCTGGTGTGTCTACTTACCAGCTGACAACAGAAAAAGCCAGGGTATCCAACAGAGCAGCTCAGGAGTGCTGATGTCTGAATGATGGCATGACACTAACAAAAATATGGAAGAATATTCCAACAGTATCTGGGCTTTTTTTCTATATTTCTTTGCTTGCCTCTAATAATGTTAAATATCATTCTGATGTGAACAATTTCATGCCTGACAGCTTAGGGAATTTTTTTCAGTTACATTGCTACTTCTGGATCGTGCATTTGTAAGAATCTGGAAATAAAAAGGGGGCTCAGCTGTAGCAGAGGCTTTAATTGCTCAAGTAAAGGGTAAATCAGCACTGTTGGGAAGCAGATCCAACTTCCATCAAGCTCTTCTGTGCTCTGGAAATCAAGAAAGATTTTGGATGTGTAATGGAAAAGTGTTTTTAAAAACTAGATTGTGCAATTTATTATTCCCTCATTCCAGTGAAACTTTAATGGATAATGGTAATCTGAGAGGGTATTTTACTCTGGGTGGGCTAGCTACAGTGGAGGGATTAGCCAAGACCTGTTTGCAAAAGTGACAGATCTATGATATTCAAATCTGTCTGAGATATTTATATGCTAAAGAGCTGGAGCTTTTGCAAAGTGCTAATTTGCTTCTATATTTGTAGATGGTTTCTCCATTGAGATTGT
Organism: Grantiella picta; assembly: GCA_013397955.1. Taxonomy (NCBI): domain Eukaryota; kingdom Metazoa; phylum Chordata; class Aves; order Passeriformes; family Meliphagidae; genus Grantiella; species Grantiella picta. Next base: position 1,800,185 of record VZRM01006009.1, on the reverse strand, counting down.
GAATCTTCTGCAGGTGGACAGAAGTGCCCCACACCACACAGAGGTGCAGCTAAAATTCGGTGTCTTTCCAGACTCTGTGCTGAGAGGTAGGGGTGTAGCAGTGCGGGCTTGGTTTCTGATCCAGTCGGAGTGCAGGGAAAATGCACTCATCCTTGGGAGCACACAGCTGGACAGGTGGATCCTCTCTGAATTCCTCTGCAAAATGAGATGGGCAGTCTCATCTCTGTTTTCTCACTTTTGTAAAGCTGTTGGCAAAGTCCTCATTTGGACTGCTTTGGGCATCCTCTTCATCAGTTTGCAAAACTGGTGACTGACACTGGAGCAGGCTCAGAGATCTTCCAAGATGCTGGAGGGAAGTGAATGAAAATGCACCACACAGGAAAAGATAAAAAGTGGGGTTTGCATGGTCTGGAAGAACAGGGAGGAGAGAAGATCTGATTGTCTTCTCACAACACACCAGGTAAAAAAAACATCCTCATTCAGAAGAAAGCAAACCCCAGAGGATATTGCAGAGACATCAGAGATGGAGAAAGCTGAGAGGACCCAAACCCCTTTTGGGAAGTGTATTGATTTTTCCCACTTAGTGAAGAGCAAATGGGAGAAAAAAAGTTTGTCAATCAGTTGGACAAGCCACAGAACTTTATCACTCTTGGCTCCAGATTTTATCTCATGGTGCATTTTGTCACTGGAGGTTTGATGCCACTAAAATGAGCAGGATTTTATAAGCAGCAGCTAGCTAACTCAATAAACACCATTTCCTCCCAAGAAGACAAGTCCTGGAGCTCTTTCTGTCCTCAGGACTGCAGCAGGATTTTCTGTATTCCTGCCACGTTCCTGCTGGGAAGCATTTGTCGTGTGAAGTCCCACCACCACTGGTTCAAAGCCAAGTCCAAAATCCTTCTGGGAACAAAGTGACCAGAAGGCACCACTGTCCCTGGCATCTTCCCGAAGCAGACAGCAGCTTCTAGATGCCCACAGGAGGGACCAGGAACTTCCAGTCCTCGTGTGCTTGTCCTAAATATGTGCAATTAGGTAAAGTTAGGTAGGTGTGGGAAGGGTTATCGCCAGAGAAGCTTCTGTGTGGGAGGAATAGGGAATGGACCACGAGCTGGTGCTGCTGAAATGTGTCAGCTGAAACTGCAAATGGTGATTTGCTGTGCTACTTATCTTGATGCATTTGTATGAAGGGAAAATTACATCTCCACTGACACCACTGGTTTTGGAGCCTGGCAGGGTGCAGCACCCTGCACTGACAGGTGTTTCCAAGGGCTTTTTCTGGCAGCTCACTCAGCATGAGCTCTGCAATGCCAGGTGCTGCTTGCAGGCTACTGAATAAATTCCTGCCATAGAAACTGCCAAGGCAGTTTCCCGGTGACAATAAATGTGATTTATGATGGAAAAAGAACGGAATACCTTCTCTTTCACTATTTTAAAACTCGAAATATTCACTGAAATCCAGACTTTTCCTAAGAATTACACAGCTAAACCTTGCTCAGAAGGTTTTTAAGGACTATGTTGCAATGTTTTAGACTTACTTCAATGGCAATAAATGTGCCCATGAAAAACATCTTAAATGACTCCTTGAGAATCAGAAAAACTACAACAGGAAGAAAGCTCAGGATTCATCAGAAAAGTTGCAGGACCTTACAACATCAAAGAAATTCATTCTGCTTTCATCATCTGCCCCCACCTTCCCCCATCAAAGTAAAACTAATTTAAGACCATGGTCTTTGTTCCTGGTAGGTAGCCCAGAAAGAAAGGGTGAACAGATGAAATAAAAATGGTCTTTGGAATTAGGTAGTGCTGTGTAAGTATATACAAAGTATCTGGGATACTCTTGAATTAAGTACAGTGGTGCTGTGGCCATCATCTGACTGATTCAATGCAAGAGCATCCATAATCACCTCCCCTTCTCTCCTGGAGCCACCTCCCATTGCCTTCCCAAGCAGCTGAGGTGGTAACACAAATGATTAATAACCTCTGACAGTGGTATTGCTAGGATGATAATAACAAAGCAGCATTAATGCAGGTTCTTCTGTGGGAATTTGGCTGGGGTACTCTGCCTTATGATTAATCAGCCAAGGATGAGCTGGCAAAAACTTAGGATAAATAAACCAAGTCATGGAGGAGAAATTAATGCCTGATCCCCAGCCCTGATAAAATGGTCTGGTGGCAATGCCATCCAGCTGGAAGGTTCTGTAGGTTCCAAATTTGCTCCTGCACTTAAGTTGTTTGCCAAGAAGATGATAAAGCATTTTGGTCACATGCTTAATTTTGTGAAGCTGCTAAGGTGAGCAGCACTGCTGCCCTGCCATTTAGCAGCTAATCTATGAGAAAGTTGTAGTGCAGCACCCAGAAGTGGTGCTTGGAGGGAATCTCTGCTTTTGTGAGGTATGATGCTGGACCTGGTCTTAAGATGGTTCAAGCTGATTTTTAAAAATTTTGCTAAATTGCTGCAATTTCAGGTTTGGCAGCTTTTTGGAGTGGTGTTCTTCTCAGGCTGGCTAATGGATCAAGTATGAAGAGGTAATGTTAGGTAAGTGAAAGCACAATTTGATAAGGAACAGGAAGATTGCTGGGATGCTGTAGCTGAGTTTCAAGCAAGGTTCAAGTCTAAAGGGTGGACAATTCCTAGCTCAGTTCCTGGACAGATTTAGCCCACTACCCTTTCACTATCCATGGCACATCTATTCCCTTCACTTTGTTATCCAGGGGATACCATCTTAAATGCAGTTGCAATTTCAGCCAAATTAACTCTTAATTTAGAGTAACAGCAGAAGAAATTCCATTTCTATGAGGTCTTACACAAATATACCAATCTGCACCAAGGAAAAGACAGCAGGAGATACTCAAAATGTGGCTTTTTCTCTAAGGCATTGATATCACTGACAATTTTATTACACCAAGAAATAAATCACCTTTTTCACAGTTAATAAAACTTAGGATGTAACTCTTTGCCTCTGCTATATCTCTCCGTGAATTGAATGGGTTAGCAAAAGGTATATGGCATTGTCAGTTTTCCTTTAGTCTTTAGATAGAAATTGGATTGGTCAATGTGTCTTTCCAAACAAATTAACATATATGAGCATATGAATGTCAATATTAAGCTCGCCCTAAGTGTGGGCAATTGGAAGATATCACAATTTGGATGCTCTGAATAGATATTATGGATACTCTGGAAATACGAGGTGTTTATAAACTTCAGAAATTATTTCTAATCTATTGAATGTATAGATCTGTAGCTTCACTGTTGTCTAAAGAGGAGGATTTTCAGCTTTTCCCTTTCCATCCTATTTGTACAAGCCAGGCATGTTCTTTCCATCCTCACAGCTTGCAAACAAGTTACTCTTTCTGTGCTACATCATCTCCTTGCTGACTAAAGTGTTCACCTAGTTTTGACCTTACACCCTTGTGGTTAAAAGTCTGTATCTTCTTTAGCATCGCTTTTACTGGCAGCAGATACTAAAGGGAAATGTTTCTTTTCTCTCTGTAATTATTCTGCCCTCAATGATCTCTGTCTGTGGAGGAAATTGGACTTTTATTTCTGTGTTTCCGTGGGAGCTGAGGTGAAGAGTAGCTTCAGCAAATCATCCTAACAGCTTATTATTTCCAGCCCTCCTACATGATCTGTCTGCTTATGTAACTTTATAAAGGATGCATTTCAAACCAGTACAGTGAGTGTGGCCATCAGTGTGATACTTTTCCTTGCCCTGGCATGACCAGGGTGGGGTTGAGCCCACCCAAGGGCATTGCTGGCATTGTGGGGTTCCACAAACACAAACATGAAGTGGCTGGGAAAGAACTCAAGTGGCTGGGGAGGAAAGCAAGTGTCCGTGGAGGCAGAGGCATGGCAGCACCATCCTGATTGCCAGCAGTGGATCTTAAATTAGCCATGAGACAAGAGGATGCAAGCCAAGATACCATTATGAATATTGATGATCGATGAATCTTTTCTTTTCTTTTTTAAAATTTATTTCCCCTTTCCTCAAAATTTTCAAGATTGCAGGACAGCAGCATAAACTACTTGCAATATTTACCCTTTTGCTTTTCTGACATTTCCAAAAGACTTTTGATATTGCTCCCACGAAGATGTGAATACACTGGGAAGCAATTGATAACAGAGCCAGGTACTGAGCTTTGTGCCTCTGCCTTGACACCAGCATGACTTCTCCTCTGTGAGTTAGCCTCAACGAGGGCCAAGTGCAAATACAGCCACAGGAATAACCCAGAGGTGAGAAATGATAAGACAAGCTGTAAAAGAGATGAACATGCCTGGTGGTGATATCACCAATCCCTTGGCGTTTGCAAGGACTTTCTCCAAAACACCAGAAGCATTCTTTGCCTTGCACCTCACTGGTATCATTGCTGCATGCAACATTTTGGGTGTAAAAATGGAGACTGAGCAAAACCAGTGTGTCTTTCTCTCTGCAACACTCTCAGTTCCTGGCTGGCAGGGCTGTTTGTCATGCACTGGCAAAGTCTCCCCTTGTTTCCAGAATCATTCTACAGTCAGTAGTCTGCTCTCAAACTCACCTCTCATCTCAAAGTTGCTTCTGTAGAGTTCTGTCGCATCTACCAAATTCTGCACTGCTCTTCTTCTCTACCCTCCACCCAAATTTAGCTCTCATGTCAGTGTTATGCAGGCAAAGGCAGAATTAGAGCTTAGATCTGATATTTGCATTAGACACAGAACCAGACTTAGTGTGTACAAAAGGATCTGTTTTGTTGAAGTGCATTCATTTTTAGCAAGATGATCATCACTTTATATCTCAGTTGGAAAACTGTGTCAAGGTACAGGTTGATCAACTGCTAATGAAATTCCAAGTCAGCAAAACCAGCTGCCAAGTAAACCTCAAGAAAGTTGGGTTTATTTTAGGAGTCAGAAATAGCGTATTGCCCAGAGGAAGACGGATTAGATAATCATCAGAAAAAAAACCCCAGGAACTTGCACTAAAGAATGAGTAGCAAGAATGGAATTTTTACCTTATTTTCAATGAATCATGTGAATCATGGAGGAAAAAAAAGATCACAGTTTGCTCCCCTTCAGCTGGGCTTCATTAATAAAAGATCTTTCAAAGAATGACTAAGAAAGAAAAAAGTTGAAAATGAAAACAGCCAGTTGATTAGGATCAATTCACACATCATGCATCAGGATGCGGAGAGTATCCTAAAATGAAGCAATGAGAATTAGAATCAAAGAATCAAGAAGTGGTTCGTGTTGGAAGGGGGCTTAAAAAGCATCTAATTCCAACCCCACTGCATGGGCAGGGACACCTTTCACTAGACCAGGTTGCTCAGAGCTCCACCCAAGCTAGCCTTGAACACTTCCAGGGATGGGAAATCTACAGCTTCTCTGGGCAACCTGTGCCAGTGCCTCATCACCCTCACAGGGAAGAATTTCTTCCTAATATCCAATCTACTCTCAGTCTGAAGTCATTCCTCCTTGGTCCTGTCACTACAGGCCCTTGTAAATACATTTTTTCCAACTTTCTTTTTGGCTCCCTTCAGGTACTGTAAGGCCACAATTAGGTCACCTCAAAGCCTTCTCTTTTTCAGGCTGAGCAAGCCCAATTCTCTCAGCCTTTAATCTTTTTTTAGGAGAGGTGGTGCTCCTGTGATTTTCCCATTCAATGGCAATGTCCTTCAGAAAAATGTTCACATTTTTTTAAAAACAATTTTGGTTAATGGAGGGTTTTGCAATCCATTGGTGAAGCATTTCAGGTAACTTCATGAACAATGAGTAAAACTGCTTTTGCAATAAATTGAAAATGCCAAAACTATTAGTGCTTTCAAAGGGGAAAATGAAGTCAAGGAAGCCTGAGCTTGTTTGTGCTCCTGCCAGGAGGTGTTATTAAATGCCATCAGCAGAGATAACGGCCCCAGCCACCGATAATAGACGTCCTGAAGCAGTGATGGTGTCTTGTGGAGTGTCACTGCTGCGATGATCACAACAGCCCATAGGTATGAATGACACACTTTCCATCAGTGCCTTTCATTAAAGCAGCTGGGGCAAAGCACAAAGCACTGTTAGAAGCTGCCCTGATGGAACATTTATAACAAATCACTGACGTTCAGCTGGTATCCCAACACTGGTATTGCTGCCAGAAAACATTCGGCAGCTGTACAAACTCTGAATTTTGCCCTGGAAGCTGTTGATTTTTTTTAACACTTTGTCGTATCTTTCTCCAACCCCCCACTTGCTTTCACAAAAAAAGGGACCTAGTGTGCTTCCTGTTGCTGCTCCTGCCAAATATTTCCCTCCCTGGTGCAGGAAGGAGGAGTGCATATGGAAGCTCACTTGAGAAGGTGCAAAAGACGTGAGAAGGAAATCCCTCTTCATTCCCCATTTTTTTTCTGGAAGAGCAATGTAATAATTAAAAAAAATCAGTAGAAGCTGCACACTCCTGTAGAAGGATACCCCTAACACTTTCTTCAGAACTGTTGGGGAAAGCCAAAAAGAGAATGGAAAGAAATTGTGGAGCGGCAGGGGAGCAATAGGAATGCTTTCCTCATTGTGGCAAATTTCTTGGTGAAAATAAAGTATTTCTATACAGTGACTGATTATTGCAAGCAGTGGAATAAAGGCCAAAAGGGCCATCTGAAACAAGATATTGAACAAAAATATGCCAATACTATGATACACATCATGTGACAATTCTTAGTCTCGACAGTAAAATCAAAACATCCCCATAGATCTATAATACGTTATTGCCAAAATATCCTGCTCTAAAAAAAATAAACTGTTTTGCCATCCCTCTCTTAAAATGTCTTCTTGAATGCAGGAATTTTTTAGGGTCAGATGAATTCAGTTCATCTTGCTGTTCAGCCAGGTCTCCCTCTTCATTCCCATGGTTCAGCTCATGTCTACAAAATACGGTATCAGGTGGGATACTTGTCCCACATCTGCAGATCTGAACTGTGCACTTCTGATTAATAAAAGCTCAATCAATGCCTCTCCACACTGAAACTGCCAAAGTTGCAATCAGAGGAAAAATCTCTGATTAGAAAAACACCAAGGAAGAAATCCAGTGATGACTATGGATAAAATTATTTGTACCTCGGCAGTTTGGTAAAGAAACCAAAAGATGCTCAGCTAAGTGAGTCAGTTTGGTCTGCAGTTTATAAATACAGAGTTTCTTATTTATAGCAAACTGTCCATTCGTGATGTCTGCAGCAGCATCTCCCACTGCTTCTGCTGGGGTAGGAGATCAGCTCTCATGCTGATAAACAGCAACTCCTCTGTCATTCATAATACATAACAAAACTAGTATTTCCTTGTGCTTCTGGTTACAGCTCTGTTAACAGATGAAGACATTTGGAAAAATTTATATTCAGCCCTGGCAGTCACTGTCTTTTAAATAATCTGGGCTGCTTCCATTCCTTTAAATAAACTTGCATTATTCATAGATCTAACACCAATCCCATGACTTAAGTGCTATCATATACGGGAATTAAATCATAATAATTCAGTTCTGGGGGGTTGTGGTTTAGTTGAGACTTGAAAGGACTTGGTAATGCTTGCCTTTATCACCTCCCAGCAGCACCAAAATACATCTGGGCACAGAGCCACCAGAGTTGAGAAAATAGCAGCTAGCACAGGATTTTGCTGTATAAGCTACTATGAGTTCCTTATCAATATGTCTACCACAGAATATTTTAGATATCTCTCATATCTTTGAAATCACCAGTGACCCAGCTCTAAGTGCTTAAAGCATCACCTGAAGGACCATCATTGTGCTTGACCACTTCATTTTTCAGGAGCAGCAGATCCCTTCTCTGCAAGTACAGAACTCACTGGTACAGAATCAAACATTTCCTTGGAGACTGCTCTGTGGCTGCAGAACAGATCTGAGCAAAAACTGAGCACCATCTGAAATTCAGTATGCTCTATTCAGAAAGCAAGGTGTTCTTCAAGGGTTTTTTTTCCTAATTAAAAAAAAAATGAACCACAGCCAAAAATGTATCTTTACAGTGTATTGATGATGAATACACAGTGTGTGCATTTTTAAGGAAGGCTGTAACTAGAAATGACAAGACAGCATTGAAGGGCTTAGGTATTGCTAATTATTATCAATGGCATAAAAAGCCAAAACAAAACAGAATGTGTGGCACCCAAACTTTTTGTATTGGACCCTGTTTTACCCGTCAGGACTCCTATTGTATGGATGAAGAAAAGGGAATGTCTCTGATGCTTCTCATGTTTATCAGGAGAATTAGACACACTGAATTTGGTACATCCATGATTTCTCTTTACACTTTTTTAGCCCTCTGTCCCCAGGTTCTGGATGCTGAGGACACTCAGCCTGCAGCCAGAGAAATGGGACCCAGACTAAGCAGCTGCTACTCCAGGGGAGACTCCTGGGTTGTTGGAGCTTATGCACATCTCCATATTTCTGCGCAAAATGTGCCTCATGGCAGCACTGGCACATGCAGTTTTTTAGTGAAGAATAAGAAAACACTTCTATTTTACAGTCCTTCCTAGTGATAATTTTGCAACAGCTTCCACTGTTTCATTGGAACAGTGAACATTTTGAAGTAGTTTCAAAGCAATAGGCAGCACACTTCTATTACACTGTCGTAATTATAATATACTATATAATATTTTTACAGCATTTCAAGATAAGGAGCTTCATTTTTTTTCTGAATTCATTATTGCTTTCATTGGAAAAGTGCCTCAGCATTATTTAATTTCTCGGTTCTAAGTTTCTCCCAGAGCTTCAGTGCTCTTCTCCACATTAAAAATAAAAAATGTCAAAGGAAAAGACAGATTTCAGGGCTCACTCTGACATTAGCAGTCAAAGCAGCTGGCAGATTTCTGACATTTCTCCTCAGAAAGGGAGAGTTACCATGTTTTTCTGGGCATAACAAGTGAGACATGAATGGGGACCTCAACTTTTAATTGCTCTGCTTTGTAAACCAGACTTTGATGTGTGCTCAGCCTGTGTCCTGGTTGGGAGATTTTTTAGTGGTTATGGCAAGTTACAAGGGCAAGGGAAAAGACAGCAAAATTTTGCTGGGGAAGGAGATTGTGTGTTTCACTGTATTAGCTTTGGAGACAGGCTTTCATGCTATCTCCTAATCACATAAAACTTAGTAATGTGTTAATTGTAACTACCCTCTATTATCTAATATCTCACTTTGCAGACAATTATATACTTGTGTTAATATTTTACTGCCTTCTTCATTTCAGCCCACTTTGTTTTAAACAGGAAACATTTCATATGGTGAGGGACTAAAATAATTTCTGAGTGTGAAGATCCCTAACGACATGGCTGCGTGGAATGAAACGGAAAAAGAATAACATTTCCCTCAGAGTGATTTTCACAGGGAAAAAAAAAAAAGGATGATTTGATGAAACCCAAGTGTTTCGGGGCAAACACATTCATTGGAGCCAGAGCTTTCTGCAGAGTGTAAAAACATTCTCTCCTTGGGTTGCCCAACTTCCCTGCTGCTACAGGGAAAGGCTGGCAGTGGCCCTGGTTTCCAGCAAAGCCCCTGCCTAGTTGTGAATAATTTGGTTACAGAAAGCAGCCCTGTCTCCTCAGAAATCATGCAGACCATGGTATTTTCTTCCATGTATTGTCCCATTGCAATAAATTCGGACCTTCTGCCATCCTCCTTTAATCATTTCTGCTGCTGTCACCCCTGTAGGTGATGGATGAGGCTGACCTACACGTGCAGCAGGAGCTAGCAAACGAGGTGTAATATCTCTGTTAGCCTGGGACATTATTCTTTGCTCATGTCAGCACCGACAGAGCTGCTTGCTCAGAGCGAGCACACCAGGGAGCTGATAACAAATCTCTGTGGGGATGACTAGAATCAGAATTATGCTTCCCTTCTGAAGGATATTTAAAAAAACCACCAACAAAGCCGGTGTTTATAGGAGACAATCAGGTTAGGAAAGTGGATGCCCTGGTTTCGACTTGGCCAAAGTATTTCAGCAGGAAAATCTAGTTTGCAAGCCAACTTTAGAAACAGTAAGCCATTTAGATAAGAAAAACATGCATATTTTACACAAAAGGGGGGGGAAAAAAGCTTCAAAATTACAAAGCAATAAGCACAGAGCTAACTTCAAACAAATCAACGTTCTCACAGAACTGAAGCCTAAAGTGAGGCATGTAATTTGTCTGTGTTCATTGATTTGCTTTTGGACGTGACACCTATCAGCGCAAGGCACTGCAATCAAACACTCTACTGCATCCAGAAGGATTTCATTCTTGGGAATATCTCTGAATAAAATGGATGTATCAGTGGGGAATGTAAAATAACGTTTTCATGAAAACCAGCCCTACCTTTGATGTTAATATCAGTAGGGTAAAGACTTCACCTTTCTTTCGTTGAGCTGTTCCACACTTAATTTAATTTTCTTTGATTCATTTTATTAATTTATTTATATAATAAGGTTTTCCAAAGGCCAGACTCCATGGTGCTCATTTTGATGAGCATGTACATGAGTGAATGGAAACCTTCTGCATTATTGCACAAAGGTGCAATAGTGACACCAAGGTCACTCAGAACTGCGCTGTGCTTCTTTGTGGATTTATTGGATTTATTCTGTGTGAAGGTGGTGATTTGTGCAGTAATAGGAAAAGCCAACACTGATAATTTACATGGTCCAGTAGTTCACTCTGTGTCAAACTCTGTAATTCTGAGGAGCCCAAGATTTCCTTATCCATTTTGAATGCCTAACAGTCCCTTTTGCTTTTTCTTTAAATTGTGGCAAAGGGTGCTGCTGAGTGAGGGCTGAATTTTCTTGTGTTATAACACCACTTTCAAATCCATGTTTGATTCATTCTACTGCTGCTATTTCCACACTAGCTTTAATAAAAGAGTAGGGAACAGTAAGTCAGGCAGAAATTACAGATACTTGTGTGACAACTGTAGGAAAACACACAAGAAATTCAAGATCAGGTTTAGTAGATATTTTAGCTGCAGAGAGTCAAAAGGGGACAGACTTAACAGCAGCTAAGTGCTGTTGAAAATATCAACCACGTAGATAGTATTAGAAGTTATCTCAGTATCCTAAACAAGCCCCTCCATCCATAGCTGTTTTATAATAGTCTCTGTAAGAAATATGGAGTAGAAGATTAAGTAAGTAATTTTTAAGTTTTGGTGATTATTAGAATAAGGTAAATGGAAATGTATATTAAAGACATGGAAAAGGTATTCCAAAAAGAGCCTTTGGAATTTTGAATACATCTGTTTATGCTAGTTAGAGGGAACTCAGGGCAGAATAGGAAGGTTTATGTCACATTTTTAACATGGATGAAGCCAGTTTGGCCTTTGGACAGAGCAGAAGCTTCATTTTTTACAGAAAATTTGGAGAAAAAAACAGAACTTGCATGTGACTGCTCAGTAGGTTAGCAAATAAGGATTATATTCCTTTGAAAATCCCACAGACTACTGTATTCCAGTGAATTTGTCCTCTGAAGTAACAGGCTGTGCAATGACACTTACAGGAGCATTAGAAAACGACACAAATCTCTGAGATGCTGGTTAGAGTAACACTGTAAATACCATGACGAGAGCTCTGAGTAAAGCAGAGATGGACTTTAGCCCAAATTTCTCCTTTTCTGAAAGAGAAGATAAAGGCTGTGACTTGGTTTTGATCTTGGATGTATCATATACTAAAGCCTTTCAACAGTGCAGGGGTATGGACAGCAGGTGAGTTTTTAGAAAAAAAGGGCTAAGGTCATCTTTATTACTGTAATTACAGTGAAAAATGGGAGGTGGAGTTTTCCTGCCTTTGTCTCAAAGTCTTTAGAGAAAACAGCCTGTAATGGCGTTGTCTTTATATCCCATGAATTTCAGCTGAATACAGGACTGCAAGAAAACAGCCAGGGTTTCTGCCCTTGCCTTTGTCTCTCACAATAAATTACATTTTTCCCTCTGATGCCTCTAGATTTTTTTTAATGTACCTTGTTTGTTTCTTTGTGAGCAAAGAGCAAACACATTCTCCATCTTAATGGCCTTTATTTCGGATGAGAGAACACTGATAAGAGGAAGAATAAAAGTCTGCGCAAGGGAGAAGAGTGGTTAAATGTCTCTGCACAGGCACTGCAAAGGAAAGGGCATCTCAGTGTTGCATCCTTTTCCAAACCATTTTTAAGAGGCAGCAGGCAGGAATGTCCAGCCAGGTGTCACAAACTGGGTGCACCAAAAATTCCTGCACTGTTCTGTCGAACATCAGTCATCCACTGCGGGTGTTTATTTGCAGGAGACAGAGAGAGCTCTCCTTGCTCCCTCCTGCTCACCTGGACAGGTCTGGAATGCTGCTGGAGCAGGGACCATGCCAGGGATTGTGCCTGGAGAGCCATGAGCTGGCTGACTCTTCTCAGTCCTAAGTCTGGGGTTGGTCCAGCCTCCTGCTCTCTTCGAATCTCTCCTTTGGCTTCCTGCATCAACATCTCCCTCCTCTCTCTCCATCTTCCTCCTCTCAGTTGCCACAAGAGAGCCTAGAGGGAGATCCTTTGAGCTGGGAAGTTGAAGGCAACTAACTCACGCTAAAGTTTGCCATATTGATCGTTTGCAAGTGGGCACAGCTTGTCCCTCGCAGCTCAATAAACCTCAAGAATGTTAGCTGGCAGGTTTGGGGAATTAGAAAGCTTTTATTTGTGCTGTGACAGGTGGCCATTGCACAGAAGTGTGACAAGAAACCATCCCGAAGTAGTTACTGCTTGCTAACAGACTGACAAAAGGTTTCAAGGGAAGCAGGAAAATGTGGTGGCAGAGGAGATGAGCCAAGCCAGGATGCTCTGTCAGTAGGAGAGAAAGGAGAGCCACCAACCCATTCCTGGAGGTAGCAGAGCCGTGTATTTTAGCGATGTTGTTTTCCTTCCTTTCCCATCCTACTTGCATTCACTATTTACTGTGACTGTGCTATAAATAACGCCGGGGAGTGAAAGCTGATTTCAGTCCAAGGTACATATCCAGGAAAGCTCATAAAATTCAGATGCTTTCCTTGAGCTGAATGATCTTCCCACCAAAGGGCAAACGTGGAAAGGTGATTCTCAGACCATAAATACAGAGTTATGAATACATTAACCTCACTTCTGGTTTCCCTGGCAATGGATGGGTCAGGTGTGATTGTGGCCTAATAGTGGTCACCTCCCTGGCCTGCCCTAGAAAGGGCAGTGACTCCTTCCCATTGAACAGAGGAAGCCTGGGGATTTCTAGAAGGTGTTTCCCTATGTTTTCTAGAAGGGGAAAATACCCTCACCCATAAACCTGAGGGGGTTTATGGAGACACAGATCACAGATTCAGTCATTTGACATACCTCCATCCTGAAATATCATCTTTAAAGAGCCCCAGAAAAGCCTCTTCTGGTGGCTGGTACATGAGAACTGTGCACAGCAAAGCACACGAGAAAGCCTGCTCATTGCAGCTTCTACATAAATATATCCAAGGCAGAGGTCTGAATATTTTTGGAGGCCTTTTTTACTGCTGTGTTCTGCACGGCTCTCTTGCAGTGTGTGCCTGGTGCGAGTGTCTGCATGAGTCACAAACTGATTTTAGAAATCAGAAGCATTGCGGAATCTGTGCATATTTGCTGGACACAGTTTGTCGAAACTCAGGGGAAAGAGTGTGGTCTTTTTGGCCTGGTGTCTCTAGGTTTATTTTAGAGGATATATCATTCACCCAGGAAGAATGCAAGTTAGAGTTAACTTTTTTATGTCTGAAACTTTGGGGTTGCTGGATTGGTTTGTTCTGCAAGAGCCACAGAGTTAGGAAGGGTCTTGCATTCACCTGCAGATCCAACTCTTGTTTTTCCATTGGTTAGTCAGGTCCTGAAGCTAATTTCAGAGGATATCAGTACACACACACATGTATAAAGAACCAGCAGCTCTGTATATTTTGCACATCCGTAACTGCTCAGAACAGGGAAAGTGCTGGTGTCAGTTTGAGCCATGCTGATACTGCTCTCTTGTGCAGAATTCAGTTTAAGGTTACTTATAGGTATTGGATATTATTAACTTTAATCTTGGTGTTTTTTTGGTTTTGGGTTTTTTTTAAATTTTATTTTTATAATGCCTTTTTTAAAATGTGTTTCCATCAATAACGTGTTTTGAATAAAATCCATTCTGCACACCTGGTTTCAAAAATCATTGGCAAATATTGGGAGAGAGAATAATTTTGGTATTGGAATATGCCTGCAGTGCCCACTAAACCTCCAGCCTCAGAAATGCCCTGGTGTCCAGGCTGATATTTTAGTCAGTATCACAGGAAAACAACCTGTCGAGTGGCATAGGTGCTCAGAGCAGTGAGATGGATACAATGCTATCCTGTTATAACCAGCTATTCCAAAGGGAATCAACTATTCCCTCTATGGACCATTTCTTAAGGTTTTCTGCACACAGAACAGAGCTGTATTTGCCTCTTCTCCTAATTTTTTTGCATAGATGCTTTGACTGGGTATTGCTGACCTGGTGGGAAGGACACCAAGGATGTTTTTGTGGGACATAAGCAGTTGCTATTAGGACTTCACTCCAGGAGAAACACTGGGAACAACCAGAAGTAGCAGAAGTTTCAAGTGAGGGGGAGAGAAAGGAAAAGAGAACTGATGCAGGAATGGGAAGTAATGGCACTGGAGAGAGGAGACCACATGGCCAAGCAGCGAGAAGTGGAAAGTAATGCTCCTGATTTGTTCTGATTTCTGCAGTTCTTTTTCCTCTTTAGCTGTGTGCCTGCAGAGAGGAACAGAATGTGCCACAGTGAGTGATGGAAGGAGGAAAGCATCTCCTTCAGGAATGAGTAAATTCAAAAGGAGCTCTTCCCTTTGCATTGCTAATCCTGATGGCATATACAGCCCTTGAATACTCAATCCATGTTAATAAACCTGTGGAATACATGCAAATTGCTTTTTAAATGTGGTCAGATTTCTCAGAGCATCTTTTTGATTTATTCAGATGATTTTCAACAATCTATCTAAATGCATTTCTTAAACAGCCAGTTGGCAAGTTATTTTCACTTTTTTACCAGCTCTTAGATTTGTGGCCTGAATTTTCTAATGAAGTCACCAGAGGATGATTACAAAATAAACTTTCCAGATAATGCAAGAATTCCATGTTGGTTACTTGTATTGGTGATCAGTGACAGCCTGTACTGACTTTGCTTGAGCATGCATTAAACTCCTCACTCTTCCTGAGCATTAATAAGTTAAAACTAAGTATTTCAAAAGAGCTGTAAAAGGTTTATGCCTTCTGAAGAAACATGAATTACATTACAGTCAGTTGGTGGCGAGCAACTGCTTTCCTTTGCATCCCTTGTTTTTCTTGGGCTTCACTTTCCTCTCTGTTTCTTGGCTTATAGCAGTGCCTTGAGTGAGGGGATCCTGAAGAAACTTCCCAAGATGCAGAATGAAAGGATGGTGGCCACAGGGGACAGCAAGTTGCCCTTCTGGAGAATGTTCTTTATCCAATAATGCCATTTCATGGAGTTTGAAGACTAATAAGAAGGACTTCAAGAACAAAACACTCTCAATAAGAAAATCTGTAGCACTTTTGTAATCCACTTACAAGCTGTTTGTTCACAGGAGAATTGATCCTAAAACAACTTATTTCTGAAGTCTTTTTCTCCATAAAAAGTGTAATACACAGTTTCACTTATTAGCTTAACCTGCATCTCTTTAAAGCATAATTCCTTAAAAAACCCCTATTTTCTGGAGATAAATACCATGGCCCCATAAGCTGTGCATCTTTCCCATGGAAGAGGTGTCCTGTTGTTGTTAGCATTACAATTTCCCATTAGTGGCATATTTGCAGCTTGTAGCTAACCATTAAATAGATTATGTTAAGGTACAAATCCCTATAGAGGGGTTGTTCTGGTCGAACATTTAAATAATTAACAAAATCCCTATAGAGCAAGGCAGATCTCTCAGCTCCTTCACCACTGTACCATGAGGGGCTGAATGATTTCTGAGTGATTTATTGTCATTAAAGGGAATGTTCAGTCTAGTCTCCAGAGATCACACACATAAAAGAAATCTAAATGGTTTTGTAAAGACATAAATACATTTGTATCACCCTTATTTTATATCGATATATTTTATGGTTTATTAGTTATATTTTTGTCCCAAGTGTTTGTGATTTTTCTGCGCTGCATATAATTTTTGTAAATTATGTTTTATAAAATATGGAACCTTACCAATCCATTTAAAATGAATGGGTTTTATTATTTTTGTATATTTCTAAATATAATTCTCCACTATAAGCTGCAATGGCACAGAAAGTTTCAACACCTTGTGCTCTTTTTCCTCCCTTTCTTCTGGATTTTTGGAGAGAAAGGATAGAGCTCTCATTCCCAACCCACAGGAAATACAATCTTTTTATATAGTCTTAGCAGTTCTTTGCTGCTGCTTTGCTATAATGCAGGCTAAAACTTGTTTACTAACCTCAGGGTTAGTACTGGTTAGTAAAATGTAAGTGCTTAGAGAAAATATAAAAGACAAAAGGCCCATGCAGAGAGGGAAATTATTGTCTTCAGGTCCCAAGGCAGATGTAGCAGCACAGCTGGTCCCAGAAATCTGTGGGGCCACATCCTACAATCCTATTGCTTGGCAGAAATATACTGTACAGTTTTCAGGGCTTTTGATTTGTTTTTTAACTGCCACTTCATCCTGTTACCTGCTATTATACATAAACAGTCTTCAGTTTTTTCCTCAGCATGCCTTAATTTCAGGAAAAATCCAAGTGGAACATACAGCTTCTTATGAAGAAACACAGATTTTGTGTATAAGCTTCAAGACAGTGCTGTATTTTCCCCATATGACAGGTTATTGCTTACTAATAAAGTAGTTTTTCCAGCATTATAAGGGTAATAAAGATAAATATTCAATCATTTTTCTTTTTGTCCCCAAATTCAGTTGTTTGGGTTTTTTTTTTCCCCAGTGCACTTGTAGCAGGATAAAATTAATTGGTTTGTCAGTGCAAGCCTAGAATTTATTGTGAAAAAACCAGCAAAAGCAACAATATTTAATCATCTACCTTCTATATGAGACCTGGAATTAGTTCTGCTGAATCTCCTCCTTGACAATAAAAAGAGTGGTCAGAGGAGAGAACTGGTGTGTACTGGTAGGGATGAGTCTGTCTCAAAGACTCATAATTCTGATGCTCATTGAGGCCTTTGAATGTTAAATAGAAGTTAATTTGACAGTAAAGAGAGGAGCAGGCTCACCCCAAAGTGGTGTCCAGGCTGGAGAGGTTTCCCGAGGAGACACACAGAATCCTAAAAAGGAAGCAACTCCCTTAAATATTGCCTATTTGGCCAATAAGTCACTGATGCACAACACTTCCTTTAGCCATTCATTGTGGGTGACATGGGTCTTTCAAGATAATCCCTCCTATCTGGGGTTTAATATTTCATCCATTCCAAATGGGATAAGGCTGAGACTTTGTTCATGAGATCTCAGCTTAGGCAGAATGTAATTCAAAATGTTGAAAATCACTTAAGCCTGTATGTCTTACCCACAGATTTAAGGAAAGTTTCTTATTTGGTCTGAACCTTTTTTTTTTTCTCCTAATGTGAAGCAAACACACCTTAATTTAAAAAATAAAATGGAAGTGTGTATAGAAGAGCAAGTTTTTCTTTTCCCAAATGACAGTGATTTGAATCTAAGTCAGGCTGGGCATATAATGCAATGAAAGATGTTTTCCTGGTGTTCATTTATTCATGCATTTTATGCGATTATTTGGATATGTAAACAAACACATCAATAGCCAAACCCTGAAAGTGCCTTTGCTTCTCTGCATATTTTCCACAGATTTCCCCTGCCTGTGCTTCCTGTGCACTCTGACTTGCACACCTGCCTTGACAAAGATCCCAGCAGCTTTTCCTCTTGACTTGACAAAAATCTGTGCTGTGTAGGAATTTCAGAAGTGTTACAAGGACTACATCAGAAAGTGAATGCAAATCACATTTCTAAATTTTGCTGATACTAGAAAATATCCTCCTCTCCAGATTTAAAATGAAACCATGTGTTAGCTTGGGGCAATACTTAACAAGGGACACCTTAGAAAGTATTAGTTTCTATGTTTTTGATATCCAATTTGAAAAAAAGCCAACCCCATACCAAACCTCTATTTGCATCTATATTTTAAAATATTCCCACTCTGAAGCTTTTTTAATGCTTTGATTCATGCCCATGGGGGACATGTAGGGTTTTTATGGAAGCATTATTGAAAATGAAAACACAGCTTTGACTGTAAGAATGAAGATACCTTAGCCTTCAAAATTTACACATATTATTTTGAAATTGCTGGATCAGGGCTACCTGAAGCACTTGTTTGCTAAATCAGCAAACACAGAGTTGGTTGGACCTATTACCAGAACAATACACACAGAGATTTACCCATCAAAAATCACAGGAGGGCAGGGGAAATATGAGGAAGGACATTAGGAAATGGAAACGAACTGCTACACTGCAGTTTTATTTCCTAGCCCAAGAGATGCTGGGGAAACAGAAGTGAACAAATTGTGCAGTGCAAAAAGGAGCAATTTATTCTCGTATATTGACAGCAATTGAATCTGTGCTCCTCCAACAAGTAGCACTGTTGAGCAGAGAGAGTGCATAGTGAGAGGACAAGAGGCAGAGGACCCAAGCTGAGATGAGGTCAGTCCCACCAGAAATTAAAAACCTCCTCAGGAAGAGGTGAAGCACTGGATGCCCACATTTCCTTCCTGGCTATTTGCAACACTTAGCTGAGTGGTGTTTAGCAATCTGCCTGGAGCAGGGAGCAGGAGATGAGAGCTCCACAGGCACCTCCTGTTGGATAGTCCCCCAGGACCCTCAGGAGAGAATAAGTCCCTTCACCCCTTGCTGAGTTCCTCCTGTGAGTGCTAACCTCTCACAGGCTCAAGATCACAATAGTCATGACATGAAAAAAATAATACAGCAAATTTTTAAACACCCACAAATCACCAGTGATGACCTGCACGTTTCTTGTCTGATAACTCAGCAGCTCTTTGTCTTTCCTTCCTCCCCAAATGGCATGTCAGGAGCTACCACTGACTTCATCCAGAAAGCAGAGAGCTGGGGCTGCTGTGGCAGTGAATTAAAGCTGCAGCTGCTCCCTTCTGCTGCTGTGGGTCTGCTCATGCCTTAGATGCACTGTTTCCAGCCCTACTTGCTCTTAGTGCTCTTCTGGGAATGGTAATGCTCTTGCTGGGTGGGATAATGGGGGACAAGAGCAGCCTCCTGACACAACTTTCAATATTCTTGAAGTTCAATGGACATTTGTTCCTATCTATTCCTCCTTCTGCATTTGAGTCCTTCTTCCTCCCCACCCATCTGGTTTCTGGTCACCTCGGCATCATCAGGGCTGTTGTGTCTCTTCCAAAGGCACTGAGGGACAGACAGTGGCACTGCAGTGCTGATAGGAATGCAGGGCTAACATCATCCAGGGTCATCATGCTCTCCCTGTTTTGTGGTGGTGTCAGCCCAGCCTGAAACTGGAGCTGGACCTGCAGTGTCTTTGGTGTGAATGTGAATGATTAATTAAAATCTCCATCAAATCACACACCTGCCTGTGCTCAGACTGTTATAATGTTACCCATTCCCTATGTTCTGCTAAGTTCCTTACAGAATTTCAGTTTTCACATTGAATCCAGATCAAATAGTCCCATTTTTTCACATAACTTTTAACAGGTTAGATGTCAGCTAGTTTCCTAACAGGCAACTCCTTTGACATGTCCATCTTACTTTCCAGTTATAAAATCCAATTTATTCTTATATTTTAGAGCTTGTTAATAATTTCATTTTAGTGGAAGTAAACAAAACAGAGCTTAGAGGATGTATATATTCTTAGGAAGGACCAGATGATGATCTACCTGGCTTGGTCAATACTAACTACAGGCTGAATTTTCTACTTTTCTGCTCCTTCTGTGGCAATATCAAAGTAGAGTTATTTTAAATTCCAAGATGTGCTGAAGGTCACACACACAGTGTGTTTTTCCACCTGTCTCTATGGCAAGATATATTATAGAAGAAGAAAATTACTTTCTGTGCACCAATTTATATTCTCCAGGGAGCGCTGCTTGCAACACTGCACAGATCTTTGGTCCATGCTTGAATCAGGATGGGAGAGGGTGTTTTTTTCCTCTAGACAGTTAATTGAGAACAGAATACTGTTCTGAGCTGGCATGTTAAACTTGGATGCAGGATGGGTGGGATCAGGCCGTGTCCATCCTTACTCATCTGGACACACTTTGTGTAAAGCTTAGGGCCACTGGTCACTGCAAAAATCAGATTGCAGAGGATCAGTAATGAAGTCAGATCCCATGTGTGTGTCCTTTTCTATTTGATCCAAGCATTAAAGCCAGGGTCAAACATTTTGTTTGTTAGCAGGATCCTCTAAATATTCATATTTCTGTTCAGTTCATTATCTAGCAAAGTTGGATTTAACATGTTAAATTAAATGGCATTATTAAAGTCATTGACAAACAGCAAGTTTATGCTCATGTTGCTTGCCTGGTTGTGTTGCTTTCAATGCTATAGAGCATTGAAAAAAAACCCTGCCTCTCACACCCATGCAAATTGCAGAAATTCTGAATAAAAACTGGGTGTTTATATGTTTCCCCCGCTCAGGTCCTGGAAAAAGTCCTTTAAGTACTAATTGTCCGGAAATATTGAGAATCTACTGCACTTTCTTGAAGTAACAGCCTTGGCAGCTTCCCAGTGCCTAATTATTCCTGTTGCTGTTTTTCCCTGAATTCACTTAAAAAAATATTTCTTCATTCTTTTATTACCAGATGCTCTAGTGACTACAAATACCACCTCAAAGGGACAATCTACTAAGCTGCTTTTCTCCTTCAAGTGGGAAGAAACAGAAAAAGAAGTTACTACTGCCTGTCCACTGGTGTGCAAGAGTCCTGCAGATTTAGTGCAGGCTTTCTGTTGATAAATTTTTGATTTTTTGCTGAAGAAGGGGTTAACTCAGGGGGTGACTCAGCCCAGCCCAAGGTGTTTGCATCACTCAGTGCCTGGAACCGCTCAGGTTTTTGTTTCACAGCGTCTATTGCCATCACCCCTCCTCGTTCCCGCAATCTTCTGACCTCTGGGTATGTTATAATTCAGCGGGTTGCAGGTAATTAATTATAAATCACCTAGTTGCTTCATTATGAATGAGCTAGCACACGGATCAGATGGAGCCTGACTGTGACAAGCCCAGAGCTCCAGCTGTGCCCGGAGAGCTGCCAGCATCCTGCCCTGCTCCAGCTTGCAGCTAGCCCAGGGCTGTCCACACTCCCCTGCAGTCCCTAGCCAGCACACACCTTCCAGCAGAAATTCCTTACTCCTGGACCAGAGAGAAAGCAAATGAAGAACAAAATCTGTGTAAAAGTTTATCAGAGAGCATCTGTTTTATGGACTGAATCGCTCCAGTGCTGAATGGAGGTTTAGTTAGAGTTTAGTGTTAATCCAACATCATTCCTATCAAATGGGTAAAATTCTGGGCAGTGTGGAGTGAATTTGGAAGCCCCACAAAAACAGATGGAGTCTCTAGAAGTCTGAAGAGGGCAAGAAAAGTCATAGACCCCATGCCAAAACCAGTGTTGCTGGTCTAACACATCCTGAGAGGGAGTTCAGAGTACGACTGTGAGGGCAAAGGAGCAGCAGGAAAATATTAAAACAGTGCTAAGCGTTTCTCTGTGAGAGATCTTTGCTTGGAAAAAAACCCCCAGTGATAATTAGTATATTCTCATTTTTCCCATACTCATATAAATGGTAAAGAGAATCCCCCTGGAGTACATTATTCAGACTAGCACTTCTCACTGCAAGGGGACACAATGTTAATTCAGCCTCTGTTCTGTCTTTATAATAAATTACTAAAACACCATCAAACAAAACAAGCTTTGTTTTGGAAAATGACAGTTTTTAGGGCAGTTGTCTCACATAACTTTAATGCCTACTTTTCAAAATTGCTTCTTATTTAAATGCCACTTATTATGAAGACAATTTTACTGCTTTTTTTTTTTTTTAATGAGTCAGAAATATTTGCATAATTTTATTCTGGACAGGTGGACGTGCTCAGTGCAGCATAATGAAGAAAAGTGTCCTATTTATATGAAGTTGTGTATCTCCTTCCACTGAGGAGCCTTCATGATTCTTGAAAAGACACAACAGTTCCCAAAGAGTCTTCTTTTCTGGGGAAATATAATGCAGAATTACCTCATGTTTTGTTTGCCAGCAGCTCTACAATTCGAATGGCTCTATTTGCAATTAAGGCTTGCCCAGCCTCTCAGATGTCTCAATTAGAGGGATCAGATCACTCATAGCTCCTGGGCCACATGTTCTGTAGTGTGGTCATTTTCCCAGCCAACACATCCTTTTATTTGAATTCTTTTTCTGAGCACTTTTGATCAAGTGCAACAGCTCTGACCCCAGGAATCTGTGCTCCCCTGCTACACACAGGGAAGGTAGGAATGCCACTGTGCAAACTTCCTGAGAAACCTTTTGGAAAGCTGACAAAGCCAATGCATTGGTGTGGAGGAACTGGCTCCTGCATGTCTCTCCACAAGGGTCTCTAAAGGTAAGTTTTGCTAATTGGAATTTGAATTGTTCATGAGATAGATTTTTTTTTGCTTTTGCTCTATCTTCCTTAATAAAGAATTCCCCAAACATTGAGAATGACAACTTAATAGATGTTAATAGATGGTATGGGCCTGTTATTTATGGGCATTATCAGTCTATGGCATTTTAAGCACACTACAGGGTATCACAGATGACTATAAATCACAATTAGAAGTTGCCTGCTTTATTCTTTTATAGTATGTAATGATTTGCTGCAATTTATTAAAATATCTATTAAATATCCTTACTCTTGTAAACGGCTGTAAGTGGGATCACAATATTAAGTAACTAAAATGCAAAATTAAAAGAGATTTGAATACATTCATTCTTATTACATCTTGTTATCTTCTGCTCATAGTTCTGACAAGATCCTTTTAAGTTCTGTTTTTACTCAGTTGCAGTTCCTCCCACCTTCCCTCCTGAAAACTCAATCAGCTAATGCTTTTCCTATCATGCAGGTTATTCGTGAAAGCATAAAATACTGCCACTGTGCAATCAAAATTACTTCAATTATAGATATTAAAAGCTTTTAATAGAATATTGATAATCCAGGGCAGCATTTTTCAGGGAGTTACATCAGCTAATCTGTAACTTAGGATGCTTTTAGCAGAAAATTTCAACCACAGTGCTGGGGAAGGAGCTGAGGATGGCAAATCCATGCAATCTCACCTGGATCCTCTCACACAGACACGTTGCAAAGCTGCTGCACAGCTACTTCAGTGTCCACACGGCCCTGCAGGAAAGGGCCAAGAGCTGGCAGTGGTTGGTACTTTCAGAGCAGTGGTGATGTCCCCTGCACAGCTCAGCATGTCCTGAGGAAGACAGAGGAGAAGGGCACAGCCACAACCACAAAAGGAAAACTGCCTACAGATCACTTCATTCCCTTGCCCTCTTGGATGTAACCTCCACTGAAGATTGTCCAAAATATGAATCATGGATTATGAATTATTTGGAGTAACTTATAATTAATTTACAGCTTATCATTAGTAAGTGTATTTTCACAAGTACATGTACATATCTGTAGCACACACATAAAAATTTTCACTCCCCTTTTTCAAATTACATTTCCTGAACTTAAATTCTTGTCTCTGGTTTATTCTCTACCCTTCACACACCATTTTCAGAGTAGAATTCATAAAATACAAACTGTTCAGCAAAGCACTATAGCAATTTTTTCTCTGCAAACATTTGCTGTTGGAATTTAAACAAAAATCCTTTGGGTTCTGCTGTGCTGAGAGACTTAATATCCTGTCATGCTTTTTCTTATATTTAAAAATTAATGACTTTGTATTTGCAAGAAGAACATTCTTGCTTGCAATTAATTCCTTGTAGTCTCTCTCAGTGATGCTCCTTGCCCCGATCCTTGATAATGATCCAATTCTAGACTCCACTG
Source organism: Grantiella picta (assembly GCA_013397955.1). Lineage (NCBI taxonomy): Eukaryota > Metazoa > Chordata > Aves > Passeriformes > Meliphagidae > Grantiella > Grantiella picta. Next base: position 1,776,227 of record VZRM01006009.1, on the reverse strand, counting down.
AAACTTCAAGTAATCAAGAATGAAGAGATTCTCTCATTTTTTTTACAAGTTGATTTATTCACTCCTGCTAAGCATTTGTTCCAGTAGCTATCTCACATCCTCTGATAGATATATTACATATATACATATATATCGATCTATGTATACAGACATGCATATATATATGTATATATGTATATATATATACACATATATATATATGCTCTTAATTAAACGTTGCAATATGGGATGACCTTCACAACAAGCTGTTTGAATACTGGGATTCATTCCATCAGACTGAATTGAATCCAGACCCAGGAAAAAGGTACATACTTCACTTTGGGTAGTGTTATTTTGGCAGCTCCTTTGGCAAGTCTGTTTCTTGCCCTTGCCAATGCTGGCTTCAAAGTAAGAGAAGGAGAGGACATATCAATAAGGCAAGAAAATAAAAGTGATTTGGTCAAACTGTAAAGACAACTAGTGTTGGAGAAAAGTAAATGATATGTCTTGCCTTTACTGAAGCCTAGTCATGCTGTGTAAATTATAATTTCCCATCCCCCCTTAATTTATTTCCAATTCTAGCCCACTGAGCTAGATTTCCCATTACCCTTTCTGGTGTGGCAGGCTCAAACACTGTTGTTCAAACTCAGGAGAGTCCTGCTTTGCTTTTGCTGCAATAACCACACAAGATGCAAAACTGCTGACCCAAACTGGTTTTATAAACATGCTTTGTACCAGTGGGTAACTGCAGTCTAGAAGATATGCCAGCATGTTCCTAATTTCAGTAATGCAAATCACTCATATGAATAGAGTAAATGTTTAACTTCTTTCCTTAGTAAAGAGTCAGTTTGAGGTTTTTTAGCAGTATAAGAACCAGGGGGTTGAAAGGCTGCTTGCAAAAAATAGATAATCTTTGTCTCTCATGGCCAGAAACACTGAGGGAGAAATAGAGATTTCTTCAAGCAGCATGAGGAAAAGCTGTGTTTTACTGCAGGATTTAATATGATAAATGGCAGACAGTAACTTTAATACAAAAATATGATACCTAGAGTCAAAATTACATGCTAAAGGAAAGGCCACAAAGACATTACCTTGAAAAACTTAAGAACAGCAGCATGAATACACAGAAGGAACGTATCCACACCTTCTTTAGCCTAAGCAAATTGCAGGGAATGAAACAAACCCAGCTTCCCAGAATCAAGATCCATGCCGTCCTTGAATGATAAATCAGGTTTCCAGATGCAATCTGGTGTTACCCCAATGCCACCAGCGGTGCTGTGAGTGGGGTGTGTGTCTATGAAGGTGTACAAGGCCAGCCAGTTAGAAACTCCCTGAGGAATGTCCTTCCCATTTGAAGCAAACCCAAGCAAAACACTCTGCAGAGACAGGAAAATTCTGGCAGGATTTCAGCACAAATGCTACTGTGCCTCTATTTTTACCAACCTGACCACTCCTTCAGAAACCTGTGAGGTGGATTGCCTCAGGAGACTGGAATTCCTAAAATAACAGGTCTATGCCCTTTGGACTGTGGTCCACTTCCCTGAGTGACCTGCAAGCCATGGTCCTTGTTTCTGGAGGAAGGCTGTGGACAGGGACAGGGCAGTGCAGGAGAGGGGACAGGAGGTCAGGCAGATGTGGGTTGGGCTGCCAGCCCTGCTGAGACAACACTGAAGGATGGAGGACAAGGCCACTGTCACCTGTCACACCCAGAACAACTGGAAGTGGTTTCAAGGTAGTTTTGAAGTCTTCCTGTCCAGCCAGTTGGCAACTGACTCTGTCAATATCCTTCAGGATTTGCTGAGGAAAAATGAGTACCAAGTCACCAAAATATAAATATAAATGTATAGTGTGTAATCAGAACAAATTTTGGGAAAAATGCTGTGCTTATCCTTTTTGTTCTGCTTCCAAGACCAGAATTTTAAAGGTCTAATTTGGATAGTAAACTTGTAAAGAAATTGAATATGCTGCAAGACTTCTTTCAGAAGGGTAATTTTTAAAGAAATATTTTTAGTTCTTTGAGGATTGGTGGGAGCACAAAATAGGAGAAGTTAGTCACATCACCACCATTTTCTAACCCACTATTTCCTTACCAGTCTTTTTAAAGTTTATATACAGTTCATAAAGTGATTTGAAACATCTCTGTTACATTCATGAAGATGTTCATAGCTTTCTGACATTTCCTGACAACAAGCTCTTTAAAAGTGATCACAAGCTTTTTTCTAAAGTTAAATTATCCTGACCTGCACTAAAATGCCTAAAAAATGAGTGCAGCCTATCCTGGGAAGCTGTTAACATTCCAATCTGCATTGCTGCCAAGGCTTCAGCATCTTGTGAACACTTGAGGGAGAGAGAGACACTATCAATTACTGATTTAAAAATCATAGTTATTCAGAACTTGGAAGACTGTGGATCTCTTAAAGGCTGCTGATACCACCAATAAGCTTTGCAGTCATCTGCCCCCTGATGCTCAAAAATTCAAGGCAAATCTTACATCCTCTCCCTTCAAACACTACTTTTTAAAATGAGTTTTCTGAAGGATATAATTTCTGTATGTTTGCTAGCCTGGCCCTGGAAAGGCAACTCTTTTTTGGGGAGCAGAGACAGACTTCAGTATCAAAGGACTTGGAACAGCATGGGTCATTTAATTTTACTTTTTTTAGGGTTTTTTTTTGTTTCTATATAAAAAGATTGAAAAGTCCAATTGAACCTTTCTCTGAATACTGTAATTTTCAGGGAGTGTTTGGACTTCACTTTTTATTTGCCTGAGTGAGAAAACACCAGCACATGTGTAAAATATAAATGTAAAAGCTTGGCCAGAACTTGTCTGGAATAGCAATGGTTAGAGAATTATTTTGCAAGGTGTTTACAAGTGCAAGATCTATATTTAAAAAAAAAAAGTTGTGTGTGATAACTTCTTGATACATTAGATGAGTTATTTTTTGTTTAATAAACAGAGTCTCTTCCTGAGCAAAACAAATATATCTGTAACTGTCTTTTGGCACAGACTACAAATAAACTCTCTTGTCCCTTGTTACTGTCAACTGCCATGTATCCTCTCCTTCTTCATGTGGATTATTTTTTCAGGCATAAGAAATAGCACTTTGGGGACACTCAGATTTCAAACCTTAGCTCTGATTTATGAGGGGTTGTACAAACCTGGTGCTGAAACAGCTGTGAAAGAGTTCCCACACAGACCTATCAGTGCCTTGGCTACAGGGAAGGGAATGACCAGAAATAGCTGGCCAGAGTCCAGCAGCTCTGCTAATTGCTTCAGAGAGGTGCTTTATCAGTAGGAATTCAGATTGTTACTTGTCCTTGCAGATGTGGAGGAATTTCACTCAGGTGTAAACTGGCAGGGAGGAAGATGCAGACCATGGGTTTGTGGGTGAGTACAAAACAAGCTGCTGGAGGAGATCCTCACAGGGTAAAAGCCTCTGGAGAACGGAGCAAGATCAATTTTTACCACAGCTCTGCCCAAATAACCCTCCCTGCTCTTTGCTCTCTGTCAGTGCACCAGCAAGTTCATGTCCTTCTGTGCATGGACTAGAACTGGCTGAGGAGAATGAGAAGGTCAGACTTGTAGTGTATATTTTAGGGGAGCATGTACCTGCAGCTGAGTTTGATCTTAGCAGGATAAGAGAGTTTAATAGGCTTTTCCTAACTTTAATACATGCTGGAAAATCCAGTTGACCCTGTGGGTGCCACTGAACAGGTTTACTACATCTTGAAGCTAACTTTCTGGAACATTTAAATTTGGAAAAGCTGAGACTGAGACAAGTTCATAGCAAGGCTGGCTATATTTAATCTTAAAGCCTCAGGAAAATGTCAAAGATGGCATTGGGATAGGAAATCCTATTGTTCTCAAGAACTACATGTGGCCTAAGCAGACACATTTTCTTCTGGAACCCCAGATGCTGTGGAAAATGTGCTTTTAGAAGATGGACCTTGCAGGCTGCTAATACAGCATTCATATAGATTCACAAGCCTGTAAAATGGATCATTACACATTGTACAAAAATCCATACCATCTTCTTGGCTTAATATAGTACTGAAAGAAATATTTCCAAGATTTCACTGGAGGAACAGATTGGAGATCATGACAAAGAATGAGCATGTAGTGTAATTTATAGCTTGCCTGAATTAGACTTCTCATGTCTAATCTGCAGTTAAAACTGGATACAGTAGGCTTAAGTTGGCTTTGTCAGCTAATGAAGAACTTATATCAGGAGAGTGGCTGTTCATTTAGCCTGGCTGTGTGCTGGGATCCTGTCCCTGCAGCTGTTTCCTGATCTTGTTGATGTGTTTAAAGAACACACATTTGGTACTACATGCTTCTGGAGGTGGTGTATCTTCACACTTCCTGCGGAGACTTAGCACTAGACTTTGCAGAGTAGTAGAAACAAAAGCCTGGAACATAAACAATCAAAATTCTTCTGGGAGAGGGATCTTGTTTGAAAGCAAAGTCTCAAAGTTCAGCCCCACAAAAAGGCTCATGGCCAGTTCTGCTGTAGCTCAAAACCAAGATCTGAAGAATGTGTGCAAGATCTTGCTCTACCTTAAGCAAGTTTGTCAGGGTAAATGTTTACATATTTTGAAATATAAAGTAGGTAAGAGTTATAGCAATACACACCCCCACACATTATCAGTAGCAGTAATAATAAGGTATTGGACTCCTGACTNATAAATAAAACTGGTTTGTTAATTGAATGCACTGTAGAACAAAATTACCTCCTGATTCTCCATTAGAAATACTATCTTGCTTCTTTAACTAGAGAGCCATGGCAGCCTAGGAGTGGTTTGCATGAGCTGCAAGTCTCTGGCAACCTTTGAAGGACACTTTTGTTTCTAGACAGCCTTGTGCCTGTGCTGCTGGAGCTGAAGGGCTGTGGGTACCTGGACCCTCCTCAGGCTGCAAATGCCCCTCTGGGACTGAGGACAGTTAATGCTCAGGGTCAAACATGACAGGGATACAGAGGACACATGAGTGTGTGGGAAAAAACAGGCATCAGGGGGGTGCTGAGTGAAGGGGATGGCCATGGAGCTGCAAGGAGCCAAAAAGTGAAAAAAAAAAAAAAGAGAAGAAGACAGCAAAATCCAGTCTGGAAAGACGCATGAGGACATATGGAATGGCAGAAATGTAGTATACAACAGGAGGATAGTGGAAATCAAGCCAGTGTGGCATAGAGGCAGATGGGGGACAGAAGTATGTGCATAGAAAGCTTGGAGAGGGAGGTGACTTGGGCAGCAGCTTCTCCCACCTCAAGTGAAAGTTACAGGGAAGGAGGGAGCACTGGCGTGGCACTTTGCTGAGGTTTTATCTGAAAGGCATTGCCAACAGTAGATGGAAAAACAATCACGGATTTGCAATAAAGAAAAAAGGCAATCTGGGAGTCATCAGCTGAAATGGCTTAAACTTGTGGGGTTAGTAAAGTTTTAACACCATTGCAGGGGTCTCGTGTATGGAAAGGGAAACTCAGCTCTGCACACAGAGTGTAACTCTGAAGTGGTGGCAGCAGCTCTGAACTCAGTACATTTCAACACACGGTAAGCAGAGTTGAAAGGATGACTACCAGGGCAAGGTTTCAATTTTTAGAGGATTTGATGGCTTCTACCTAGCACTAATCCTCAGATTCCCAACATTAAATCAGTATTCAAAACACAGTGGCATCTCTCTTGCTCCTAAAAGCAGTTATAGAAGTGGTACTTTTAAGCTTTCTAACTGTAAAAATAATTTTCAGTTGCATCAGTACAGGGGGAGGATATTTGTAAAGAAGCTAAGTTAAAGAGTTCACTAAGATGAGATATTACCCTTAAAAATTTTATCTTTTAAAGAGGCTTTTACAAAACTCTGTTACCACCACATGGCTTAGCTTGCTTTATTGCTGACCCATTACACTGCAAGGGGAAGACTACTTTTGTAATTTTGGGTGTGGGCTGCTCCTGTTTTTTCTGCACTGTTAAATCCACAGCCTTCAGGATCTCTAGAAACCCTTTTATCTTCTCAGTGCCCATGCAGAATGGTGACTCTTCCAACAACTTTTTTTTGGTCAACCTTCCCTGCAACTTCCTTTAACAGAGCATTCAGAAATTATTTCTACCTTTGTGCATTGAGGACCACGCAGAAAGTTAAGTGCTAAATGTAATGAGCACAAGGGTACAGCAGAGGCAACATTTGTGCCTGCTCTCCCCACACTGCACTTATGTGTGAGAATTATGTCCAAAAAAGATGCAAATGGAAGTGTCTGTCCGATAAACAAATGATTTATGCCTAGTACATGACATATATATGATGGGAAGAAATGCAGATATGGGAAACTTGTCCACCAGGACTTGGTTTGCTGGCGATCTAGCCAGCAAAAATTCTTCCAATACATGGGAAATCTAATGGACGAGCCAGACATAAGATCAATGGATATGACATCAGCAAAACAGTATCATCAGTGCCTGGGATTGCTGGACTGCTCATCATGGAGAAGACTAAACATGGTGTTATAGCAAGGATGTCAGAAGAAACAAAAAGAAATTCTGTGAAATTTTGGTCCAAAATGGACAGACATGGATCGTGTTCTCCCACAGCTTCATGATCACCAGCATTGCAAATTTAATTTTGCTGACCAACAGATCCTATTTCCTACCATGCCCATTAAAGCCTTTCTTCCCCTGCTTCTGTGAAGAATGCAGCAAAATCCAATCTGGAAAGATGCATGAGGACATATGGAATGGCAGAAATGTAGTATACATGGAAGGTGACCCTTCCATGCTGCTGCTGCTGCTGGGGCGTGGCATTTCCATGATACAGGACACCATGGAGCCATCTGCTAGGGAAACAAGATGTTTTCATGGGATATTTTATTTTAAAATCTGTTTTTATGAGCAAATCTGGGGCTCACAGCCTGTACCTGTGAAGGAAAAAAAAATCTTTTGCAAGGCTTTGAAAAAGCTGCATCTAGTTGACAGTGCAGCAGTTATTGCATAAAAAGCTGGTCTCCAAGGCAGTACCATCCAAAAGCCTCAGAAATTCTCTTGGAGTAGGGTAGAGATCAGCATTTGCATTCCTGACCTAGTCTTCCAACTTTCTGGAAGGCAACATACCTTTGTGGCCATGACTCCCTGGGAAAATCAGCTTCTACTAAAAAAATGAACTGTCTAACCAAGGCGGGGAGAAAAAGTGCAGGAGGCAGAACTGCCTTGGGAAATAAATTTGGATTATGCCACTTATTTTAAAATATATCAAACTGATATATTTTGATATAGTTCTTACTGTTTTCAAGCCTCCTTTGAATTAACATTGCCTTAAAAATGCATCCTCATGTACAGCTTTAT
>VZRM01006009.1:1737583-1768889 GCA_013397955.1 Grantiella picta | reverse complement strand
GGGCAGCAGCTTCTCCCACCTCAAGTGAAAGTTACAGGGAAGGAGGGAGCACTGGCGTGGCACTTTGCTGAGGTTTTATCTGAAAGGCATTGCCAACAGTAGATGGAAAAACAATCACGGATTTGCAATAAAGAAAAAAGGCAATCTGGGAGTCATCAGCTGAAATGGCTTAAACTTGTGGGGTTAGTAAAGTTTTAACACCATTGCAGGGGTCTCGTGTATGGAAAGGGAAACTCAGCTCTGCACACAGAGTGTAACTCTGAAGTGGTGGCAGCAGCTCTGAACTCAGTACATTTCAACACACGGTAAGCAGAGTTGAAAGGATGACTACCAGGGCAAGGTTTCAATTTTTAGAGGATTTGATGGCTTCTACCTAGCACTAATCCTCAGATTCCCAACATTAAATCAGTATTCAAAACACAGTGGCATCTCTCTTGCTCCTAAAAGCAGTTATAGAAGTGGTACTTTTAAGCTTTCTAACTGTAAAAATAATTTTCAGTTGCATCAGTACAGGGGGAGGATATTTGTAAAGAAGCTAAGTTAAAGAGTTCACTAAGATGAGATATTACCCTTAAAAATTTTATCTTTTAAAGAGGCTTTTACAAAACTCTGTTACCACCACATGGCTTAGCTTGCTTTATTGCTGACCCATTACACTGCAAGGGGAAGACTACTTTTGTAATTTTGGGTGTGGGCTGCTCCTGTTTTTTCTGCACTGTTAAATCCACAGCCTTCAGGATCTCTAGAAACCCTTTTATCTTCTCAGTGCCCATGCAGAATGGTGACTCTTCCAACAACTTTTTTTTGGTCAACCTTCCCTGCAACTTCCTTTAACAGAGCATTCAGAAATTATTTCTACCTTTGTGCATTGAGGACCACGCAGAAAGTTAAGTGCTAAATGTAATGAGCACAAGGGTACAGCAGAGGCAACATTTGTGCCTGCTCTCCCCACACTGCACTTATGTGTGAGAATTATGTCCAAAAAAGATGCAAATGGAAGTGTCTGTCCGATAAACAAATGATTTATGCCTAGTACATGACATATATATGATGGGAAGAAATGCAGATATGGGAAACTTGTCCACCAGGACTTGGTTTGCTGGCGATCTAGCCAGCAAAAATTCTTCCAATACATGGGAAATCTAATGGACGAGCCAGACATAAGATCAATGGATATGACATCAGCAAAACAGTATCATCAGTGCCTGGGATTGCTGGACTGCTCATCATGGAGAAGACTAAACATGGTGTTATAGCAAGGATGTCAGAAGAAACAAAAAGAAATTCTGTGAAATTTTGGTCCAAAATGGACAGACATGGATCGTGTTCTCCCACAGCTTCATGATCACCAGCATTGCAAATTTAATTTTGCTGACCAACAGATCCTATTTCCTACCATGCCCATTAAAGCCTTTCTTCCCCTGCTTCTGTGAAGAATGCAGCAAAATCCAATCTGGAAAGATGCATGAGGACATATGGAATGGCAGAAATGTAGTATACATGGAAGGTGACCCTTCCATGCTGCTGCTGCTGCTGGGGCGTGGCATTTCCATGATACAGGACACCATGGAGCCATCTGCTAGGGAAACAAGATGTTTTCATGGGATATTTTATTTTAAAATCTGTTTTTATGAGCAAATCTGGGGCTCACAGCCTGTACCTGTGAAGGAAAAAAAAATCTTTTGCAAGGCTTTGAAAAAGCTGCATCTAGTTGACAGTGCAGCAGTTATTGCATAAAAAGCTGGTCTCCAAGGCAGTACCATCCAAAAGCCTCAGAAATTCTCTTGGAGTAGGGTAGAGATCAGCATTTGCATTCCTGACCTAGTCTTCCAACTTTCTGGAAGGCAACATACCTTTGTGGCCATGACTCCCTGGGAAAATCAGCTTCTACTAAAAAAATGAACTGTCTAACCAAGGCGGGGAGAAAAAGTGCAGGAGGCAGAACTGCCTTGGGAAATAAATTTGGATTATGCCACTTATTTTAAAATATATCAAACTGATATATTTTGATATAGTTCTTACTGTTTTCAAGCCTCCTTTGAATTAACATTGCCTTAAAAATGCATCCTCATGTACAGCTTTATACACCAGCATAACTTTTTTTTTTAAGTGCTTAAGCAGTTTCTTCCCTACAGGTAAGATTGGAGGATTGGAGATGTGGGATTGGAGAGTCTCAGTGACTTGACTACCATTAGCTACTTAATGCAGCCTAATCCTACAACTCTGGGGTGATAGAGAAACTCTTAATGCCTGCCCAATTTCATGTGCTCTTATTATACAGAGATAAATTGCCTGTTCTGTGGAGTCTTGCCTTTAGATTAATAACAAATGTGAAAGAATCGGTAGAATTGTATTTCTGCAAGAGAAATTGATCTGTTAACATTTAAATTCTTTGCCATAGGCTTTAGTAAATCTTTCACTTGAAGGTAAGATTAACTTCTTCCCTATGGTTCCAACATCTTGGCTTGCAGTGCGTTTAAAAGATGCATGAAGGATAGATATCTTTGCCTCTCAGCTTTTTGATCAGATCACTTTCATTTGGCTAGATGCTATCATGGCCATAAATTTCAAAGCTAAAAATAGACTTGACTTTCCCCCCCCCCCTTATCCGTTAATTCTTTCCAATAGATAATGATTCAGTGCTCCCTTGTGACCTTTCAAGTCTAGCTCACTGCATGTTAAGTGAACATACTGATCAGGAGAGCAGAACTCTTGCAGCTTAACATTTTTAAGAACGGAGGTAGGTTTTCTGATCTTTTATTTAAAGCAGTAGGTAAGAGCAAGGTGACTTTATTCCCTCACTGCAGGACATACACATGCCAACTCCAGAGCTTAAAAGCTTGATTCTGACTTTTCGCTTCGAATAATCCTATCACAAAATCTTTACTTTTTACAAGAATGCTTAATTATATGTAATACTAATATTTAAAACATTAGGTCCTGCTTTCACTTGTACTACCTTACATCTTGAGTAATTGATCAAGGCAAACTGACACTAAATTTGTGTCATCATAGAGAAGAGCAAAGTTCAGTTGCCAGCTCTTGTCTGCTGTGGCTGCAATATTAATTGCTACAAAGGGACTTTGTTATCATCTTCCTTATGCTATGGCAGGAACTCATTATGACAGGCTTTTTGGAATGAATAAACTGTAGCTGAATATTTGCCTAAGTGTTTAAGATGAAATCCAGCAGCACAGCGTTGGAACTTGAAAGATCAAGCAGGACATATTAAATAATCAGGAATTCAATCTTTGTGGAGGATGCCTCTCAGTGCCAGTTTTTCTGCCAGTTTCTTCAGCATGCCCTTGTGGGTTATTTTCCAGAATTTCTTGGCAGCCTTAGACAGCTGATATTCCATACCACTGACAGGATGCATCTCTACAGAAGGGGCATTTAGGAAGGTGGGGAATTCAAGATTGTAAATCCATTTTGCTATTTTATTTCACGTTTAGGTCCAAGGAGGAAAAATTGGTTCTGATCAAATCTGAAAATTAAACATTGAGTATGAAAAAAATACTGACATCAGACTGAGCACTGGGTAAAATCAGGACCTGGGGGTGGGGCGGGACACAGAGGGATTGAGTTTGGGAGAGAAGGTGGCTGTGGCAACAAGGATACTTACTAAGGAACTGCACTGAAATCAGTGCATTGAACTCTGACCTTGCCTTACTCCTCAGGCAGGGTTTTGCTGTTTGAAATGTCGCTGTCCCCAGCCATGCCCACAAACCAAGGAAGAATAAAAAACCCAAAACAAACAAACCATAAAATCTAGTTTCCATCACACAGGATGTTGATATTTATAGGATACCTCATCAACAGGCGTTGAATTGGAGCAAACAGCTTGAACAGATAGATTGTTTATATACCGTTTGTTTCTTCTGTTTTCTGTTTCATCTACCTCCTTTGTCTCTAAATTCTCTATGGGAAGGAACATCTCAGTATTTGTAGTTTGCCACAGCACAGACTTGCTTCTTGCTTTGTTTTTGATGGCTAATGAATTGACTTTGCTTTTTAAATGGTGAAAGTTATAACTAAGATAAGATATCAAAATAAATAAGAGTGCTTAGAAATTCTATGCCAATTCACTAATACACACAATTCAGAGAAATCAGTGAAGTTTTTCCGGTATTGGTTTTGTTTAGCAGAATATCTGTTGGTGTGGTAAATGTAGTTCTGCTAAAACTGTTGTGTTCTCCATCCCTCTGCAAAACTTGAAAAGCATCTCTTTCTGAGTGCATGCTAATCTCAGTGAAGTCATGATACTTTGTGTATAGTAGAAACCACCTGAAAGTAACACGTAAGCAACCCAGAAATGAGCAGTCTAGGCAACACCTGGAGGGGGATCAGTAATCTTTCCTTTTAAGTGTGACACAGTCTGTCTTCTTTTTTACCACATCACACAGAAATTCTGTTACAAAACAAGTTTTGTGAACCTGCATCACAAAACTGTTCTCAGAAATTCAGAAAACGCCAAACTCATAAGCAAACCTAAAAAAAAAAAAAAACCAACAAAGGACTCTATTTCTGTTACTGCCCCTAGTGAGACCTGGGACTACATACACCCATTTCATTTTGTCCATAAAATTGAACTTCCAGCTTCTTTGGTGTATTGAAAACACAGTCACTACGATGTGTGCACTGGATGAAAATAATTTGTTTGAACTTGTCCTGGTTGCTTTCCTTGTGTGTCTCCACCTTTCAGCTGCATGAGAGAATGATGCAACTTCTACAGGAAGGAAAAATACAGTTACAAGAGCTACTCCTAACAGGTTTGATGTAGCTCTCTCCCATTTACTGAGGAATGCAGCCAACCAAACAAATACAGAAAGCAAACCAAAAATTATTGAAATATCGCATGCATTTTTCAGGACTTCTTGTTCCATATGTCAGTGACATTTTCCCTTAAGGGACATACCTAATTCACAACTTGGCACAAATGCATTTAGGAGATCCCCAGTCAAAGTGAAAAAGAAGGAACTTCTTCAGAGGCAGGAATAAATAGTTCATTCTCCCAGCTGTCTCCTTCCCAGCTAACCAGTATCTCAGGGTGCTGTCAAAGATCACTCTTTCTTTGAGAAGTTGTCCCTAGGTAATGGGTAGACAAAACTATATCATGGAAGAATTTTTGTTTGGAGCAGTCCTACAACAAGCTAAATAAAAAAAATGCCAACTCCTTCACCCTGGATCTTTGTTTTTTTCTCTTACTCCTCTACATCCTCACTATAATTTTATCTGTTTTTTCAGGGGACAGACATCTGTGCTGGGGAGTAACCATCAAACTCCGAATTGTGGCTAAAAGGTATTATCAATAGTATCTCACATATCTTGTTTTAAGACAAAGACATGGATTCCAGGAACGTAAATTTAAATTATCTATTTAGAAGAATCCTCAGATTCCAAAACTTCCATGACAGGAACTGCTGGAATCAGTGCTGCTCAGGCAATTTTTTTAATACAAGCATAAGCAATTGGAAACATGATACCTCTAGGATGTTAGGGCAGAACATTTGCTCAAGAGATAACTGAAGCAGATGAAATGTCCTCCTGGAATGGGGATTAGCTCACTGCAAAAGCAGGGGGATGGAAAATAAAGGTTAAGATACACAGAGCAGTTGTGGCTCCTATAAGCAATGAGAAGAGTGGGTACCGCAGGAACACCTCTCTTGCTCACACTGAAATTTTCTGTCCAAGAGAAAATGTTGGCGAAGAGATGCATTTAGCACTGCTGCTACAAGAGAAAACAACTCTTTCCATCCATTCCTAACACAGAAAGCATGAACCAGGGCATCTTACACCTGAGAGCTGCAACAAAAAAGCCTCACGCTCTGAGTTTCTGGAGTCAAAGCCATTGCTCATCATGCATTGTGCACTCAGGCTATCATTTTTGCTCTCCAAAGTGCTACAGGAAAGGAGTGTAGCATGCTTCCATCAGAGTAGGGTGCTTCCAGAATTGACCTCATTATAACAGACCTTTTAGGTTTTATTATTGGTAAATTATACTGCTTTGTTGATGGCACTCTTCAAACCAGTGGAGTTAGAGACCAGATGACCTGTCCTTACCATGAAAAGAAAAATGGGAGCAAATTTGCATGTTCAAAAGGGAGAGCTCAAGGTCCAGTATTTGGAAGGAGATAAATGCCTCTTAATTCTACTGACTGGCAGGAAAACAAAAAATTTTCAGCATTCCTTGTGACCTGGCCCTGCATCCAAGTGTTTGAGTAGAATTAAGTTACGTTTACAAAACTGCTATTACTGTCAGCTGAAATAAGCACTGCTGGCATCCAAGAGACCTTTCAGAATGATAACAACTCACTTTTCATTTGACATGGAGACTTCTTAGGTAACTCAGTTGTCTGTGCTTTTGTCATTCGTTGCTGAAAATACACCCTGTCACTCAGCAGCCTGCTCATGGATGTGAGTCTGGACCCTGATTTTTGCATACGGAAAACTGTTGTAGATGCCCAACTATTAATGTCTCATCTTTCCCCTCCTCTTTCCAGGAGTTTGATTAGATGATCTTTGTGGGTCCCTTCCAGCTTGAGTTATTCCATGATTCCATGACCTATCTTGCATAACCATTTAGGCGATTTGGACTTCCACATTTGCCACCTGAGGTTTTCTGGAGCTCTGCTGATTCCCTTTGATTTGCCTGCTCCTCCATATGTGACAACAGACTGTGAAACAGGTGAGATTACAGCAGTCAAAATGAGAGCTGGGGAAGGAAGCGAACTCCACAAAAGCTTTGGGCATAGAGAAAGAAGAATTATCTGAGGACACCTTCAGCCACCACCTGCTCTGGCCGTATGGAACAGAAGCAAATCCAAATCTTGCAGGTTGTCCAAACAGTCTTCCTAGCACAACTGGTAACAGACTAAAGGAAGAAGGTAATACAGGAGGGGGTTGGTACAAGCAAGCAGAGAGCAGCGAAAATGCAATGAGTACTTTCCTGTTAAGCTCTCAGGGAACATCTGTACTGCAGGCAAAAACAACAGAGCTGGCAGCAGTGTGTGATGGATGTCAGAGAAAATGTAGTTAACACATATCTGTACACAGTCCAGGAGCTAGTGTTGTAGCACTAAAGCTATGGGAATTTTGACAACGAAAACACAAACCACAGATGTAAAGATCACAGGTTATTAGAGAGGACTCAGTGGTATTTCTTCAGGTCACCTTTGCTACAGCAGCATTAGTGCACTGAAAGCCTAGCAAAACCCTTTCTTTCCTCTGATATTTTCTTATCCCATGACTTCCAGAGGGCCTAACTAAAATAAAGTTTGCCTGAGATGTCTACAACGGTTACTTCTATATGCTCAACAGCAGACTATCTAAATTAGAGGGGTGCAGGGTGCATATCTTGCTCTGCCCTGGAGAAAGCAGTAGGACTTCACTGCACAGGGGATGAATGCCCAGGAGACATCCGGCCCAGGGTGCAAGAAACACATATTGGATTCTCCTTGCTGGCAGGAGCAGTGCTAGCTGTCCCATTGGTGAGCTCTGTCTGGATGAGGTTCAAGAAGTGCTTGGAAAACTGTCAACCTGCCATTGAGGCAGTGGGATGCATTTCCCTGTAGTCAGGCTCCAGCAGACAAGCAGAACCAGCCTGAAAGCACAAGCCATGGCCCCAGAGCAATAGCCAGGACTTACTAGGATCTCAGTGAGAATGAAGCTGGCAGGCTCAGGGAAACACATTGCTGAAAATACACTTGGCAGCTGGCAGGAGAGAAATGAGGCAAAAACCTGCTTCGCTAGGCACTCTTTGGCCATGTACCCTTAAAACAGCAGGAGCCCCCACAGCAGGCATTCCCTGACATCATCCTCAATGGGACCAAGCAGCAAATCTGAATCAGCGAGGCCACACCTCAAGTGCTGTGCTCAGTTCTGGGCCCCTTGCTACAAGAAAGACATTGAGAGACTCCAGAGAAGGGCAATGGAACTGGTGAAGGGGCTGGAGCACAAGTCTGATGAGGAGCAGCTAAGGGAGCTGGGGGTGTTTAGCCTGGAGAAAAGGAGGCTCAGGGGTGACCTTATCACTCTGTACACTTCCCTGAAAGGAGGTTGTAGCCAGGTGGGTGTTAATCTCTTCTTTCAATTAGCAAGTCACAGGACAAGAGGAGACAGCCTCAAGTTGTGTTAGGGAAAGTTTAGATTGGCTATTGGGACAGATTTATTCACCAAAAGGGGTGTAAAACATTGGAACAGGCTATGCAGGGAAGTGGTTGAGTCACCATCCCTGGAAATGTTAAAAGAAGTCGATGTGACACTTAGGACACAGTTTAGTGATGGGATTGGCACGGCTCAGTTAATGCTGGACTCAAAGATCACATAGTTCTTTTACAATCTACACAATTCTATGGCTCTGCTGCGTCTCACCTGTCAGCTATGTCCTGGTCAAGGAGGGTGGGGAAGGTATCAGGCAATTAAGTAATAAGCTGCAATTGCATTTTAACTGTCAAAGTTATTTCTCCAAACTTCCTAAAAGGTGTAATTTTGTCATCATAGCCTTCAGCGTCATTGTGAAGGCACTGAAGCAGGTCAGTCTATGGGTTTTATAAGGAAAGTTTAAAAAAATCATTGTCAATAGGAAAGCTAAAAAGGAAGAGAAGGGTAGGAGAGCAGATACGGAGGAAGAGATGAGGGGGAGGTGATTTTTGTCAGGAGTGATATTGTCTCCTAGAAGAGGAAAAGTGAGCATCTTCTGCTGCTCCAAGTCTTTGCATGCTGCCTCTTACTGCCTAATGTGTGCCACCCACACAGTGTGGTAGAGCACTTGACCTCCTTTTGACATTCCCTTCAAGGGAATACCATCCAGTGGTAAATGGAGAAAGTCTGTGAGACAGAGCAGACTGCCTTACATCGATTTTTAATAAATCATCACACCTTCTTGTAAGATTTTTCCATGCTGGAAGCTTCCATGGGGGCAGAGCTCCTACACAGGTGTGGGGAAGATAAGGCCCTCCATCCCAGTGGCAATAATCCTTAAGGAAATAGTTCTGCTTCACAATATAAACCCATGTTACCTGCTATCCAAGTAATTCCTGGGAGGTGATGTTTCACTTCAGCACAATTTAGGACCAAACTGTAGCAAACTGAAATTCTTACATTAAATTTCATCTGATAAACTAGTTTTTATATTTGATCCGTTTTTGGTAAAAACAAATTATGACTGATCAAAGTCTAGATTTTCTGGCATTGACTCAAAACCAATCTGTATATTTATATGTCAAGAAGTTTGTACAAGGTTGGGATTGGTGCATGGCATCTGGAGAAGCAGCACAATTTAGCCCACTCTGGTATTTATTTTTATAAGTATGCCTCATATTTTATAAAATGTTTTCGTTGTAGCCATTGTATTACCACAAAAAAACTCGGCAAATTCTCTGGAACACTGGAATCAGACTGAGAAAACCTCAGGACCTCAAATGACATTTTTTATCTCTTTTGTAAGGTCCTGCAGACACCCACTGCCCCATACACTCATTGCTGCTTTTCATCATGGGTTGTCAACTTCACATGTACTAAAAATTTGTAAAATTGCTGTAGTGTATTAATTCAGTTTTTCTCAGTGCTCAAAAACTTTGAAGAGTCAACTTCAGAATGTCCTGTAGTAGCATTCTAGCTACAGGATGCTGATGTCCCCAGTCCGAAATGAGAAGACAGTAACCCTGCAAACAGAACTGCTGCAGTTCCCTGCCTGTCATTAGTACATGTCAACACTTCATTAAACTGTCCAGAGCCTGCAAGCATAAGACAAATGGACTTGATTCTGCAAAAGAAGCAGAGGCAAAAATAATCATTTTTCATCCTCTGTGTTTTGGGGATTAATTGGACAGACATTCAGCCGATCGGGGTAAGAATCTGAAAGGACAAGAAAGGCAGCAGTTTAAAAGATTATGTTCCTGCAGATGGAAGTCAGGTATCTGTGAGCCATTAGGCCTTGTAAAGGCTAAGAGAATGATGTTTCCTGGCATAAGCCATGAGATATCCACCTCCAGACACACTGGGAAAATCAAAAGCTATCATGAGGTCCATTAGCTGCAAACTCCAGTCTGTAAGGTCAGGGTTGAGGCACAACAGATACAAGAGTGCATAAGACATTTAAATTTGTGTTGCATCTTTTGTAGACAAAAATCTTCAGTTTCTAGTGGTATTTCTCTTGCTGAAAGCCATTCTTTATCCCTGAGTGTTCATGATCTCTAAATGTAAAGGTTTGGAGCTGCCGAATTGCAGTTGTCCATTATGCGTGGGCAGAGAGATCAAGGCGTTCCAAGGAAGCACACACTGACCCCAGAACTGAGGAGAGAGCAAAGGCAAGAGAAACAAAGCAGCTAAACAAGCCCATTTATGAGCAGAATTTATAAAATGTAAAGCTAAAATAATATTTTGTAAGAAAAGTTATTTCTTGCAGACATTAAATATACTTTTAGCCGGTTAAGAAGCAAAGGCAAATCATATATAGGGACTGAGCTCATTTTTAGTCTATAGACGGGAGAGAATCTAGCAAAGAGGTTAGAATCACAGTGAAATGATGCCAGATAATAGTGTGAGTGAACATAGAGGAGAAAAATAATCATCCTGCAGTGGAAAATGAACCTTTGGGCTGACAAGGGTTACAGTGAAGATGGCTCAAAGCCTTTTTATGCTGTTCAAATTCACGAGTGACCAAAACCACAACTTGTTTCAAGTCATTCTATGTTCTCAAAGGAATTTTAAAGTATTATCTCATTAAAACACTTGGCAAGTTTTTAATTGGCTGAAAGATGACCTGTTTTTCCATGTCTATCTGATAAAACCTACTTTTTCTCATCACCCTTCATTCTTCTCTTAGACTAACAGTAATACTGCTGGTGCTTTATAACACTTAATGATGAAAAAACCTGAAATAATCAGAGTGAAAAATACAAGAACATTGAAAATCAGCAGGGAAAATTGTAGCTTAACTCTGTGACAGTTTATGGGGAAAGAAATTCTTTAGGTAAAGTTATACTAGATTTCCCTGAAAATCACAAATTTATTGCAGGAAGACAAGAACTGTTCGGAAGAATGGTAACAAATGCACAATCTGTAACTGTGAAACCCCAAAGAAATGCAGAGCTCTTTGGTCCAGCCATGTCCCACGTCCACCCTACATGGGTATCCACCATCCCATCAAGAGCAGAAAGCTGGGTGAATGTGCAGGATTTGAAGATCTAAGTGGTTTTGCTGTCTCCTGAAAGAATAAAATCCATTTATTTTATGTGCTGTGTCCAAAGGGCTTTGCACCATCTCATACTGTATTTCAAAATCGATTTTCTCCTGCTCTGCTCGTGGAAGTTGCAGCTCTAACACTGGAAATGTTATAAACAAAGGCTGAGGGAGAAGACTCATGGTTTCAGCTCCCTGCTCAGTTTTCATAACATAGATCTTGCTATTCCAGAAAATGGGAGTTTTTCCCCAGTGCCTTTGGAAAGCTTTTTTTCTCCTGAATCTCAGTCTACTTACAGCCTGGAAAAAGACCCAGCTGGGCCAGACAAGCAAATGTAACACCAGTAGTCACAAAATTACAGCAGATATTCATGACCATCACACAGGTGTCAGAGAGAGAGAAGTTTCCCACTGCTAGAAATTATTTACCAGAATATTTTTGTAAGTTTTGAAGCTTTTGACAAGTGTAAGACTAGCCCTAATAAATTACTTATGAACTCAGACCTGTCAGAACTTATGCAGCAGCTGTCTGAGAATCTGAGAAGGTGCAGCAAGCTCCTGAACAACTGATTTAATTGAATGCAATTAAGAACTAAGAGGTATCAGATGCATGCAATCATATTCTCTTGATCTAGAAATTCATGTTAACAACTCTAAGCATTTTCGAATTCGCTATTTGCTGCTGCTCAGTTTTTTTGGGTGTGTGATGTTTATTCCAATGATACCTCTCATTGTATCTAACCAGCAAATTCTGCTTTATTGTGTTGTTATTGATTAAAATTCTCTTCAGAGAACACAAGCCAGGCCTAGCAAATCCAAAGAGAAAGAGATTGTCTCTCTCCAGTGGAAGCTACCTGAAAACTAAAAATACTTGCTCCAAAAATTTCCTGTGAGTATAAAATGCAACCCCCAAAAAACATGACTGGACTCATTGTGTGAGTAATTTTCATTTTTAAACTACATTTATTTGCTTTGTCTGACACCTAGATTGGTTACCAGCTCTGTCTCTAAATTATTTTGGCAAAAGTAGCCCAGCATCCTTAGAGAAAACATAGTTTGAAGCATATTATGTACTAAAATGTCAGAAGACCTAACAAGTAATTCCTTCTTAGCAAAACATAAAATAGAAAAAAGGATTAGGTATTTACTATAGAGGAAAATTATTATTTCAAAGCTTATTCTATATAAATAAAGTATTAAGGGAATTAGACCTGTTTGGTAAAATATTAAATCAAATTACTTTCCCCACCCATAAAATTGATATTTCTTTTTTTAGGTGATGAAGAATCTGCCTTGTGTTTGACATATTACCCCTTACAAATTCTTTAACCCACATCCCAGAAATAACTAAACTGAAATTACTCTGTGCAATGCAAAGTAAAAGAAAGATAATAGTTTAAAAATCTGAGCATCAGTTTTGGCGAAGTCAAGCTGTCAGCACTCATTAAGAGCGGGTTCGAATCTGAATGATGTAGAGAATCTTTCCAGTTAAAAACAATTAAAAACCACACTTTGATGGGTGCTTCCTTGGTGGGGGACTGCTTTTGTCAGCATCACACAAAGGAGAGCGAATATTGTGTTCCTGGAAACCTTTTATCTCTTGCTTCACTGAACATGCCAGACAGCTTGAACTCTCCACACTGGTGGGTGTGCCCAGAATACCATACAGACATTCCAGGTTTCCATAGGTATATTCCAAAAGAAGGCCTGGGCTCTCTAGAATGGCGTGGCTCTTCTTTTATTCTCAATGTTGTCACAGAGCATGAAGGAACTGTGGCATTCCAGGTTCCCTAGGAAATGTCCCGTGTGCAGATGGGATCATCCCATGGCTGCCAGTGTGGGGTTCCTTGAAATACTTGAGGAGCATCTGAGCTGACACAGTGGGATGCACATAGGAAACATTACCCACTTTTTTGCAGTCCCTGCACTGTTTAAGTGACTTACAGTCCTGTTAGCTCTTGTGCTAGTAGAGCTGTTCCTCTGTAGAAACTTTTAGGGAATACTGTAAATCCTTCAGTAATTTTATGGTCAGGGCAGTATAATGCAGTTATTTTGGGCTCCAGCTCACAGTGCCATATGATTACATCAGATTCTGCATTTTCATGAAAAAGAAATGGCAAGTTTCTTGCCCTTACAGAAAGCTTTAAGCTTTAAAATATGAGATTGATGCAATGTCATCTGCCTGAGGGCTTGAAACAAGAGCTCTAAAGAGACTGATGCAATGTGATATGTTTGAGGGCCTGAAATGTGCTCTAAGGAGTGCAAACTCCTGTATGCAACTTCATTTCATATTTTGTCCTGAATCCATGGTCCCAGCAAAGCTAGCGACAACCATCCCTACAAAGAGCAGTGAAAAGGTAGGAACAGATAATTGTGGCAAGCCCTGCCTACTCACTAAATCATTGTGCCCTGCAAATTAACATAGGCATTACAGGTTACCCTGCTGCTCTTCTTTCCTCTCTTACAAAAAAAGAAGAGCTTTTATTTTCCACTGCTACTTGTACTGGTTAAGTAGGACCATGGCAGAAAGCTCCTGAGTTAAGAGTTATGGAAGGCTCGTTGGCAATACTTATGGGCTCTGAATTACTTTATTCCAGCCACCATGTATTGGGAATGTCATTTAATAAAGGGGTGTAATGAAAAGTAATGTTGAAAGTTCATGAATGTTGCATAGCTTGGTAAACTATTCTTTTTCTGTGTAAAGAGCCCTGGAAGTACACATGGGGATAAGGGAAAACTGAATCTGTCAGGAAGCTGTGTTGAACAATTATGCACTTAAGGCTAGCAGCAGAAAAAAGCCAGGACTCTGCAGAAAAATAGAATTAATGAAAGCCATTCTTCCCTTTGAGCCATAATGTTAGCAGCCTGTTCTACTCCTATTTTGTAGAATTGGCTCATCTCCATTTTTAAAACTCAATTATGTGATATAACCGAAAGCATCATCTGGCCTTTCGGTACTTGTTACTATTTTCATCTGTTAAATCGTTTAAGTATTTTTGTAATTAATAAAGGCTTCAAAGTGGGTTTTTAAGTGGGGTGGTTTTTTCCCTCTTTGGGCAAATCTGTTGTAGTTGCTCAGCTGCTAATCAGCTAATGGTAGTTGGTTTGAATATTTGTGATCTGACAGTATATTCTCAAGGGACTGAAAATACGCTTATTTCTGATTTACTAGAAGAAACCATGACATTTAACTGACTGAGGTCTCTATCTTATGGTGAATTAAATATAACCTTTGGTATACTGTTGGCTTGCAGAATAAAGAAAACCTTAACAGGGAGTTAAAAGAAAATAGAACTGAAGGAAGGAGTCATAGTAAAGCATCTGGAATACAAATAGAAACAGAAATGTAACTATATATGAATGCATTTCTACTTCTCTTTACTTCTCTCTCAGTAGCCCCATTTATCTGGCTACATTTCTGAGGAAAGGAAACTGAAATAAAGAGATGTTCCATTTTTTTTTTTTTTTTAAGTAATAAGGGAAATAAATTGACAAACAATAGAAGCAGAAATAATGGAAACAGCAGCGTAGGCTACAGCCACATTTGCTGCTGTGACTTCTGTTCGGTACGAGGTTACTGCTGGAACTCTGTTCACCACCTCCTCCTCAGTGTTACTGCTGCTCCAAGATCTGCAGGCGTCGCTGAACATGCAGATTTGAGTTGTGTTCTCTGACTTTAGGGAGTCACTGAATGTGTAACCCTGCCAGCAGCTCCAAAGGCAGCACTGCTGCAGGGGCAGGAGCATCCACCCAAGGATCTACCCAAGGATCTACCCAAGGATCAGGCAGTAACCCTGATAACCCAGCTCAGCACTTCTGACCAGCTACATTGCTGTTAATCCAAAACCACGAGATTTTTACTACTGTACTAAGAGCAGAATGTGACTCATAAAAGCTGCAAACAGAATGGGAGTGAAAGGGCATCAGTTTGGAGGAATAGGAAATGAAGGAGAAAAAGTTAAGAGAAAAAAAATTTGAAATGAGGCAGAATCTGGCTCAGATGTATAAACCATCTGTAGTGAGTATCAGTGTAGCAACAAAGATCACAGAAGCACAGAAGCACAGAATCACAGAATACGCTGAGTTGGAAAGGAACCATCAGGATTGTTGAGTCCAACTCGTGGCCTTGCACTGCTTTGTCCAAATGCCTCTTGAACTCTGTCAGGCTTGGTGCTGTGACCATTGCCCTGGGGAGCCTGTTCCAGTGCCCAACCACCCTCTGGGGGAAAAACATTTTCCTGAAATCCAACCTAAACCTCCCCTGGCACAGCTTTGTGCCATTCCCTCAGCTCCTGTCACTGGTCACCACAGAGGAGAGATCTACAGCACTACAAGATTCGAGGCCACATGGCAGATGAAGAGACAACAAGTTGTAGTGGTTTCTTTATAACCAAGGACCTGTTCCAGGGGTCCAAAAGGTTCCAGAGTTCCAGAGGAGTCTTTGGCAGTGACCTGTGCTGCACAGGTTGCTAGTGAGTCTCCATGTGCAGCTCAGGTTTCGAGAGGTTTTATTTGACTTTTAAAGCCATAAGAAACACCTTACTCCTTTTGCCAGATCAATATTTCCACTCTAAGATGCAGTGCAATTCTGCAAAGCAATCCTAGCTTTTTTTCTGCCTGAGTGTGGATCTCACAGTTTTGTCAATACCCCTTGAAATCCCTCATTTCACCCTGCACAGAGGAGTGTGAATGGAGGTGCAGGGGTGAGACACTGAGAGCACTTGAGCACGAGGTCTTCCAGTTGTGATGTTCTCAGATACCTGTTTTAGAGGGAAAAACAGCTGCTTCGTCCTCTCTCCAGAGCCAGTTGTAATGTGGGAGGGTGCATAGCATCGAGCTAGTCCTCAGCACAGTAATCCTATAAATCCAAATAAGTTAAGGGAATAAAGAGCTCTTTTTCATGACTTGAGAGCCCCCTGTGGCTGCAGATTTGGCAGCAGCATCTGACTTCATGTTCCAGAAATCTCACAAAAAATCTTTATGGCAGAAAAGCGAGGCGCATTAGATCCCTAAGCCTTTAACACATATTTCTCATCATAAACCCTAGGGGGTTTTGTCCTTTTCTACAGGCTTGTGGATTAGTTTTGAATATCTTACATAAAGACTGTAGCTTAGTCTTCCATATTATTGTGCTCTCAATGCACACTTGCTTTTATCTCCTACAGGGAGTATTGGCATCCCATAGGCTGTCAAAGCATTTGACATTGTGGGATGGCTTTTACACCAAGAGAGAAGGAGTCTTGTGCCAGCCCAGTTCCTTTCTGCTGGAGTTACTCCTTCCTATTTATCAAGAATCAGTATTTTTCAAATTGGCTTCCACAGTTTTGAGTCTTTCCAGCACAGCACAGCTTTGGGATGTCATTTGGACTGGGCTGGTGACTCAGACAGGAGTGTGTCTTTGCTAATTCACAGTTTATTCTGTATTTTAAAAAGCTCCACAGAAGGGGCTGTCACTGCCTCTGAGAAGAGACTTCTGAGAAGTGACTACTCACTGTCATTTCATGACTTTCACACACAAGTAAAAAGCGTGTTCTCACCTCTTTAAAATAAAGGTAACATGAGAAAACTTTAGAAACTGTGCCCAGGGAACCTGCAAAGATAAGCAACTACTATTGTCCCCACCCTTTAGTCTGGTAGTGAGCCCACCCTGTCCTGGGGTGACAGTTCTACCAAGCTACTTTTAGTACTGTAGGGCTTGACCAGCCCAGACTTTACTGAAAATGTGGCATACAAGGATGGAAGAACATCCTTGCTGGGTCCAGCTGCTGTGTTTCCAGCAGTGGCAATAGGAGAGACCATGAGAGGAGAGTCCCTGAGCCTGGGTACTTTCGACAGCACATTCCCTCCATATTCACAGCTGTTGGATGGGGGGTTGTCCTGGTTTCAGCTAGGATGGAGTTAATTTCTTCTCAGTGACTGGTACAAGGCTGTGTTTTGGATTCAGAAGGAGAATAATTTTGATAATGCACTGATGTTTTGGTTTTTGCTAAGTCATGTTTATCCTAAGTCAAGGACTTTTTTTGTCATGCTCTGCCAGAGAAGAAGTATAGAAAAGAAAAAAACTGTGCAGGATCACATCTCGGACAGCTGACCTAGACTGGCCAAAGGGATATTCCACACCATGGAACATCATGCCCAGTATATAAGCTAGGGGGAATACCCAGAAGAGGTAATGATCTGAGTTCAGGAATGGGATCTGGCATCAGACAGTTGGTGGTGAGCAATTGTACTGCGCATCACTTTATGTTTCTTTTTTCTTCCCTTTCAAAAATCATTATTTACTATTTTCATTATTTACTATTTTCATTATATTTTACTTTGTTTTCAACTATTAAACTGTTCTTACCTCAAGCTACAAGTTTTACTTTTGAGTTCAGTGCATCTTTCACCTCTTTTAAACTCATCTCCTGTTAGTTTCAATTAGTGTCCCTCAGCCCCCACATTGCACGACTTGGTGAACAACAGCTCCTCATCCAGCTTAGAGTGACTTTGTAAACCTCAGCTACATCCCACTCCTCCTTCTCCTCTCCACAGCAAACAGCCCCAGTCTTTTTGGTCTTTCCATGCAAGGCAGTGGCTCTATCCTTTGAAAATGTCGTTGCTGTGTCCAGTGTCTCTCTGCCCACGTTGAGGTGCTGGGATCAGATCTGCCAGTATGCAGAGCACAAGCTGTGGGTTTGCCGTGCTCCTTTGTGAAGGCACCAAGGTGCCATCTGTTCTGTTTCCAGGACCCTTTCTGATGGTGTTTTGTTGTTTTTCCAGCTGCTTCTGTGCTCTGAGCCAAGGATTCCAGTGACCTGCCAGGGGTGGCTGCAGGAGCCTTTTCCCAAGGGCTCTGACTGCTTGTTTGGAGCTCAATTTTGTATGAGAGCGACTTAGATATAATAAATATACTTTTATCTGCACTGAAGCACATCTGCCACCTTTTTGGTTTACATCATCAGTGCCTTGTTTGACTGCTAATCTCCATAAACTTGGGGATTTTCCTGTCCACCAGCCTCCCCAGGCTAAGGATGATGATGTTGAATAAAGCCTGCCTCACATCCAGCTCCTAATAGACACTACTGTTTACCTTTCACCCTGAAAAGTGACAGTTTTGCCTTTCCTTTTGCTTTTTATATCATAATCAGACTTCAAACCATAAAAGCACCTCTCCTTCAATCCCTTGGAACCCTAATTTCTTTAGTAGCTTTTCATGAGGAGACTTGTCAAAGGCTTCTTGAAAATGCAAGCATATCATGTCTCCTAACAAACTTTCCTGTAATTCACAAAATCTTCCTTGTCCTTGTAAGTCATCAACACATGCGGTTACCACATGAGAACTAAGCCCATTTGCCATTCTGTGTACTACAGTATCATGTATTCTGACTGCATATCAAAGTACAATGTTGGAATTCATGCGCAGAGAGGTCTAGTTTGAAAGGAATTCACACTTCTTCCTCTCCAAACTGTGTAGTCAGAGCTGCTCCAAGCTGCTCCTCTCACACACTCACTGACATATTGCTCATGTAGTTTCCATACTACAAAATGGAGCTAAGTTGGGGATTTGATGCTCAGAGGGCTGGAGCCTCTCTCCTATGGAGACAGACTGAGAGCTGGGGCTGTTCAGCCTGGAGAAGAGAAGCTCTGGGGAGACCTTAGAGCACCTTCCAGTACCTAAAGGGGGTTACAGGAAAACTGGAGAGGGACTTTTCACAAGGGCATGTAGTGACAGGACATGGGGGATGGCTTCAAACTGAAAGAGAGTAGGTTTAAATCAAAGATTGGAGAAATTCTCTCCTGTGAGGGTGGTGAGGCACTGGCACAGGATGCCCAGAGAAGCTGTGGATGCCCCATCCCTGGAAGTGTTCAAAGCCAGGATGGAGCTCTCAGCAACGTGGTGGAAGGTGTCCCTGCCCATGGCAGGGGAATTAGAACTGGGTGATCTTTAAGGTCCTTCCAACCCAAAGCACTCTATCGTTCTATGGATTTGCAGTAATTAATTTGTAGATGTCAATCCTCTTAAAAGCAGAGTTGCTTTGTGCCTTTTTCCCTGTCCTTAAATCTGAAAAGCCCTGGAATGTCAGCTCTGAATATGCCTCATATTTCATCTAACTTCTGACAATTTTTACTTGTAACATCTTAGGAATCCAAGTTACAAGAGTTACATTGATACTCAAATCAAAAAGTCAGCCAGAAAGAGGGATTTGCACAGGGTGTAAGTGTGGTATGAAATCACGATCAACCATGTATGAATCACTCTTTCAGAAGACAAATGCAGGTACTTAGTGATCTAACCACATGCCTAAGGGACATTCACATGCCAATGATGTACTCTCCAGAATTTCATAATGCATATGCATCATTAATGTGCTACTTAGCAAACCCAGGGAATATAATTTATCAGTCAGGCAGAATTTCTCTTAGCTTCATTTTTTTCCTGTTACCTCGCGTTACAATTCAAAATGAACAATCATCTAGCTTTTACTTAACAAAAGTGCATTTAAAAATATCTTTAGTGTTGGTAGGGGAGCTCTTGTTTATCCCGCAGAAATCTGGAGTTATGTTGAACAGTACTACTATTAACTGGCCTATCTTTCAGCAAGAACAGTGAGACTAGGGAAAGTGGGGACACAAAGTTAAGGCTGTCAAAATGTGCAAGGAGGAGAATAAAGAGGATTTCAGCATAGCAAAAATGAAAAGCATTTAGAAGAACCTACTACTGACTGTACTTATGGGCAGGATTTGAAAACACTACAACAGGGATGCCCTTCTGCAAACTTCTTTACAGTACTATGTAAACTTGGAAATTTCCTAAAAAAGGTGAGTTTGTATTAAAGCTTTGTTCAATTTTACAAATGGCCCCAAAATTTGCAAAATCTGCAATATTACTGGTTTGGTTTGAGTTCTTTTTTTTCAACAGAAGCTCTGAAAGAGGGGAGTTATTGAGCAGTCAGGCTAACCAGTAGTCTCAATGTGTTATGTAGGGGTATAAGAAAGTACAATTTATAATATTGTGTAAAGGCCCTCAATTTTTTTCTATTTTTTGATTCTTAAATGTCATCAGAAATCCAGCTCTTGGACACCAAAACCAAAAATCCCAAAAAAACTCCAAAAAACAAAACAAAACAAAAAAAAAAAAGAAAAGGAAAGAAAAAATATTACTGAAAGACACTGTACTTACATTATGAGTTAGGGATGGTGATGGTGTGGCTCCCTCTACTGCAGTATCCTGAATGGTGTTTCTGGTCCCTGTCAGAGTTCCTGGTGTGGCCATGAGAGAATAGAAGCTGTCCTTTGAAATAAAAACAAACCGACCAAAGACTACACCAATAAATTTGGCTCACTTAGAAATAGCTTTATGATTCTCTGGAGTAAGTCACAAAGGTATACCTCATTTCAGGCAGTAGGGCTGGCAGGAAGACAAAGACACTTCACTTAGAAGAGATTCAGGTGCAGCTGGAGCGTTGTGGCTCCTTTGAAGGCAAGGAGGTACCTTAAGGAGATGGGGTATTCCTCCACAGTCATGTCTCTTCAGATTTCTTTCCTTCCTGCTTCCATTCATTACTCTTCTCCTTTTTCACTAATTTTCTTTTTCTCTCCTTTGGTCTGATTCTTGTTATCACATTTTGTGTGTGTTGGGGTTTTTTTTCCCTTCACTTATTGTTTTGGGTTTATTCTCCCTTTTTGATTGCCTTGCCTCATGACTTCATTATAAGGCAAAATGCTTGGACAGGAGTTGTTGTTTTTTTCTGACAATAACATTGACCATTGCCAAAAAATCCTTAAAGTGGAGAAAAATGCACTGGCACCCCATAAAACACTGGGCTTCTCCCTGAGGATCTCGATCCTGCAGTTATTACAGTGTACCAAGGCCATGAAAATTAAGCATTTAACCACATTCTGCCACCCACACAATCATGAGAAGGAGGATGCTGAGGCAGATCTGTGCTTCTACATGTGCCCCATCTCAGTGTGGTGTGACATCAGTGGGACCTGATGTCACATCCCTGTCCTACACAAAGCTGGGCTGCTCTCAATCAGTCAGGCGGAAACAAGAGACTGAGGACAGGGGGCTGCATTTAGAACTGACGTGGAAAATGGCAGCTGGCACTTATTTTAACCAGACCTGCTTGAAATCAAGATGTAAATTTACCTCTGCTTTGCAGGCACCTGGGTTTGTGCAGGAGGTCAATCCTTGGTCTCCCTGCAGCAGATTAAAACAGTCTAAGTGCTGCTCCTGTGCTCTTGGCACTATCAGTGAACATCTGTGATTTGAGCTCACGCCTGACTTTGGGGCAGAAATACCTGGCAGCGGAGTTTCCACGTGCTCACCTCCATCTGAAGCAGGTGCAGAAGGTAACAACCATCCAGCTGGCAGATGACTGAGCGTTGAGCTGTTCTGCCCTTCCAAACACTCCAGGCAGGTCCATTAAAAGATGTACAGCTGCCCCCTCAGGCTCTCCCTGCCCACAGGTACTTTCTACAACTCGGTGGAGAGTAAATGAAAACAGACTCCCCTTTCTCCACTCCTGGAAAGGTGATCCCTTCTTGGGTAAGTGAACTTTCTGAATTTAACACCAGGTGTCTGTGTGGACATACACTAACCCAAACCCGTGGGCACACGCAGTAGATGTGCTCCAGGAGGGTGCAGGACTGTCCTGTTGTGCACTGCCAGCTGCACACTTGCAAGTCTCAGGGTTTTTTTTTTCCATGAAATTCACAACACACAACACCTTCTGTGAAAACCTGGCTTTAAAACCCCGGCTTTAAAACCCCAAAGATTACAGGAGAATTTATTTGGAAGGAAGGCAGGTTCTTAGCTTTCATTCTTCCAGGGAAATATTTGAAAATTAGACCACTTGGAGCCTTGGACTGAAAAATCACCAGGCAAATTGAAAAGTTCATTATATTTTAAAATCTTGTTACTTTTTAGTGCCCAAAGTTGGCAATACAGCATAAGTCTGCTGTCAGTTCACAGATTTTACCTAAAATAGATACNAAAAAAAAAAAAAAAAATGGGGCCATCTGTTACCAAAGAGTTTTTTCTAAAATTATGAATCTCCGTTGCAAGTGTTGCCCAGCTGTAATTGGCTGAGAGGTAAGCAAGCCACCACCTGAGGGCAGAGAAAAAAGCAGTGAATAAAAACTTTACCCAGAAAATTAACAGATTTTACTGCATCTATTTAGTCATTTTTCCAACACAAAATGCTTCAAACTAATGAAATGCATTTTCCATTTGCAGAAAAAAAGGACACATAAAAATACAGTCATTAAAAAGTACTAATTCAATGAGCTAGTTTTACTGTGAAGCAGGATTTTCTCTAAGAGACCCTGTGTTAAGATTTAAGGAAGAATGTAGGAGGAGATAGCAGATGCTCCAAGACAAGTGAAAATTATTTAGGTGTACTTCTATTAATACAAAACCTGCACTGTATTATTACTATGAACACAGGATGTTCAAGACACATGGTAACAGACAAGTCAAGCAGTGACGTGGGAGTCTTCCGGCTGAAGTTGCCTTCCTGAAGCTAGGAAGAAAAGAAAATGTGTCAAACAGAAGACCATTACATGTGAAACTAAAAAAAAAAAAAAAAACAAAAACAAAACCAACCCAGTAATGAAAAGGAAGTGTGTAAAAATGAGGCCTTGTTTCCTGGTAACCCTGTGGAAAAGTCAAATTTTGTGATAGAGATAATGCCTTAAATTACGCATGAATGAATATCACAACTACATGCTTTAACTTCAGAAGTTCAGGCAGCCCATAGGAACTGTGGGGATTATTCCGTGGATAAGGAGGAGGACCACCAGGGTCATCCAGTATTTGAGGGGAGAGCAGCCTGCATGGGTTGCAGATCACAGCAAGGGGCTGCCTGAATGTCAGCCTCAGAGTGAGCATGGGAGGACTGGCTGCACGTCCTTCCCAAAACTTCACATAGCAGGCTGCCTCCTCTGTCCTGGCAAAAAGCTTTACATGTGTCTCTTTCAAATTCTCCGCAGGAAAATGAACAAGAAAATAAGGCAGGGATCCTAAAAATGAAGTTTCAAATAAGGTTTTTGCTCAGTGCAGACCACCAGGGCTGCAAGTGTCAGAGCAGGACTGCAGAGTTCCATGGGAATACAATTGTCACTGGATGATGACTGGACTTCTGGCTTTAGCAGGCAGTTAAAGGAAGGGGTGGAGAAGAACAAGTTTATATAGTAGCTTATTTTAAATATCAATCCACCTTAAGGGTTTTTTCATTAAAATAGAAACTTTCTTGAGAAAGAAAATATTTTTTATAGCTGACCTAAGGAAAGGATTAGCATATTTGGCACTGTCTCTAGTTTGTCCTTACCTGAAATGAATTCAGTTTTAAATTCCCTGCCTCTCCAAGGTGTGGATGCCAGCTGCACAAATAGAACTAATAATTCCGTACTGTAAGCAAATTGTCCCCGTGTCACTCCTTGCCTCACTGGTTCCCCAGCCTGCTTAATTGCCATATCATGAAACAGCCTCCATCCAGGTACACCTCATGTATTTTTATTTTCTTTTTACAACTACAATAGGAGATTATGAAACCTACTGCAGGTTATAATATAACTTACTGTGTACCAAAACAATTATACTAGCAACTGTTTTCAATAATAATTATTAGAGTCCCACTAGAAGACCAGTACCAGTTGTATTATTTGATGCTTTGACAACATTTTTCCAAACATTACTGCAGTATTAAAAAATGATGAACTGGACTTCATATTCAAATGTGGGGGTATTTGTCTGCAGGGTTTGCTGCTGTTTCTGCTCAGTTATGGTGGTCAGAACTTTGTGAAAAGTAGAAGGGGAATGAGGACAGACTGATAACCACCTACAGATCAACACCTTACAGAATAACATTGTCCTCACGTCTGTGAACAGCAGCTTGGTGAAGAATATAATATTAGCACTCTGCAGGGCTTCCTTCTCAACAAGAAAGAAAAGAAAAACAGCACCAACTGAAGCTCTTGGCAGGGATTGGAGAAGCCTGTAGAGAAAAGGAAGAGTTACAGGAAAAATAAAATAATGGGAAACCTTGTGTCTCCAGCATGTGAAGAGAGACATGGTGCACGCAGCAAAAAAAAGGAGATAACCACAGAGAGGGTCCTGAGCTCGTGAGGGGTGGCAAAAATGGTCTGGAGAGGAGCAAGTGAGGTGAGACACAGAGCACTGCCATATAAAGGAAGGAGAACAGATTTACAATCACAGGGATGAGCAGGATGAAAGCCCTGGTAATTCCATGGAGAGCTCTCAGCCTCCGTGTTTCCCCTGGTTTGTATTCTACCACACACACCAGTGAGGGATCCCTGCTCTACCTTGGGCCAAGCACGACTTGTTTCAAGGAGAGCTCATTAAGTGCCACCTCAGAGATCTCCAGCCCTGTCTCCCTGGAAGATTCATGTTATGTGGCTCCCAAGCCCATCTGCTGAAAGATAATGTGACAGTGAAAACCAAGCTGCATTAAAATAGCAACATCCTAAAACTGAAGCATCTTAAAATGTGAACTGCTGGGTTAGAGAAATGTGTATTGAACCAGCTCCCTGGTGCACCTACAAGCACACGGCAGTGAATTTAATGGAAACAAAGCATTTGAAATAATGTTGTGATTCCCTCTGCCTTTCTGCCCTTTGCGCTGCTCTACAAGCACTATCCTGGCAATTATGGGGAAAATTCATTTCCAGACTCACTTCAATCAGTAAATTCTCAACTGTCACAAACTCAGCATATGCACACTTAAAAAATAAATTTACATAAATACAAAACTGCTAACAAAACAGAAACTTCAGGAAAGAGACCTCCTAGAGCATCTGCATAAAGAACTCTGCAGAAAAGAGCTCAGGGTAGTAGCTCTAACGAGCTATTACTCTCCAGTAGGATGACTGGTTACCATTTCCTTCTCAAAGCATACTCATTCAGCAAAGGCTGAGTAGCTAAACTCTCTCTTCTGCTAGGTAAATCAGATATCAGCAGAGGTCAGAGCCAGCGGATGGATCCAGTGCAGACAGGGCTCACTGGGCACAACACTCCTCCAGTGTGAAACTCAGAGCATCGTGTGACAGCAGAACAGGCCACCTCTCCCCATGTCACCTCACCCTTGTCCCAGCCTGCACCCGCATCAGAAAAACAACTTTTGGAAGATATCACCCAGATTTAGTGCCAAAGTCACTTGGCAATAGATCAGCTCTGCATAAGGAACAAAGTTATAGATTTAAAAAGGAAATAAAGAAGCCTCTTCTTTTTTTTCTGCTACGTTTTAATTAGTAGGAACCAATCTTCCTTTGCTTTTTTGAGAAGTATCTGGCAGGAGTGCAGAACTGAAACATTTAATGGGACTCTACTTGTTCTTCATCACCAGGCTGCTTCCCAGTTGTCCCTCTCACCCATCACCAGTGCTGACAGGTGACAAATCTGAAGCAAGAGGACATCAGTAATGCAAAATACAAATAATGTCTTTTTGCAACACTGATTTAATTCAGTGCTGGGAAAAACCTTGCAACTTGCTTAACTCTATCCATTCAGGTCAAATTGATGTTCCATTCCCTGATGGCTGCAAATATCTCATGGTACTTAATTAACAGACCATTGTCATGATCTGTCTTTACAAACCTTTAAATCAAAGCTCTTTGTTTTCCACAAGAGATCATGTAATTTAAACAGGGATTGGCTCAGGGAAATTCAATGCCATGTGCTATACAGGTCAGAGTGTTTGATTCCAGTTGTTTTTTTCTCTGGATTTGCAAGTTATTTTTTTCTTTGCAAATTGAACTTATCAAACAGTATCAGTGAAAAATCCACAAGTGTTCATACTATTAATAGAAGCACAATAAAACAGAAGGCAGGAAACAGGATAACTGTGGGTGGCTACTACACTTTCAAATAGCAGGAGCATCTTGAACCCAACAAAATCAGCAGATGAATGTTCCTGTTCTGTGGGAGCAGGATGGAATCATGGAGAAGAGTTTGATCATCTTCAGCCCTGGTCCATTTTTAGTTTGATTCCTGCCTTTTTTTCCCCCCTTCTTTCTGTTTTTTTTTAGGACATTCTATTATTATGCACAGATCTATACCATACCACATGAAAAACATCCGAATCAGAGATGCAGTCTGTCTACAGTTCTGTTTGCGAATTGATTTCACAGGTTATGTTTAGACTCTTCTTGATTTTTGAACTCCTGTTTCTGGTAGTTCTGCTGCATGCTGTTCCAGCAGCTCTCATCTCACTTCAGATATGCATCTAAAAGAAGGCACAATATAAGCAAAGCATCCTAAAATGCCATTTATTCTGAAATCTTACAGTTCCATCTCTTCTTTTTGCTGCTTTGTCATGTAAGAAAAGCAGTAAAAAGGTTTTAGTCATACACTGACATTAAAGGGACCCTAAATAAACATGCAGTTCTTGCTTTATTTCTCACTGCTGTACAAGGTCTTCTAAAAGTAGTACAAGGAAGCTGCATGTCTGCAGACATGCAAAAAAGCAAACAAAGAGGAAACTAATTGTCTTCTGCTACTAAAATAAAGGTGGTTTCTCAGCCCAATTACAGGCCAATGAGTTATTGCAAGAACAGTCAATCTGATTTAAGTATGCTGGATGCTGACAAGTGGTAAACTTAGCACTGTGCCAGAAATGAAAATAAAAGATATTAAAACTTTTTGAGAAAATGTATTTATAACAAAGGAGAAAAGTGAAAATAGTTACATTCGTCACAGTGGGACAACTGCAGAATATTGGGATGATAAAATCTTAACAGCTTTATTTAAAATGAGAAAATTCTACCTCTAATAGCTAGGCCTGTGTTGTTTTCTCTCACTTTAAGAGATTTCTGTTAGCTCTGAAAGGCAAATTTGTCACTCAGCTCAGCAGACACATAAAGAAGAATAACACACATAGCTGGTACTCCAAACACTCAACAAAGTGAAATTTCCTAGACTGCTCTTGACATTAACTATCACATATACAGCTCTTTTAGCGAATTTTGTCTGAAGAGCTTTCAAAAGTTTGATATCAACAATTTTTTTGCCTTGAGGACCCAGCCCCTGCCTGAATGATGCTTGTTGCAGTTTTGTCTGCCTGCAGCCCTTCCTCCTGGATTGACCCTGGATCTGATCCACCCTCTTGCTTCATCTGGGGCTGCTGTGGTTATCAGCACCCTGCTCTGCCAGGCACTTGGAACTAGATGGTCTTCAAAGGTCTCTTCCAACCCAGGTCATTGTCTGATTCAGAAGTTGGGGGTCTACGACTAAAAATATAGAAATTAATTATTCTAAACTCTGGATGAAAGCCTATGTTATCAGAGGGTCACTGGATAATCTAGAAAAGCTAGGTATAGCCAAAGCTGTTTCAGTTTCAAAAATTTTGGGGTATTATCTTGAAAAAAGACAAATCCTTGCCATTTTCAGTGTTTCTAGAATGGAAGATGTTCAGAACCACTTAGGGAACTAAAAAGCACAGTTGAGGGCTGTGTGGGAGTATTTGCGTATGCATTGTCAGGGGGAGAGAGAGGAAAAGAATTATGATAAATACAGCATTTTTTGGTGTTCAGATGAGTTTGGTGTAAAGTCTGCACTACAGCAACTTAATAATTCCCAGTGGCTTTCTCTTCAAAATAGAAAATTTAACAAAAGGAAGGAGGACAGAGTTGTTTGTAGAGTTTTCAGTAATAACACCTTTCATAGCCTCCTATTAAACAACTTCAGACTTTCATGTTTTAGTTGTTCTATAACCTACCCTGTTGAGACTGGTAGAAAAACAAGCAGAATTATGTATTTCACTAGAAAGAAGATGAAGACTCTGTCCTGAAAGCACCTAAAAACTCAGCTGGAGTTAGTGTGAATGGCTCTACAAGGCATGTGTATGGATGGAGAAATTTGTACCAGGAGCAAGCAGGCTGAAGGGAGGGGATGTGTGTGCCAAGCAGTAGCATCCGAGTGTTTGCCAAGAGCTGATAAGCTCCAGAGACTTAACAGTCCTGCTGAATCCACAAAAAATGATAAACTGAGCACACTCTGCCAAATCTGTCCAAATCCACTGGGATCAGCCATGGGTGTTGTACAACCCAGGCTACATCCCTGAAGGCTGCTATATGCAAAACTACAAGATTATCTATCTATCTATGGATATGAATATATAAAATAAACACACACTCCGCAGTATAAATGACGACACAAATGATCTGGAGGGACTTCCTGAACACCCTGACATAATCCATGCCTCTCCTTTTAAATAACCAGCTGGGGTTAGTGTCCCAACTCCTGCTCCACCGTCAGTGCAGATGTTTGTGAATGGCATGAGGGAATAAATGAATGTAGCATGTAATGAGTCCCTTGCTATTAATAACAGCATAACAAAAGCTATCTAATAAATGCTGTTGCAATCATGTTTCCCCCAGCCTGATCCCAGAGAAAAGGGGATATACAATAACCCAGTATTGCAAGGTTTAATTTCAACATTTTTGTGGGTATCGAAGTGCAGAACAACCCCACCTTGGGGAGGGCATCTGATATTGGATCCAGACTTCCTAAATCACAGACTTAGGTATGTTTACAGTGTAGCACTTCTAAAGTGGCTGGCACCATAATTGGAGGTGTGCCCAGAGAGAGCCACAGGGACAACATAGACCTGGAGAACTGGTGTCATGGCATGGGACAAATTAAGAAGTTGCCAGGCCCCTCACCCAGGCTTCTGGACCACGTGGTCTGTAAATTCTAAGGATCACAGTCTCTGAGACATCCACGGTGTTGCCAAATCAGTAACATGTCCCTTTTCTAGCAGAGTCACCAGGACTGACTCATGGTCCTCCCAGCCTGAAGAAACCCCAGGGCTACCAAACCAGACCTCAACAATAAAATGACTTCTGTGCCACTCATAACATGTTGGCTCAGGAGGCCACCAAATTCAGATGACCCTTCATGTTTTCCTGTCCTCTCCATCCTTCATATGAACATACAACAGTCACCTGCAGGGAGAATCTATCAGCAGTCTGCTCAAAACAGACTTTATCTTTAAAACTGGGCCTACTTTCAGCATTCTCCCAAGTTTTTCCCCTTCCTGCCTCAGCTCACCCCCCTGCTTTTACCTGCCAGATGGATGATCAGTGTAATTTTCCATGCAGTTGCGTATTGAAATAGTGTTGCCTAATTACAGAAAAAAAAGACAAAAATGAGCCACTCAAACACTTGTGCAGATACCAGTTCCAATGAATGTTTTTGATAGGAACAGCAACACCTGCCAAGGGGGTTATCCTGCAGTGTGATATACTTCCAAGCACTCCAGGGGCCACAGGCAGTAGAATCCCCTGAGCTTTTCTCAGGAAATAAAATGCCATTGCTTTTGTACTTAATTTTGAGGCGTTTGTGGCAGAGGACACATCAGATTGTTTCTGAATGCAATAGATGACAAGTTAAATGGAAGTTATGCTTTGATATTAAAGGGAAACAATTCTTTCAGAAGGAACATTCTTTTTAAATCTGTCGGTATCAGTTGGATTTGCATGACCTCTTGTGGTTAAAGCCCTGCTTCGCAGCTCCACATTTTTTCTGGCAGTGGAGCACACCTGTGGCTTTTCCTCCTAAAGTTGTGCAGAAGGGAAGGAGAGGCTTTGGCTTGAAATGTTAAGCAGCAATGTTAGAGAAAGAAAAAGCAGTGCTAACGGGCATCCGGTGACAGGAAATAATTTTTCCCTGGATTTATACTGATAGAAATAAGTTGTTATTTTTGGTCTGTACTCCTGTGGCTTAGGCACACCAGTAGAAGAACCATGAAATGGAATTGTATTACAGAGTCACAGAACCATAGAAAACTCTGAGCTGGAAGGGACCCACACAGATCACCAAAGTCCAGCTCCTGGTCCTGGACAGGACAGCCCCAGCAATCACACCATGTGCGCCATGTGTTATAATGAATCAGAAAATTGCTTTTAAAGGACATAGCCTTGCCAACTAATATGCAAAAAAACCCCCAAAAATGTAGGAAGAGCAGAGCAAGAGATTCTGTTATTTTCGGTGCCACTTCTTAGCTCTGCTGTGCACCTGCCAGTGAAACCAGCTGAAAAGTGTAGCCAGCAGCTGTCCAAGCTTCTCTTCTGGCCACATACCAGCTTCTCCTCTTCCCACCACAGTGCTGCAGCTTCTCCTTCCCTGAGGATGATTTTGTGGGAAGGCCCCAGCTGATGCCATCACACCATTACCTAGAACAAGTGCTGTGGCCCCATGGCAGGCAGGGAGTAGGGTTTGTAGGCTGTAGCTGTTGTCCTAAAATAAGTTCTTTAACCTGCTATGTGAGAGGCCAATCCACACACAGAATCGAGGTATTTGATTTATTTACAGTTCTGCACAGGGGTGCTGGGTGGCAATTTCACAGTGCTAGCACACTGACTACCAAAATTTTTCAATATTTATAGATTTTAGTAAACAAAGGGATTCAGGTTTATTGGCTACAAGTTACATAGTGCTCTATCAATAAGTATTCTGTCTTGTATTGGTTAATGACTCCATTGCTTCTCATACTAATTAGTCTGCATTCTCAGTGTTTCTCTCATTTTGGGTCCATGGGTTTCTTGGGTTGGTGGTCCCCATCTCCCCCTGCCAGAATTACCTTTTACTCCATCAGAGCTGATTCAGCACAGTTACTGAGTTATCTTTTTAGACTCTTCCTTATCTTTGTGTCCTGCCAAGTGTCCTGCAGCCCATAAATTCTCCATTCTTTGTGTTCACTATCAGTGGTACATCCTTCTCCCCAAGCTTTGTTAACCTCCCCCGAGGCTGGAGATCACTGGCACACCTGGAGCCCTGAACCTTAACGAGGCGATTCCACCACCAAGTCATTTGTCTTTCAGACACCTGGGCATCACTCAGGGATTGATTCTTAGAATAAACCTCTTGTTGGTTAGGCTTGAAAGCACACTAAGAACATAGTTTTTTGAGGAAATTCCCCGGCCCATGGGGACAGCCCGGCCCGGCCGGGCTGGGCGCGCTCCGCCCCTCAGCGTTTCCCGCCGGGCCGAGGGGGGCCGGGCCCGGGGCGGAGCGCTCGGCGGCTTTGGCGCGCAGGGCGGCCCGCGCTTCCCGCCGCGGCCATGTCTCGGCAGAGCACCCTGCTCCGCTTCTTCTCCAAGGCCACCCCGCCGCCCGCCC
>VZRM01006009.1:1652102-1737484 GCA_013397955.1 Grantiella picta | reverse complement strand
AGGGCAGGGCGGGGAGGGGAGGGCAGGCGGGACGGGGAGGGCAGGCGGGACGGGGCTGCGGTCGGAGCAGGACCTTCGCGGCAGCCGTGTCGTCGTGCCCCCGCGGCTGCGCCGCTTTCCCCGTTCCCTGGATGCGGTGCTCGGCCGGGCCTGCAGCGGCCTTTTGCGTGCTGCGGGCCTGGGCGGGCGGGACGGTGGGACACCTGCGGGGACGGGGGCGTGCGGTGGGTTTTGCTGTTTGGAAATAGCGTTTGACTCGTGTGCTAAATTCGCTCTCCGTGC
This sequence comes from Grantiella picta, assembly GCA_013397955.1. NCBI lineage: Eukaryota > Metazoa > Chordata > Aves > Passeriformes > Meliphagidae > Grantiella > Grantiella picta. The sequence continues at coordinate 1,737,202 of VZRM01006009.1, read as the reverse complement.
TGTGTCATGGAATGGCAGAGTGGGTCAGGCTGGAAGGGACCACGGTGGAGCATCTGGTCCAAGCTCCCTGCTCAGGCAGGGTTATCCCAGAGCACATGGCACAGGATTGTTTGCACACAGTTTTGAACACCTCCAGTGAGGGAGACTCCACCTCTCTGGACAATCAGTTCCAGTGCGCAGTCACACACAATAGTAAAGAAGTTCTTCCTCGTGTTCAGGTGGAGCTTCCTGTGCATCATTTTCTGCCCGTTCCGTCTTGTGCTAATGCTTGGTACTATCAAGAAAAGCCTGGCTCCTTTTTCTTGGTAACCCCCCATTTAGATACTTATACCCATGGATGGAGTCCCCCTTCTGTCATCTCTTCTCGAGGCCGAGCAGGCCCTGCTCACTCAGCCGTTCCTCATAAGAGAGATGCTGCAGTGCCATAATCATATTTGTTGCCCTCTGCTGGAACGGCTCCAGGATCTCCCCGACTCTCTTGTGCTGCACATCATGATGCCAAGTGTACCACATGCCAGCAAACTGAGTGGTTGTTGGGCCACAGCCTGCAAGAGTACCCCAGCCATCATCTGTGGAAGTGTGGCAGTGGCTGGGGTGAAATCTGTGGGAAGGAGGAGAGAGCAATAATAGCTGCATCAGGTGCTTTGCAGTGCAGACAGAGTTTTCTCTTTATTCATTTTTTGTAGCTTTTGTGTTTTTTTAAATCTTGTTCTTTTCCTTTAGGTGCCTAGTTGATAATTAGTCTCTACAGAAAACTTGTCTGAGTTAAATACAGTGATAACTCATAATACCTTATCTGTAGTCTTTAGTTAAGGTCTGGTTGAACCCAGCTACTCTCACCCTCTCTTCAGTGCATGAAGAGTCTGGTTACACATGGCTCTAGGTGGCCCAGCTTGAGGAGGGGGTTTGGGCAAGATGCCCTCCAGAAACCCTTTCTGATCTCATCCAGTCTTCTGTGACAGTGAGTTGGAGGAGGCCATGAAGATGCTCAGGGGCTGGAGCATCTCTCCTGTGCAGACAGTATGAGAGAGCTAGGCCTGTTCAGGCTGGGGAAAAGAAGGCTCCAAGGAAACCTTAGAGCACCTTCCTACCTATGGAGGCCTGGAAGAAACCTCGGGAGGGACTTTTCACACGGGCTTGTAGGGACAGACCAAGGGCAAATGGCTTCAAACTGAAAGAGTAGGTTTAGGTTAGATATTAGGAAGAAATTCTTCACTGTGAGATTAGTGAGACTCTGGAGCAGGTTGCCCAGAGAAGTTATGGATGTTCTCTCCCTGGAAGTGTTCAAGGCCAGGCTGGATGGGGCTTTGAGCAACCTGGGATAGCAGAAGGTATCCCCCTGTGCAGGATCATCCTTAGATGATCCTTAGGATACCTTCAAACCCAAACCATTCTATGATAAAGCTCTCTGTGGGGATCTAATAGAGCTTGGAGGAGCAAATCAACCGAGTTGAAGAAGTATTGGTGGTGGTACAGGACTGTGTAATCCAGGTTGCGCCACCTGGGAAACTTCCAAGACCATAAGAGGGTGAAATGCTCAGCAGCAGATTGCAGTTACATTTATGAAGAGAGCTGTTTTAAATGTTTGTGTTCCTTAAATGCCACATTTATTGTCTCTGCAGTGTCTCCTGCGAATATTCTCCTGGGGACTTGGTGTGGGCCAAGATGGAAGGTTATCCCTGGTGGCCTTGTCTCATATACAACCACCCGACTGAAAGAACAATAGTCAGAGGAAAAGGAAAATCCACTCGAATCCATGTACAGTTCTTTGACGACAGCCCTACGAGGGGTTGGATCAGTATTAAATACCTGAAGCCATATAAAGGTAGGAGATAGAAACAACTTTTGAAATGGGAATATGCCACTTGTTTTGGACATACAGGCTTGGAATGTAGGATGTGTTATTCTCCATAGAGAAAAAGCAGCACAACCCGAGAGTAGAATTGAGCGTGTTTTGTGCTTTGTAAGTGACAGGTTTTTGAGGGTTACAGGTACATTTATGTTTATACAGTTCTTGAAACACGAAACACTAAGCCCTTTTATCTATTAGAGTAGAACAACTAATTAAGCAAACTTAAAGCTTGCTTATGTTTTAAAGATTTTTCCTTTATTTCTCCCATCAGTATAAAAAGTACGTAAAAGACAAATCCAGTATTTCAACTTTTAGCCCTGAAATCCTTAAAATATTAGGAATGTCAATATTCAAAATCCTGCCAGTTTTAAGCAGCTATTTAGGAGCTGCAGCTTGTCCAGAATTAAAAGGCTAGGCCCAGGATATTGGGTAAATAAAACTAATTGTGCTGCAGTGTTTCTTTTAAGCAATGCAGCATTTTTATAAATCAAATATATAACTTGAGAATTAAGTGTTGGTGAGGGCAGTGCTTGTAGTTACAGAACAGAGATGGTGTTTGTCATATTGGAGAAATTACTTTGCTAACTAGTGAAAATCAAATATAATCAAGAATTAACATTTTGCATAGTAAATCTTATTAATAATCATAATTTTTCCCCCTAATTTTACTGTTGCTGAAAACTAAACCATTGATTGTAAACTGTCTGGTCAGTTAATCAAATACTTCACATATAATACAGTATTTCTGATGCCCTGTAGGATTTGTTTGTGTCACTGAAACAACTGAAGTGAAACAGTTTTATCCTTTTTAAAAGTCAGAGTTCCATTTCATGTGATCATGTAGCCACATTTTTGTCTCCTTTATACTTCAGTGTACTGCACTTCAGCCGTAGTTTTAAATTAAAATGGTAACGTTTTTGCCATAATGTGTTAGCATAATTTATGGCAGATAAATTGGTCCATGGTTTATATGCATCTTTCGTGAAAGTATTTGAAAAGAATCAAATGTATTTTAAGAGCTTGCAGATGCCCTTAGAAGCAAATACAGGTAAGGGGAGTTAATCTGTTGACCAAAAGAAAACTGCCGAAAAGTAAGAAGTTTAAGCACAGACACACAGGAAATGTGTTGAATGCAGAACGGAGTAAAAATATTTAAAATGCCTGGCTTGCTTTAAAATTCAAACAAAGCCCGTCTTTGTATACAAAGAGTGTTAGAGTATTTGGGTAAGAAAATAGAGAAGTTTCTTGGGTTGTGTTACTATGTGTACCTGAGTAAATGCAGACAGCACAGGGCCTGTAACAGGTGGGCATGAAGAAGTGGAGGTACACAGCAGCCGGTTAAGTGAATATATGCAGGTGTCACACCCTTGAGTGTGCAGTGTATGAGATTTTCCTCCTGCCGTTGTTCAATTGCATTTAATATTAATGCAAAATATTTTAAATTGTCTCCTTGCATTTGCAAAACCAAAAGGGAAATCAGGATGGTTAATGTGTTGCCTTTGTGCTCTAGAAGCAGCTACTTGTAACAGCCTACTTTGCTACTGCAAACTCTGTGGTGGTTGCGAGTGAGAATTTTTTTTGAGTTGTTTTTGGTATGTTTGGCCTCCTGAAAATCAGCTGCCTTTCATCTGCCACTGGCTTAGAGCTGAAGCTTCAGTCAGTAGCGGTGTCTTATGGGATTCACAAGAGTGTGAAAAAGGATCTGTCCAAGCAGATCCTCTGTCGTGTGCAGACAGATAAACTTGTTAGAGCAGAAGCAGGAATTGCCCTTCCCTGTCTACCGTGTACTCTGGTGTTCCTCTTTTCCTTTCCCCAAGCTGAGTATAAAATTTCTTATGTATGTAGCATTATTTTCTTGAGTGTGGCATTAATATGAATCTCAGTGTCTTTGTGGACCCTTTCTAGGAATTGGTCTGGCTTTGGTTTTGTGTTGTGTGCAGGTGGTGGCAGGAGAAGCTGGAGCTCAGGGGCTGTGCAAGAGGATGAGGGAATGGAGCAGTTATTAATAGCAGGCTTTGTTCACTGCCCTGCTGTGTCAGGGTGAGTGGCCAGTGTGATTGGCCATCAGCTAATCTGGCTAGTGGGCTGGGGCTGGATGCCTGGCTGCACTTACAGCAGCAGTTTGGAGGCCAGCAGAGCTTTAAGGTCTGTGCCATAGGGTGGCTTTTGCTTAGAAAGTGAAGATAACTCTGTGGTTGAACTTACCTGTGATTGCTGAAACAGCCCTGTGGTCTCAGTCAGGTCTGTCTGCTGTGCTGCCAGCGTGAAGCCTTAAATCAGTCAGTGGGAGGGTGTTCAGAGCTCAGCTTAGGAGTGCTCACAGGTGGGAATGAGTTACAGAAATAGAAGCAATTCTTCAAGTGTTCATGCACTAGGTAGGCATTTCGTTTGTGAATGTTTATTGTTTCCCAAGGGGTAGTTAGTTTATCAGGCTGAATGAGTGATAGCTTGCTGTATTTAAGATGTGGTGGGAATGACTGGTAGCAGCACAGAATGTTAGTTGTCTGAATACATTTAAAAGTGAGATATGCACACTGGCTAAATGCTAGACTAGCTTCAGTTCCTAACAAATCTGTTTTTTACAGGTTCATCAGATGGGGAGACGATGAAGGGAGGTATGTTTTACAGCACAAAGCCTGAAATTAAAAGAGCAATGGTGCTGGCAGACGATGCCATGAGCAAAGATAAAACTAAGAGGCTTGAACTGGCAGTATGCAATGAACCTTCAGACACAGAGGAGGAAGAGGAAGAAATGGAGGTAAAATGTTTCTTAATTGCTGTCATTTTCAGAAATATTTCTAGAACTTAGAAGCTGTGACTTGGAACTAAGCATGGAATATCCTGCAATTCTCTGGTACAGTAATCACAGCTTATCTCCTCATTAATCATGCACACATATGTATCCATATGTCTTTTTTTGTACTGCTTCTGTGTTGTCAGGTCATATGCTGGTCTCTCATCTTTTCTAGTTGGAAAGACAAGTCTCTTTGGTGTTCTGTATGGTAAGGACTCACCTCAGAATCTACTTAAATTCTCTGACTCTCTTCATTCCTCCCTGGTGACCTACTTTTTCACTCAGAAATGCTTTTTTTTGATGCATCATTTTATCTTCTCTGTATGCTATTTATAGTCCAAGTTGCCCTAAGTTTGATCTGAAGTTTTAGTGTGTCATAATATAAAAATTTCTAGCTTTCTGAGTACTCATCGAAGGCAATAAATCGAATTTTTGAAGCCTGCCCTTATTTTGTGGAGTAGCACTAAAATACCAGTTCTTGCACTGTTAACACCAGTCTATTGGTGGAGTAACTAAAAAGTGATGTTTTATTGTATTGTATTCATGTTGTGTTGATTCAAATATTATTTCAGTAGCACCATATGCCTTGGAATAGACCTCTTTGGAGAGGAATGGTATGGAGAAACTGTCAGTGGAGTGGTGGTTTCCCTTAGCCCCTCGTCTACTCAGTCTCCAGTGTGACAGTGCCCTGAGGGACAGGTGCCACTCCAGGCATTGTGTACATGCAGTGGCACTTTGTACTCATTACAGGCCCTCCACTGCTGGTTTTCCAGAACTGGCACGGGAGTTACTAAAGTTCAAGGCTGAAAAGGCATATAATGGAGTTTTCTTTTCTTTTCTTTCTCCTACACATGCCATATTCTTTTTTGTGAAGTTCAGATGTTTTGTTCACCAGCATCACATATGGACGGTAGTGAATGTGACTGTAAAGAACACAAATAAGAGTAATTATGCCACTGGCCAGTAGCAGTTAGTTATCTAGAAAAAACCTGAATTCTTTTAAGGGGAATGGAACTGGCTGCGACTTCGCTGTCTCTTGCTTGAAGTATCATAGCTACTGTGTTGTTGCGTATTTTTGCACTTCTTTATGCAGCAGTGACTTTGTAGTCAGAATTATCTACAGATAAAACAATTTATTTTTCCAGGAGATGAGTGAAAATGCATCAGGCAACAGTGAAGACTACAATAGTGAGGAAGACATGAAAAACAATAAGCGAGTGGTGAGCAGCGAAAGAGCTGTAAAAGCCAAGAGAAGGAGAGTGTTGGATTCTGACAGTGATCACGAAGGTTCCGATGTGGAATTCAAGCCTGATGGGAAAGAAGCAGCAAGCAGTGAGGAAGCCAGTAGTGGGGTGGATGAAAATGAGTCTTCTGACACAGAGACAGAGGCAGAGAGTGTTGCAGAAAGCCCTGTCAAAGTCCCTTCTAAACGAAAGAGAAGAGAGGTGAAAAAGCCTGCTAAAAGGAGTAGCTTGGGAAATGAATGTTCTGAAACACCCAAAAGGGCAACAGCAACAGTCTCTTCAGAAGCCAAGTCTAAGCTGACATCATTTGCAGCACCTGAAAGTTTTGAATCTCAAGCAAATGCTGGCAGTGGAGGTACTGGTGGCTTTGCAGTGTGGGAACACGAGAAGCTTGAGTGGCTGCAGGAAGGGAGGAGGAAGGATGCGCACAGGAGGCGTCAGGGTGACCCTGATTATGACCCCTGTACTCTGTATGTGCCGGAGGATTATCTCAACAAGTGCACGCCAGGCGTGCGGAGGTGGTGGCAGCTCAAAAGCCAAAACTTTGATGCTGTGATTTGCTACAAGGTTGGCAAGTTCTACGAGCTGTATCACATGGATGCAGTCACTGGTGTGAATGAGTTGGGCCTGATCTTTATGAAGGGCACTTGGGCCCACTCGGGATTTCCAGAAACCGCGTTTGGCCGGTTCTCCGACGTGCTGGTGCAGAAGGGCTACAAGGTGGCGCGCGTGGAGCAGACGGAAACGCCCGAAATGATGGAAGCACGCTGCAAGTCCACGGGCCACTCCAGCAAGTTTGACAAGGTGGTGCGCCGGGAAATCTGCAGGATCATCACCAAGGGAACCCAGACCTACAGCGTCATGGACTGTGACCCCTCTGAGAACCACAGCAAGTTCCTGCTGTGCGTGAAGGAGAAGGAGGACTCGGCCGGCACTCGTGTCTACGGGGTGTGCTTTGTCGACACTTCTGTGGGGAAGTTCCACGTAGGGCAGTTCTCAGATGACCGCCACTGCTCCAGGTTTAGGACTTTGGTAGCTCATTACACCCCTGTGCAGGTGCTGTTTGAGAAGGGGAACCTGTCTGTGGACACGCAGAAGATACTGAAGGGCTCGCTTGTTTCTTGCATTCAGGAGGGGCTGACCTCGGGTTCGCAGTTCTGGAATGCATCTAAAACACTAAAAGTCCTTCTTGAGGAAGGGTATTTCAAGGAGAAGCAGAACGCTGAAAATGGATGTTCTCTGCCCTCTGTAATCAAATCTCTGACTTCAGAGAGTGACTCGCTGGGATTAACTCCTGGTGAAAACAGTGAATTAGCTTTGTCAGCTCTTGGGGGATGTGTCTTCTATCTCAAAAAATGTCTGATTGATCAGGAGCTGTTATCACAGGCAAACTTCGAGGAATATGTCCCTGTGGATATTGCTACTGCAAAAACCATGAGTTCAGGTAGTTTGTTTGCCAGAACTGGCCAGCGGATGGTGCTGGATGGAGTCACCCTGATGAACTTGGAAGTCCTGCAGAACGGGACCAATGGAACCACAGAAGGTACTTTGTTGGAAAGGATTGACTCGTGTTGTACACCGTTTGGGAAGCGACTCCTGAAACAGTGGCTCTGCGCTCCGCTTTGTAATCCTAAATCCATCAATGATCGTTTGGATGCTGTTGAGGACCTCCTGGCAGTGCCAGATAAAATGTCTGAAGTCAATGAGCACCTCAAGAAACTGCCTGACCTTGAAAGGCTGCTCAGCAAAATTCATAGCATTGGGTCACCACTTAAAAGTCAGAACCACCCTGACAGCCGGGCCATCTTCTATGAAGAACTCAAATACAGCAAAAAAAAAATTGCCGACTTTCTGTCTGCACTGGAGGGATTTAAAGTAATGAATGAAATTGTTGATGTCATGGAAGAGGTTGCCAATGACTTCAAATCCAAAGTCCTGAAGCAGCTGGTCACCCGCAAAGCCAAAAATCCTGATGGCCGCTTCCCAGACCTGAGTGCAGAGCTCACAAGGTGGGACACTGCCTTTGATCACAACCAGGCTCGGAAGACAGGAGTGATTACTCCAAAGGCAGGTTTTGACCCCGATTATGATGAAGCACTACGGGATATCAAAGCCGTTGGGGAAGATCTCCAGATGTACCTGGATAAGCAACGCAAGCTGCTTGGATCCAAATCCGTGCAGTACTGGGGGACGGGCAAGAACCGGTACCAGATGGAAATCCCAGAAAGTGTCATATCTCGTAACCTGCCTGAGGAATACGAGCTGAAGTCGAGCAGGAAGGGATTCAAGCGCTACTGGACCAAGGAGATCGAGAAGATGCTGGCTGCCATGGTGAACGCCGAGGAGCGCCGTGACGCTGCTCTCAAGGACTGCATGAGGCGCCTCTTCTACAACTTCGACAAGAACAGCAAGGACTGGCAGACAGCTGTGGAGTGCATTGCTGTGCTGGGTAAGAGCTTTGTCTCATTCTGACACACAGTAAAACTACCTCTGTGATGATGAAATCTGATCTGGATAAGCTTGTTGCCAGTTCTTAACTTGTAGTTTGAAAACTCTTTGATTGTGGTAATGGCTTTGATAATTAACAGTGATTCCCTCTTTCCTTCCTGTCGTTAAATGGCAGGACAGTTGCTGGGCCTAGATGTTTGCAAGCACGTTCTTCATTCCGGTTGTGTGGTTGTAGGTGTGCAGCTGAGTGTTTCTCCCAGTTCAGTGTAGCCTGGTGGGCCTCACTGCTTCCAGAGTCTTGTGTTGTATGGATTAGTAGTGTGTTCTTAAATGGAGGTATAAAAATCTAACCTGCTGGTAAAGTCCTTTCCATCTAAGCAGGCTGCTTTCTGGGCAGCCTTTAAAAATAAAAAAAGTGCTCAGTGTCAAGCCTTGAAGAAGGTAGCCTACTAGGAAGACTTCTCCAAATCTTCCATAAATTTCCGGAATAGAGCAGTCTCCTGTATTCCCTTCTCAGGACTGGCATACTTTTGTCCTGTGGGTTTTCTGCTACGATGAGGCACTCTGGGATGTCTTTGTTCCAGGGAAAAATGAAAGCACTCTCTGAATGCCACTAGACTAGAAGAGGGAGGACAAGCAGGCAGGAAGTGTTGGCTGGGAAAGGATTTGCTGGGAGAGCTGGGAAGCAGTCACATCAACTACACCACAGCCCAGGGCAAGTGCTGAATTCGTTCCCAGCAGAGGAGTTGAGTGTCCAGGCTCAGCTGTAATATGTGTACATAAAGCCTCTAAAATCATAGAACAGTCTCATTTTATGAGGGTGATCAGATTCTAGAACCTTAGGGCTCAGCTAACTGAGGGAACTTGTGCTGCTGTTTTCTGCTGGACCAACAGATTTTTAATATTTACGCTGTTTTCCTCAGGCAACTTTCAAGCAAAATTATGATTCTTCGCAAAGTAATTCACTGTCACAGAAATGGATTTCCTATTTCCTTGTTCTAAATGAAAAAAGCTATGCAAGAAAATAATATTCTATGCATGTACTTTTGAAATGATGTGGATTTTAAAGGCTTTTAAACTAAAAAAACTAGAGGGGGGATTTTTAACCTGACATCCGTAGAAATCTGGAAGAAATGAGGAAAGACAATGTAAATACCTTATACTTGTTCTGGAGTCCTTCTTGGGTGTTTCCCTTATGAGGAAAATGGAATGAAATAGAAAATTGTGTCTACAAATTTGCTGTTCCATGATTAAAGAAATTCCACTGCATGAAGAAATTTGAAAGTGTGACTTACTGGAATTTCTCTTTAATTTTCTAGATGTCTTAATGTCCCTTGCTCACTATAGTCAAGATGGTGATGGACCCCTGTGCCGACCTGAAATTCTGCTGCCTGTGGATAATGCTCCTCCCTTCCTGGAACTTAGAAATTCCCGCCATCCATGCATCACAAAAACTTTCTTTGGGGATGATTTTATTCCCAACGACATCGTGATAGGCAGCAAGGATGAAGGCAGCAGCAGTGAGGCCTCCTGTGTGTTGGTGACTGGCCCGAATATGGGTGGCAAATCTACGCTCATGAGACAGGTGATTGTCACATGTTCCAGGGTACCTTTGGGGTTTGCACGAGGGAATTACTGTTATGGGTGTCACAGGAGGTCCCAGCAGTGGCCTTCAGGGTGTGCAGCAATTGCACAGGCAGGTAGAAAATGCCCGTGTTCAGATAAATTTTTTACTTTGGGGAGAGTTAAGTTTTATTTCTCCTAGGAGAGGTGGTTGGGAAAAAATGATAGAATACCTTTCATCTTTTTCAAATGACTTACCCAGGGCTTAGCATCATCTGGCAAAAGATGCTTCTGCAGGTTGAACAAGATGAAACTAGAGAGCAGCAGGGAGTTTTCTCTATAAACACTGCTCGCTGTGATAACCTTTGTTTTGAAGGCTTTCAGAGTAGTTCAGTCCTGCCAGTCCTCAGATGCTGCTGCTGCAGCCTGGAGCTGTTAAAGCAGCCGGAAGATTCATGTACTTCATTCTTTGAGGGGAAACACAGCTTCATGCCCTGGTTGTATGTGAGGAACTGAAGCCCCAAGCAGCAGTGTGACTGCGATGTCCCTGTTTGCTGTGCAGGCTGGTCTCCTGGTGGTCATGGCCCAGCTGGGCTGCTACGTGCCTGCTGAAGCCTGCAGGCTCACACCCATCGACCGAGTGTTCACGCGGCTCGGCGCCTCCGACAGGATCATGGCCGGTGAGTGTCCGGGCACTCTTCTCTCTTGTTGTTCAGAGTGGAGACAGGATTGTAGTTAGGGTTTATTTCTTCCATGTGTACGTCCTTTGTCAGTTTTGACAGACTCATACGATCACTTTCGAATGAATTTTAATATTAAAAGCCTAACTCCCAGATGGATGCAAGTCTGGGGAATATCTTTTTCTAAGTGTTCTGAAGTAGGACAGTGCAGTTTGGGCAGCTGCTGCACAGGAGTTGTTTTGTATCTTCTTGCAAGGACTAGAAGTCCCTTGTTTCAATCAGAATGCCTTAGGTTTGAAATCTGATTTCTTCAGTTGAGGAAGAGAGGCAGGTGTCCTTGGAAGCAGGAGTTGACAGTTCTTGGAGTATTTTGTTCCATTAATGGAGATGAAGGCACAAATGGAGGATGACAACTGGAATGGGCAAGTCCGCCAGTGGTGGTGGGCAAAGTGCCACTGGCCTAGAAAAATAAAATGATTGTTGTGGTAAGACGAGTAGTATCACTGCTCATTTAAGGAGGGCACAGATTTTCTGTGATCTCTGCTGAAAAATGTGGGTCAGTGAATATGAAAGGAGTTAAGCCTACTGAACTTGTTGCACAGAAGGAATTTGGAAATGAATCATTCTGAGTTCTTAATTTAAAAAAATATTTACACTTCCCCAAATCAAGGCTTTTCTTTGCAGCTAGAGAAGGTTATTAAGGCTCTCTTTGTCCAGCTCATTTCTATTGTTCAATTTCACTACAAGAAGAAATCAAGTGTGGAAGAATACTTAAATGCTTATGGTAGAAATGAGAACTGCTCTTCCTTTAAGAGAGATGATCTAGCAAAATGCAGCATTTTCTATTTTTTTTCAGTTAACTGAGAACTATACTTTTGATTTAACATGTCACATTGTGAGGGTGAACACTGCGCAGAATGAGCTTTGAAATCTATTCTTTATGCATTTGTTTGCACACTGTAGATAGGAAAGCACAGGAAGAGTTGTTCCACGGCAGTCACTGTGTGATGTATGTCAACATGACTTCTATGAAGTTAATTTTTTCAGTAATACCATTTAAAATTGCCTGTATAATTTTAGGGCTTTATTGTCTGAAGAGAATAAATGGTTATTCTTAAATATTGTTAAAAACATACTAAGTCTTGGAAATTTCTTTAAATAAATGCAGAAGATCAGGATTGGTGGACACTGCTTAATAATTCATGTTGGTAAACTTAGGTTAGAGCAAAGCAGTGCTCATGCAGCATGAGTACGGGAAATAAATGCTTGCCTTTAATGGAATAAATTGCATTAATTGCTGCTGCTTGTGATCATTTGTAATGAACCCCACAAAGAACTAGTAAATCCTGACTTTGTAAGTGTGGCTTTATCATGTGTGAATAATTCTACACCTCTGTTTGTAATCTACTAAAACCAATTTCAGGTGTAAATTTCAGGCCTTGTATTATCTGGGTTGCCGAAGCTCCCATGAGATGCTTGAGCCTGAGCAGCAGAATATTGCTTTTGTTGTACTTCATTTAAGGAGAGTGCATACAAATAAAGCCTTTATTATCCAAATAGTTCCCTCATGACATCACAACCAAACCAGTAATTCCAGTCTCTCAGTCTTGAAGATGTTTTGCTTGCTTTTTCACTGGAAAACCACACACCCCTTAGGCCTGTCCCATGCATTTAGAGCAAGAAAGGGACAAATATTCTCCCCATCTTCTATCCTCTGTGCCCCTTTTTTGTCCAGCTGGTATGTTTGACTGGTGCTATTAAAGGTAGACAGGTATGTTGGCCTGAAAAGTTAATTAATTGTACTTGTGCCTATGCCTGTACTCCTAAGGAACCAAACTGTTTTTTCTGGCAAATGGAAGTCTGCCATTTTTGTGCTGGAAAAGAAGTGTTATGTTTTTGTTCCTCTTCACTTGGCTATCGAGTTTCACTTTAGCTTAACCAAGATTGTAGTGCAGATAAAAGTGAGGTTTTAGTTATGGTTCTCTGACTACTTAATGGCTTGCTTTTTTTTTGTCTTTTCCTTTAAAGGTGAAAGTACCTTCTTTGTTGAATTGAGTGAGACTTCCAGCATTCTCCAGCATGCAACAGAGCACTCCCTTGTTCTCATGGACGAACTGGGTAATTAGACTATTTTGTAATAGATGGAAACCAAATCTGAGAATAAAGATTGGCTGCAAGGTTGTTGGGCTGTCTGAATAGCAACCAAGCACACAGGGGCAGTTTCACCATAACGGTCCTGGTGTTTGACTGGTTAGTGTCTAAGCCTCTCTAACATGAGCACTTCTTTGGTGCCCTGGGAAGCCATCGCCACCTCCCACCCACAGTCATTATTACCCTATTTCCAGCTGTGCTTTCCTGCCTTTTCCTTTGCAGAATTACTGGCAGCAAACCTCAGGAGATCAGAACCATGTTGCCCTTCAGTGCAGAGGAGTGTGATTATTACAGGGTCCCAGTGATGGCTCTCACCACTGGTGGTTTTCACCACTCCCTGCTGTTTGTCTTCCACACAGCAGGGAGGGGGAGAAACAAGCACTGCAAAAGCATTGCTGCATTTGTCTTTAGGGTGTGTGTGTCTGCAGCAGCACACACTGTGGCACCTGTATTGCTGAGTGTGCCAAAGCTGTCCCGGTGTGTCCCCAGGCAGAGGCACGGCCACGTTTGACGGAACAGCCATCGCGAGCGCCGTGGTGAAGGAGCTGGCCGAGAGGATCCGCTGCCGGACGCTGTTCTCCACTCACTACCACTCCCTGGTGGAGGACTATTCCCACTGCGGGGCTGTGCGCCTGGGGCACATGGTAAGGAGGATGGTGTTTTGCCTTGGATTTCTCCTGCTTTTCTGTGCTCTTCTGCCACGAGGCCTGGGTGCTTTGAGAAAAGGACACGGTGTCCTATGCATTTCTTAGGCTGCAGGTCAGGATTGAAAACACTGACTTATGACTTGCTCTTCCCAGGCGTGCATGGTTGAAAATGAGAGTGAAGACCCCAGCCAGGAAACAATTACGTTCCTGTACAAGTTCATTGAAGGAGCCTGCCCAAAGAGCTATGGCTTCAATGCAGCAAGACTTGCAGATATTCCAGAGGAAGTTATTCAGAAGGGGCACAGAAAAGCCAAAGAATTTGAAAAAACCACCATTTCACTGAGAATATTTAGGTAAGGCCCTGGGTTTCCGTATCTGAGTTGCAAATTTTAATATTTGGGCAGTAGCTTTTGCTCAGTCACAGCAATGGGGTAGTTTGCAACTACTTCTGTGAACATCAAATATTCGCAGGGAGGGACTGTGGGAGGGCAGATCTGATGAGCAGTATTTTAAGCCTTGTGTCACTGTGCCAGTATGAATTTGACCACAGTGGTGCTGGGGGGGCACTGGGAGGCTGCTGGCAGCCTTTACACCACACCCAGCATCCATGTCTCCTAAAGCTGTGCCAGGAATGGGAATCTTGAGCTCTGCCCCTCAGTGTCCCTGCTCAGCAAGGTGGTTATTTCCCTCAGGTACCTGTGCCAGGTGCTGGATGGAGCAAACACTGATGCAAACGCGGTTCAGAAACTCACGGCGATGATCGACCGGTTTTAGAGACTTGCATGGGTTTCTCAAGAAGGTTTCTCAAGACAACATTATGATCTAATAAACTTTATTTTTTAAAAATGACCATTTTTCCATTGTCTTTCCTAGGAAATTAAACCCTTTAATTCATACCTACCCTCTACATAATGGTTATTGAGTACTCCACAATATATTAAGTCTAGATGTTATGGTACATGCATACACTTTCAGGCTGTTGATTACCCACTGTCACCAATACACATAAATGGAAAAAAGCTATGAAACTGTATAGGGCTGTATATATACTTGTCTCAGCTTCATTAGAGCAGGAAATTGCTGTGATTTCCAGCAGGTTATGTAAGTAATGTCCAGACTGTTCAAAAAAAACTATGAACAGAGTAAAGTACAAGACTGTTTTGAGGAGACTTTCTACTGTGTACTTTAAAACATAGTAAAATTTCTTTCACAAAACTTAGTTACATGGGTACTTTGTTTTATAGTGCATTATAGTCTAGGAAGTCTCATTAAAACACTCGCTTTTCTTTCTTTTGTTAGGGTGGTTTGAGTACAGACTATTGCTGGGGCAGGGGAGGAGATTATTCTAACTTCAGAGGACACCAGAAAAATTGCTGGATATAATTTAAGATTAGTGTTTTCTCTTTCATAGAAAGAACGTACATACTGGGACATGAGTACAGTTACAGCAAGTCTAGGTGTGCTAACAAAACAGGACACATTCAAGTACAATAAGATTTTTTGCTTGAAATTAGAAACAAACTACATGAGATTAAAGCATTAAAATCATATTTCTCAATCTGAATAAATGTTAAAAAATCAAAAGAAATGCAGAAGTGCTAGCTCACATTTTTACCATGTTACAAAAGCGATTGGTACCCATGTCCATAAAGGCAGCAACAAAGAATGCTGCTTGTCTACAGAATAGTACTACTGCAAATTGGACTGCGTTTCAATGCTACTTGTAAAAACACCAGCTCTCAGAAGTTGGTATCTGTACAAAATTGCAGCTTATTTTTCTTCACTTCTGTCCCTTCAAAGTCTTTGTTTACACAGTAATGCTAAAACGCCCAGTTCTGTTATCCTGAGTCAACATATTGCCACTTTCTTTTTTGGTAGGTTGAGCTCCATAGTGTCAACACCTCACACATCCGCTTTAATACAGTCTCTTTCTGCAGAAATGGGCAAGTGTAACTTCCTCCAAAAAAAAAGTTTTAATAGTTATGATATTAGAATGGCAGGACTTTCTTTCTGAAAAGGAATTCAGTTGTGCTGCAATGTATTAGATTCTATAGGTGGAGCAGAGTCATATAGTGTATCTGTATCGTGTGTAGGCTCTCCGGCGAGCGTACAGGGATTGGACAGTGTTCCAGCACCACAGTCACAGAAAAACCTGTAACACAGAGAGACAGCTCTTAGTGGCCATTCGTTCCCTCCTGCTCTTGGAGCAGCCCCACCCCCTGCCTGGAAACGTACCTATCATGTCTAATGAATTCTACGTCATGTCCTTGATGGCACTTCTTGATGCAGTTCACACAGATGGCGTTACGGTCTGTGGTGTTGCAGGTGTGACATCTGGAAGGAAAAGCCACGTTAGGCAGGGACCAAGAGCTGACCAGCCCTCAAGGGAAGTGCTCCAGGAGGGTGGAAGGGCAGAACAACACTAAAGGACAGAGGGTGCACAGGACTAAAGTTTGAGAATTTTAGACCAGCTTGGATTTCACAGCACAGTTTTTGCTGCTCGTGTCACCAACGCAGTTGGGCTGTGCAACCCCTTGGGCTCAGGTTCACAGAAACAATCTGTTTTCCTCAAGCCCACAGTGAATTCGTACAATGGGAACTTGTTTAATCCTTTGTTACAGCAGTGGAAGATCACACATTTGTGTGTTCACTGACACACAGCAACTGTTTAGGGGCCTTGCAGGAAGAGAAAAGGTGTTTTACTGGAAAGCCTTACTGTAGGTGATGGGAAACAAGCTGTTACCTGTAGAAGTCATGCATTGGGTAGCTGGTGTAGCTTGAGATCTTGTATAAACACTGGCCTCTACTGACAGCTTTCTCTATGGCATCTTGATTGTTCATTATTTTGTTATCTGTTGGGGGGAAAAAAAATCCAGAACTAAGCACATCTGGATCAATGACTTTTTTTTTCCCATGAGGCATTGAAGCAAAGGGCCCATTAGGAACAATTAGTTCTATAACCTGCATTCCAGTTCTGGCTTTTAGGCACATAAAATCCTCAATGCCAGCTCACAAGGCACATGCCCAGGGTGCCATGCACTCCTGAAGCAAGAAACACTATTGCACATATGGCATAAAATACCTGATAGCCTCCATTTAAATACTTTGTGAACTGGGCTGTTAATAAATGCTTAGAGACACACAAGCCTTCCTAGCAGGCTTAGGTTTTCTGCTGAGGAGTATGAAACCCAATGTTTGAAAGCCTCTCATTTACTATAAGGACTTTTACACATCCCTTGGGAAAAGGATGGCTCTTCCCCCAGCAAAGTTTAGCAATAAGGTACTTTCCAACACAATGGAAGTGGAAATCAGGTCTGTCCAGGTCCAGTACATAAAAGATGTGTCCAAGGCACAGTGAATTTGAAAATCCTCTCTGTTACTCTACTACTGGATCTTCTGTCTAGTCCCTAAGTGCACCTCAAACTACTTTTGCCCACTCCCAGCAGCACCACAGGAAAAGGCTTAGCAGCTACAGCCAAGTATGTAAAAATGCTGCAAACTGAAACTTTTTCTTCTAGAATAACCCCCTGGATCTGTATGGCATTCAAAGCATCATTCCCATCTCATCCAAGAGGATCTTGTCTCAGGCACACTTCCCCTCTACACAAGAGAATTTTACCTATGTAAACTGCTCCTATTTTCTGGGAAAAAAAAAGTGTTTTGGATTGTGAATGTTCATGCTTTTAGATCCTAAAAGCCACGTGAGGCATGTGTCTTTACTGGACACTTGTTTTTGGACATGTGAGAAAAAGACTTTCCATTGTACTAACTCAAAATTGGAGTCTGAGATGGGCCAAAGTTCAGAAGCCATTTTGAGACAAAAGAGCTAATCACAGAGTTTTAATACAACAAAAACAGTACGTTACCTTTGAGTGTTTCTGTTTGTCTAAAAATCTTAACACAGTTTGATGTGGCTCATTACCTTCAGCTGAATCTTAGTCACAACTCAGCCTAAGGTGGTACCAGCTGTGAGCCACAAAGGGTACAATAAACCCAAGACCCAGCACCAAACCAGTGAACAAACACAAGCCAGGAGGACTTGGGCTCACCTTTCATTGTGACATTGACACCAGATGCTAGAAATAAACCTCCAAAGCGGTTGTTGAAAATCTGATTGCCTTCTAATGTTGCAGTTGCATGATTTGTTATTTCAATACCTTTAGTGGGTACAAAGGAGAGAAAAAAGTGGCAAAGTTAAATCCCTGGTGGTTGTGCATTTGTACCTCTCTTGTGATCTACAGTTTGGTTGGTTGGCTTTTGGTTTTTTTAAACCATCGTAAACTCAAGGGAAAAAAAGGAAAATGACAGAGCTACAAACTGCACTGTAATTTGTTATAAAACTGAGGTTCAAGTGCTGCTGTTGAATCCTTTCAAAGAGCTACAGCTGGCATGCATGGTTTCTAGGAGGAACAACACATTACCAGTTGATCTGATAATAAAATGGTACTATGATCATGTTTATTTTCAAAGGGGGTATGATTTTTGGGTGCTTAAAGCTGTCATCTTCATGTACATTTGAAAGTTCTTGTGCACATACCTTACCCTTTAAAAAATATCTTTTTTAAATGATGGGCACCTAAAATTCATTTCTTTAATTCTTAGCTTTTATCAGTAACCCGTGTCTTCCAAGTCATTTGTCCAGGACTGCTCTTGACAGCAACCTATCCTTCCCCCCCACCACACTGAAACAACACCTTTAGAGGCTCTTCTCAGAAAACTTGCTTCTTCTGAAAGAAAGATGGGAGAAAACTCAAGAATGCAATTTTAGTTGAAACGGAATGGAATGCAAGACGTATGAAACTGCGATGATCAAACAGTAAAATTGCAAAAAAATCACTGTTAAACATTCTTCATTTCTTTTGGAGCAAGAAACGCTCATTTTTATAATTTTTCAACTTTGTGGAGTGAGAAAGCTGAACTTGAGATGCAATTCAAATCTCTTTAAAATGTATACTTGCTCCGTTTCCCAGGTTTTAAAGCACTGGTAAGATATTCATACCAGCATCCAGCACATCAACTATGAATATGTCCTAGACAACTTTACCAATTGCTTCTAAAATAAAATAATGACAGTATTTCACAAAAAAAACGAGAAGACAGAATATGTGTCATTTCCCAACATGCTGTAATTCCAAGACTGCTGTAAATATACCGACTACAATTCTGAAATCTCAAATGACTTTTAGAATACACTGAAGGATATCCCAGTCTCTGTTAAAATGTCTAAAAACCATGGGGTAAGGAAACTCAGAGCTAGCTTTGTGAAGAGCTCGCTCCAAGCTTCCAAATTTGATTTAAACAACACAAACCTGCAGCAAACCCATCGAATATTCGGTTTTTCCTTAGCACGGGGTGGCTATTGGTGCTGATAAGAACACCAGCTTGAGCATTCCTGAAGATATCATTCTCTTCCAGAAGACCTATGACAGACCAACAAATGTGACATTTGAGCTTGAGAGCATTTCCTGACCTGTAACCTTTCTGTGAAATATTTTCAAAAGACCTTATGTGTCATAATCCCGCTAGTAACTCCTTTCATTTGGAGAATATGCACCAATAGCACTGACATCAGTGATACAAGTTTAAAGCAATTCTCAGAGTATAATTTTTGAAGTGTGTTTTTTCAGTACACAGCATGGAATTTGGGACCTTAGGCACCACTGCAGAAAACTAAGTCTTTCTGCTTTCCAAATTCTTCTTTAATTTTTCTAACACCTCTCTGTTCTTGTTTCTAAAATGACCAGACTGCCAAAGCCCAGCTGCACTTGCATTTTTTTGTTTTAGCAGGACAGGATTACTTTAAAATGCTAACTTAAAATTAAAGCTCACTTAGAGCAGTGAGTATCTGGAGTATCAGAAGCTGGTATCAGGACACACAACAGTCAAGGGATCTCAGACAGGGACCACTTCTAAATTTACAAGTATATAAAAGATTCCTTAAAGAGCTGTCTTTTTTTTTTTTCTTCTCCCTGAATCTTGGACACAGTGGCAGAACCTGAACTGCTCAGGTGCATGACTTTGGCTACATGACTTGAATTCAAACACTGTGTTTCAGTCAAATGTCAAAGCTTATAAAAGCAAATGGGATAAAAGGACTGTCCTAAGCAGCAATCTAGCAGTTATCTTGGATGAGATTAATTACCTCTCTTCCTCCCACAGATTTCAGTATTACTAATGTAATTAAGGCTAAAAAGCATTAGGGTATCTTCGCTATAACTATTTCATCACTTCAGAAGACAAGAGCTGTGTTTCTAAAGAGCACTTTAAAAAGAATACTGCTGAAACTGAAATTTAACTCTTATCCAGAATATTCAGTATAAACCAGTAAGGGATATACTACCTCTTCCCCCATTAAATATACAGATGCCTCCATCTCTTCCATCATGGATTTTATTTCTTCTTAGTGTAGGATTACTGTCTGTTTTAATCCATACACCAGCCATTGCATTATCAAAAATTTCATTGTCTTCTATAAATCCAAGCCCTAAAATTGAAGGAAGGGTGGAAAAAAAATAAAATCAAAAAGTATAATACATGAGAAGAGAACATAACACCACAAAACACAAACAATTCTGCATAGATGTGAAAAACCTACCAGAATTATAGACAAGAATACCACCATTCTGACCACCCCAGATCTTGTTGCGTCTAATTTTGGGGTTGCTTCCAGTTCTAGAGTGAAATGTAAGCAGAGAAGGCATTTAGAACAGTTTACTATATCCCAAGGCCAAACATCTCAAACACCTCTAAAGAAGTGCCCATGGATCTCACAGATTAAAAATCTGAGTAAAACATGGTTCTTTCCAAACATGCAAACATATTTTAGCTTTACAGACTTCAAGGGCCACACATTCCAGTCAATACCCAGGCTGTATTTGTGGTAACTTTCTTGTAGGTTAAAGCAGAGGGTACTCAGACATATTGGATTTCAAAAAAAAGTTGTTTTTATCAACAAAATGACAAGAACAGCTGAAAAGACACAATAGAGCACATAACAAGCTATGTCTGTTTTGGCATAGAATCAGAATAAATGTTACCTTATCTGAACCCCTGAGTACATGTGATTATAGATGTCATTGTCTTCTAACACGCCATGTCCATTGTCATAAAAATAAACTCCAACCTAACACATCAAGAATTATATTATTAGTTCCAAAGTAATGAGGCATAAAACCACAGGACTTTCTTTTCTGTGGCCCCCTTGTAACCACAGAACAAAACTCACTTGCTTCCCACTGTGTATTCTGTTTCTCCTCAAGACTGGAGTGCTCCCTGTTGTCACCCAGACTCCAGCCAATGTATTGCTGTAAACTTCGTTTTCCTCAATCACACCTTGTCCTTTTTCATGCTAAATACAAGATGGTTTAAGAGTTAAGAAAATCTGCTAATCAACTGTTTTTCCTGTTGTACCCATCGCTCCCACCCGTGGCTTCTTTACTGTAGCAAAGTAATTCCTTTCCATGTAAGTTTTTTCACTTTTTTTTTTTTAGTAACAGCACATCCTGATTTTGAATGTTTGCCATGAGACAAAGAACACCCTGCATGTAAATCATTCTGTTTCAAGGCTCTGCAGTGGTATTTGTAAATATCTGCTGGCTGTTGGTAGGAGAGGTGCCTCCCCAGAGCTGTGTAGTCACATGAAAGCTCTGGCTAGTGATTCTTAAAACCTACACCCAGCCCTGTCCCCCAGATGGACAAAAAGCTGGCATGTCTTAAGGCCACTATCCCCTCCACATGTCTGTGCTCAGAGGTCAAACAACCTTTTTCTCAGTCAGGGGAAAAAGCTGTCCTGGTTAGATTTACTCAATGAAGAGATGAAGCTTCACACTTGCAGCATTAGCTGGACCTTAGGTGACTCGGCAGCAAGACAGATACATATTTCTCAAAATCTGGTGCTGCTTAAGGGGACCTGACAGCTCTTTCAGTTCAGTTAGCAGAGCCCTTGCACACACTGGGAATTGTGCTTTATTCCCCACTTTTTCAATACAACAACTGCAATTTCTATCATCCTGAAGGCAGTAAAAAAAAAAACTCTTCCCTGAGGTTAGCAGTAAACACATTACACTCCAAAAGAGCTGAACGGACTGTTTTTCAAATGACATACTACTATGAAAACTAAGCCTTTTCAAAAAGCTTTAAACCAAGCAATGATGAAATTCTGTAATCTATCCCATTTTAAATATTTTACTCTGTAATAGGAATAATTTAGTGGCATTCATAAAAGCCTTCATCTTTTAAATAGCAGCACCAGCTTCAGTCTTTTACCATGAACCTGGTTTATAATGTAAGAAACTCCCGCATTGTAAGCACAAACATTTCACATAAGGTACTTTTCCCCAACATTTCTAAAACAAAACACAAGTTTGTGTCTGTCTGTAGGCTGTACTTACTACATAAATTCCTCCATGTTGACCATCGTGAATCTTGTTGTGTCGAACGATGGGACAGCTGTTTGTTCGAATCTGTATTCCTGCTAATGCATTACCTGTCAATGAAAATGTTATTTAATACAACTTACACATTCATTTTTCTCAGAAATCAATATGCAGCAAGCAAATCAGCTTACCATAAATGTCATTTCCTTCAATAAGGCCTCTTCCATCACCAAAGATATAAACACCACCTTGATTCCCATTAAAAATTGCATTGCCCCTAAGAAACAAAAAAAATCCCCATTATGAAGTGATTCCAATAATCTGTACAATACTAGTCAGGTACATAGTGGCCAGGAAACTACCATTCAGATTTCAAATAAAGAACTTATGTTCTGCTGCTTTGAGAAAGACCTATTTCTAAATGTACACACAAATTAAAAATGCAGTTCAACTGAATGCAGACAGAAATTTCATCTCTACATATAGAGGAGTATTTACAGCTCCTCATAATTAAATTAAATTAAAGTGCACTTCTCCCATCCCTGTCAATTCTCTTTTTCTAAGTAGTAAATTATCAATGAGGAAAACAATACCTTATTGTCGGGTCACTGTTTGAGGTAATCCAAACACCTGCAAAATTGTTTGCATAGATTTTGTTCTCTATGAATTGTCCTCTTCCTTTTTCATGCACATAGATTCCTCCAGTCTGGCCGTGATGGATTTCACACCGCACCACTGTTGGGTTGGCATATGCTTTCACTTCAAAGCCTGCTATCCTGTTTCTGTGGATGTTGCAGCTTTCAAAATAACCCTTAAGACATAAAACATGCAGTTTCCTGTAAAAGTCCTTTTTTAAAATGAAGGTTATTCCTTCCTCTCCCTCCCCTTTAAATATAATCCTCATTTAAAAGGAAACAGTACCAAAACTGACAACATGTAAGTACTTATATAGCTAATTAAAACAACTACTGACACTATATAATTTCATTTTTCCAAAAATAAAATACTGTTTCAAAGACACTGTGTTTGCATTGCTATTTATGACTACTCATGGAATACCAAGAAAATATGACAACTCTAGATATAGCACATTGAACAGGACTCAGTATCAGGTTTCCTCAGCAGCTCCTAAGGATCAGACTCCTTTCAAAGGCCCAACACAAAAAGGACAGTGCTATGGAGAAGCCTACCTACTTGTTTTCAGACCAGGAACTATATATATTTGGCAAAAATATGATTTCTTTAGGAAGAAGTGGGCTAAATTTCTTTGAAACAACTGATCAAAATAAGTATGAATGTGGGAATTCAGTAATTTTTCCATGGTTGGATCGGTCTGAGTAGCCACAGGGTATTATTTTTTCCTTTTCTCCTTTTTTAAAATGGTGCACACTTCCACTTAGACACTGTAATAGTAGCAGTAGGCCTACACCAGAACTGTACTAAACAAGTGCATTATAAACAACATTGCTATGGGGAGGGAAAAAAAAAGGCTACTGCACAAAGCCATCCCAGGCACACTCCTTCCATGCCAACCAGGATTCGTGCAGCAGCACCACGAACTGGTCCATCTGAAAATCCATCTGGCAAGATAGTTGTTCCTTGCCCAATGATTTTTCTGATCCTATTTCATTCCAGGGCCTTGCCAAGTAACTGCGTCAGCTCTTTCACAGCATTTTCCTGAATGGTCCTAGAGCATTTTAATATTCGAATTCAACCTAGTCTTGAGGTGAACTTTAATGGTATTTCATGCCCATTTTGCCGAACTAGAAGAAGAGAAACTAAACTGAAAGACAGGAAGCATCTCTTACTGGAGATGGCAGGCAATCACCAAGTGATGTGCTATAATTCATGGATGGCTTAGATGCAAGCTCCTGAAAGCTTTAACCCAGACTATTTCCAGCAGGCAGATGTGGAGGGCAAGATGAAAAACAGAGCAGAGGACATTTAGAGCAGCACTCTGCTCTACCAAACAACCACAGCTGCACTGTCTCTCATATCCAAGAACACATGGGTGAAAGGTAAAGTGAAACAGTCTTAATTTGTTTTCTCCTAGATGTGTCTCTGTGCTCTGCAAAGCCCTCTGCAGTATAAACAACCTATATGATTCCTGCTATAGTCGTAGCAGAATCAGTCTTCATAAGCTGAAGGGTTTCCAGTTTAATGAACTGTTAACCTGCATGCAGGTAAAACATCTGATCTGAAAGGAAAGGGGCACAACTGTCACTGATCTTTGTCACCCCCATAGGCACCATTTTTCCTGTAGCCACTTAAGTTAGCAACTTAGACCCGCTCATCATGAGACTTGTTATACTCGTGCACTAAAGAAAACAAAGCACAATTCCTGCTACTGCTCAGAGTGACTGGATTCCATGCTCACATCATCTACTGCCAGGAATGCCTCAGGCCTGGAGCTGCCATTACCTATCACATGGAAATTACTCAATATACTGCCAACCTAGGTAATCAGCACCCTGCTTCACTGTGTTGTGAATTGCTATGGGACTCTATCAAACATATTTTGATTACAAGAAAGCAGAAATACATCCAGTTTAATGAGGAAATCAAGACAGCATGCTCTTCTCCCTATTCTTAGGATTGCAGCCAAGAAAGGCACTGCATGCACTGAAGATTCTCCAAAAAGTACTATCCCTGTGCACAGCTTGGCTCCTCAGACTCCTCTGAGTAACAAACAAAAAAGTCAAATGGAAGATGCCTACTTTCTGTAAATATTCAGA
The DNA here is from genome assembly GCA_013397955.1 of Grantiella picta. Taxonomy (NCBI): domain Eukaryota; kingdom Metazoa; phylum Chordata; class Aves; order Passeriformes; family Meliphagidae; genus Grantiella; species Grantiella picta. Next base: position 1,712,713 of record VZRM01006009.1, on the reverse strand, counting down.
ACATGTTTTTTTTCAAGAACTTTGAGGAAATCTAATCCTAAATTAGTCAAGATGGTTTCAAAATTTTCAAGGAAGCTACACACTAAAAGAAGACGGAATCTAAAGATCTCAGAAATATGTCTTCATGCCAACAGGCAGTCTTTTGACTTCTTATCCTGAAAGCAATCAATTTTTTTTCTCATTTTCACTTAAAATGAAGCCCTCAGGGAAACTTACCTAAATTGACAATTTGGTATAAAGGCAAGCTTGTTTCTCTTAACGGAATACACAACTGCAATAAAGTGTTACTAAACATGGTCTGACATCTTTTTAATAGCTTCACACATTATTCTCCCTCTGAGAGCCAAATATGTTTTGACTACAGCACCATGATGAAAGAAATGGGGTGTTTCAGGTGTGCTTCATGACAGTAATTTTGGATGCCAGGCAGAAGCTGCAAACAAACAGAACCTTTCTCATGTGGTCTGCAGGATCTCCATAAGCTTCAGCAAGCACCAGTATTTAACAGTAAGGAAATTTGGGTACAAATACTTTTAATTCTTGAGAACAGCACCATATACTGTGCAGCTTTTTGACTTGCTCAGAAATGAAAGGGAAGCCTCCTTCACTTCTGCTTGTGTCCCACTGTGTCCACATGGTATGCAGATTCAGGGAGGAATAGGAGAGGTAGCTGTAGATTAACTGTGCTCTGCCCATTAGATCCCAACAATCCCATAATATCACTCGACAGCAAAGCACAAGTGCCATTTCTTCAGAAGGCAGAAAATGGAGCCTTCAAAATGACGGCTCTTCCACTGTGTTTCCAGCTATGGAGTTCCACGCTCTATTACCCACAGGGCCCATCAGCACTGCTAACCCAAAGCTTTCTGCCAGCTCCAGCTATAAGCAGTACCACCATCAGACAATGCTGCTCCTCTCACCACTTCTGTCTCTCAGCACACTCAAGCTGCCCAACCCTTCAGCTCTGTCCAGCTGTTGGGCAGCTCAAGCCCAGATCCTTTAGGGAGACTCAGCCAGGCAGCTATTGAGGTCAGGAAGATCAATACCCCTCCTCTGCAGAGGGACTGAAAGCCTTATACTGCCTCCACCTCCTTCTCAGAATGGTTTTCAAGTGTGCTGGGTATTTGACTTGAGCTTTGTGGGGGTTTCTGGTTACAATTCAACAGCTAACAGAAGAACCTGGAGGACACAGCACCAGACAGTGCCAGGATTGCTAAGGAAAAAGAGGTCCCTATGACTAATAAGAAGAAGGAATAGGGGTATATGGGGAAAATGTATTACAATCTTACACAAAAATACCAAGTAGCTTTCTGCTTGAAAACCCTAAATATTAAAAAGCAGCTCTGTACATCAAATTTATTTACAATCCCAGGCAAAGCATTAGCTGTGGACACAAAATGACAGCTACAGTGACAGCATGTGTGGGCAAGAACACTGCTGCAGCCTGGTAACATCTGAGCAGGCAAAGGAATCAGAAACAAACACCACAGCAATGATAATGCTGATGTTCCCACCTGGCACACACTGTACAGAGATAGATGTGATCACAAGGATGGGATCCTGTGCAGCTGGAAAAAGTCAGAAGACTTTTTACATCAAGACTAACTCAGTTATTGAACTTGGATTTTTTGTCTTCTTTCTGCATGTTGTCTAGTCTAACAAACACTGCTCTGAAATGCTTTAGAGTTAAAACCTTTAACTGATGAGATTTTGCGTTTGCTTTTCTTCTCAGAGGATTCCTCCCCCTTTATTTCTAAGAGGGCTTTTTTTCTTTCTCTGTTTTGAAGACCACAACATTACATAAACACAGAGGCACTTCATGCTACTGTCTGAACAACGCATGTATTAAAAAAAAAAGACATAATTGTGTAAAATTTAACATATCCTAAATATATATTGACTCTTGTATACCCAATAAGGTAGAAACAAAAGAAAAACAGAATAAAAAAAACACAACAAGGGACCAAGATAGAAAAAGAGTAACTCCTATATTTATAAAACTTTGCCTTCCAAAGCCTGGAAGAGTCCCTATTTGAGAGTTGATGCATTTTCTGAAAATTCAAATGCGACAAAGAAAATCACATCCAAGATGCAAAACAAACCCTTTATTTTTATGCACAGCAAAAGGGAAATTGAATTTTTTACGTAGTCTGTAGAAACTGGCATATGCTTAATTTTTTGGTATTTTTGGACTTTATATACACATTTCTTTAAAATTATTTGATTTGTAGTATTTGGAAGACTGAGCTGTAAACTGGGCACGATCACCCAACTTAGACACATGCAGCTACACTTTTATTTCATCAGAAAGAAAACCCCCAAGCTTCTCATTTGGGAGCAATGAAAATGAAAACTGTTTTGCCTAGAGCTCAGCTTTCAACTGTAAAATTATGCTTATTCTTACATTAAATTTCTCTGTTGCTTGCATACAACTAAAAAAGACAATTTATGACAGATGCCTGGTGACTCATCTCAGGCACCTGAGAAGTCAGAGCGAGGCACCCAGGGCTGCCAGTGCCACGCTGCATTTTTAACGCCTGCCTGTTAAACATTTGTCACAGCACTAAGGCAAACGTCAGGCTATTGCCAGTTTAGAAATAAGAGGTTAAGTTTCTACAAGTATCAAAACACAAAGAACAGTCTGAGAACCTGAAACTGAAAAACAAAGCACTCTTGAACCTTTTGGAGACAGCACTCCAGCACAGAAACCCACGGGAAAAGAATGTGTAGGGTAGGAATTCAGCACTGGAATGTACTTATCCCACTTCACGGTCACAAGTAATATAAAAAAAAATTACAGAAAGTAATAGAAGTGAGAGAAGCAAGCGTAAAAGACCCATTAACTTGTTTAGGTATTTAGGATTTGTATCTGAAAGATACCGTGTCACTTTGTCACTTGACAAGCACACAAACAGTGCCAATGATGTCATTTCATTGACTCGATCACTAGACATGATGCAAAAATAGAAGATGCTGCCGAAGCAGACTTTGAGTCATGGGGGCACTGAATCTTTCAAAGGAGTTTATTACTATGAAATATTTCAATAATATTTGCAGCTGAGATAAATATTATTCACACATTCACTTTAATGTGCTACTGTTTCTCTTAAGCAAAAGAGAAACATTTATTTCTATTCCATTTTGCTCGTGATACCATACTGATCACAGCTCTGAAACAGGCATTTCATCAGTAAGAAAACAGATCAAATATACTTTTATTTAAAATTAATCAAGTGAATTCAGCCTGGCTTTTAAATTTTTTTAATATCTCACTACTCATATATTTAATATTTATACTTCAGTACTTAAACATGAAGCAGCTCCTACCCAGACTTTCCAATTAACCCTCAAGCCTACACACAGATACTTCCCCTGCAGGAGTTACTAAAGCACTTTCCTTTACCAGTTTTTCTATAGCTGAAATCACTTTATTCCACCTTTCCAAGCCTGTTTTAAGAGCTTGAAGGGATGTATGGATATCTTGAAGGCATGTATGTCTACTTGAAGGGATATGTGCCCACTGAAGCAGATTAGAAGTGCTTGTACAATATGTTAATACAGCTTAATGCAGTCCAAACAATGAGATAATATAAACCAAAGACATTTGCTACCATTCTTTGTAAACCAGCCAAACATCATCTCTAGAAAACAGAAAATGATGTAAAGTGATCCATCAGAAGGCTGCCAACAGGGTATTCTCAGCTGGTGCCATCTTGCCCTACATGGAACAAATACAGTCCTTAGGCTGTAACTATGAGAGTGGAGAAGAGGCACCTACCAGCAGAATCCTACCATGTTTCACCTTCCTCTGGCAAGATTTTATGCCAGGAGCAAAAACAGCAGCACTCTGTGACCTGTTTGACTTCCACTAAAACCAGAAAACCACAAATCCAACAGCTACAACTAGCACTGCCTCAATCCTTTATCCCTGCCTCCCCAGCAACCTGGGCAAAAAGGATAAAGACCTCACTCGTTTCTGTCCACAGTGGATTTCCTGTTAATACTATTTCCAGTCTGCCAACTCTCATAAAAAACCTGAATAGGTCTGGGTTAGAACTTGCTGAGGGTGCATTTGATCCCACTGTCTGTATCACTGATGAATGGTACTGGTCCCAGTACAGACCACTGAGGGAAACGACTTGATTGAGCTATTGGCATCTACCTTCTGAAGGCAACTATCCAAACAATTCCTCAGCCACCAAACAGTCTACCCATCAAATCCACATCTTTACAATTTAGTGCATGTTGTAGGGTAATGTGTCAAGGCATTACAGGAGTCTACATAAATGACATCCACAGCCCTTCCTTTCTCCACTGATGCAGTCACTCCATCCCAGAAGGTCACTGGGTTGGTCAGGCAGGACTTGTCCTTGCTGAAGCTGTGCCGGCTGTCCCCAGTCACCTCCCTGTCCTCTATGAGCCTCAGCACAGCTGCTAGAAGCTGTTCCAAGATCTTCCCAGGCACAGAGGGGAGGCTGACAGCTTGGTAACAGCCAGGCCCCTCCTTTCGGTCCTTTATTAAAAATGGGTGCAATGTTTCCCTTTTTCCAGTCACCAGGGACTTTACCTGACTGCCACGATTTTTCAAATGTCATGGAGAGTGGCTTGGCACCTGCATCAGCCAACTCCCTCAGGTCTCTGGGATGCATCTCACTGGGTCCCACAGTCTTCTGTACATTTAGGCTCCTCGGGTAGTCCCAAACCTGACCTTCACTTACAGTGGGAGTGACTTTGCTCCCCCAGTCCCTGCCCTGAGGCTCATCCACTCAAGAGGTGTGGGAATAGAGACTGCCAGTGAAAACTGGGGCAAAATATAGTTGAGTGTCTCAGCCTTCGCCTCATCTCTTGTCACTGCTGTTGCTCATGGAGGGGCAGGGTGATGTTCTTTTTTTCTGCCATTTCTTTTCTGAAAGATGTACCTGTAGAAGCTTTCCCTGTTATTCCTTGTATGCCTTGCCATGTTCAGCTCCATCCATGCCCTGCCCTTCCTGACCCACNCTCTGGGATGCATCTCACTGGGTCCCACAGTCTTCTGTACATTTAGGCTCCTCGGGTAGTCCCAAACCTGACCTTCACTTACAGTGGGAGTGACTTTGCTCCCCCAGTCCCTGCCCTGAGGCTCATCCACTCAAGAGGTGTGGGAATAGAGACTGCCAGTGAAAACTGGGGCAAAATATAGTTGAGTGTCTCAGCCTTCGCCTCATCTCTTGTCACTGCTGTTGCTCATGGAGGGGCAGGGTGATGTTCTTTTTTTCTGCCATTTCTTTTCTGAAAGATGTACCTGTAGAAGCTTTCCCTGTTATTCCTTGTATGCCTTGCCATGTTCAGCTCCATCCATGCCCTGCCCTTCCTGACCCACCCCTACACAACTGGACAGTGTCTCTGTTCTCTTCCCAGGTCACCTGTCCCTGCTGCCACTGCCGTGCATTTCCTTCTTGACCTTTACTCTCAACCCAGCAGGCCTCTTGCCTTCCTTTCCTGATTTCTTACACCCGGGGATCAAGAGCTTTTACACCCTATGGAATGTATCCTTAGAGATCTGCCATTTTAGGAGTGACTAAAAGAAAATTGCTTGTTTTGCCAGCTGGGCGTGGGGAACTGGGACTTTGTCATTCAAGCAGGAAAAACAATGATTTGGCACTCTTTGGAAAACATGCAGAATATTTTCCTAAAACAAATTAGCAAATCATCTTTTATTTCAGTGACAAAAATCTATTCTGTTTATTTCAAGGGCTCTGAATCTCATTACTCACTACTTTACTTTACTTGGAATTTATCACCTTCACCCCACACAAATAAACATATTTATGAAAGAAGACCTGAATTCCGATATGAAATTCTGTGTTAAAATTTCACAACTAATTCCCTGCTACAAAAGTCCTATTCCCAGAGAAGGTGGACATACACTGTTGCAGAGTTTGAACATTAAAATAAGGCTAAGTCTCCACAGACCATTTTTTTTCATTTCTAAATCATCCAGCACCTTATTTTTTGTTCTGTTTCAAAGGGAAAAGAATGAAGCATAAATGTAAGCCTACCATTTACATCCTATTTCAGGAGGTATTTTGTCACTGCAACATAATACAATGTAGCAGGCTGCCAATCAATTGCAAAAAGCTTGCTTAAACCCCTTTCAGCGAAAATTGTCTTGAAAGTGAAGTCTCCCACTTAAGGGCAAGAGAACAACAGTAGGCATATTTTAAAGTATCTGTTTGTGAGTAAATGCATGTTTTTTAAAAACATTTCTTCAATGACAGGCAAAATTTGAAGACTTCAGTTAAACAACATCTGTATTTCTTTCTTCTAAAGAAAACATATAGGTTACCATGCCATGGTCAAAAGTGAAAACGCCAACGTCACGTCCGTGGTGAATGTGATTCCGTCTGATAATGGGATTTCCATGGTTTTTAACCCAAATCCCTGCTAACGCATTATTGGATATTTCATTGTCCTCATATATTCCCTGGGAAATAAAAAATGCAAATTAAGACAGGAATCAAGAACAGCAAACAATGTTATCAATGTAAAGAAATTAATATGGAAAATTACCTGTGCATGGTCTGTAATATAAAGTCCAACATTTTCACAGTCGCTGATGTTACAGTGTTTAATAGTAGGACAAGCTCCCTGGCCACTAACACATACTGCAGAGCCAACTGGAAGAAAACAGTACAGTTACCATAGCTTCAAAGCATAGTGTATTTATAAATAGTCTGGCAGTGCTTTCGCAAGAAAAGTTAGTGTGAACTGATATTTAAAAAAGATTTGGTGTGCATAGAGCCAAAGCATTGCAAGCCACTGGCAGAAAAACACTAACGTCATTATTTTGCAGATGCAAAAACCACGGTAGGAGTTGCTTTAAAATCACCCTGCCAAGGTTAAACAGCTGCCAGGACAATGGTTTATAAAATAAGTCATGCTTATGAAAGTTCTCACTCATTTATTTCCCTGCATTAGGCCCACTGTATACTGACTGTTCACAACAAGGGACAACAGAAATACTACAAAATTCTCTGCTAATTACTCCTTGTTTTACTTCCCTTTAAACTTTCACAACTCCGTACTTCAAAGAGGCCAAACAATAATTTTGTAGCACACAAAAAAACACTGTCTACCCAACGTTGAGCAGGACACACACGAAAAATCTAAAGTACAAAACTAACACCAGAAACAAACAGGTCTCTTCCCAGCTTTGAATTACAAAGGTCCTTGAATAATTTCAGCTACCAGACCATGACCTAGAAAACACACCTTTCCCAGGAAAGAGAAACTGCTCAGAACTTCAGCAGATCAGCTCAATTCCCTGAATTCCATGAAGTATGACAACATTAAATTCCACAGCCACTATAATCAACAGTGATTTCTGAAAGATGAGGCCTCTTCTCAGGGTACCTGGCTTATGTAACACAGATTCCCCACAATTAAACATCACTAAAGCAAGCCAGTACCTGCTCTGTTAGTAAGTTTGCATATATCCTTCTAGCAAAGTACCACAAAGACTGTACTTAAATAATTCACAGGCTCATTTACAGAGAACTTATTTTTTTTTAATTCCTAAAGAAATTATTTTGCTTGTCTAGTCTGACCTCATGAATAATACAGGCTATACTAATTCCCTGAATTAAGTTCAATTTCAATTCTAGTAGCAGAAACTTCAGCATCTATCTTTTAGAAACATATTTAATTTTGACAACTTTATGATTTCCAGTAACTGAGAAATCAGCATAAAGCTTGTTAGCTGGCTAGAGGGCTATTGCCCTTTTAATTTACACTTTAATTGCTCATCTAAATTCCTCCAGCTCTGGCACCCAGTTACTGGTTCTCTTTACACTAGTGTATGCTATACCCAATGCACACACATGTTCAGCACAAGCTATTTGCTCCTTCAGCCTTCTCCTCAATAAAGTAACAAATTGCAGTCACTGTGTTTTTCACTACAAGCGAATTTTTCTGCTTTACCTTACATGACTTTTCATTGAACAGTTTCTAAATTTTCCAACATGTTGCTATGGACACCAGAAAAGAGCACTTTATTCTGAAGCAGGACTAAGCAGAGGCGTTAACACAGTCTCTCTACTTCTACTCAGTATTCCCACAGGTGTAACTAAGGATCACATCAGTTCTTTTGACCACTCGACTACATGAGGGCTCATATTTAGCAGTTTGTCCACAGTGACTCTTTAAGCTTTCCAGCAGAGAGGTTTATCACTTAGAAATAGGAACAAAAGCTAGTTGCGTGTGTAACTCTGCACTTGGTCAGACTAATGTGAGTGGTGTCTGAGAGCTCACCTACCAGGAAGGTCAAAGCAACCCATCCTCCTGGTGATTTATTAGACTGTAGTCATATTATATTCATATTATATCTGTAATACTCTATAGTAAAGTCCTCATTGTCTACAGGTCTCATCAATATGGGTCTTATTTCTTCTCTGCAAGTCAAGAAGTCATCTTTGAAATAAGCATGGAAAAAGCCATTAGAGTTACCCTGAAAGCTATTTTTCATCCGTTTGGTGTATGCTCTGTTCATTCTAATATTTTAAGGCTCTACATGTTGAAGTCAAGCATTTTTCAAGGATCTGTGTAATTATACTGAGACTGCTGTTTTCCTTTGGTCAAAGAAAGTGAGCAAAAATGCCCACAGTGTAATGCAATCATTATAACTTTCTGTAAATACACACTAACTTGACTCAATCATAAATTTTAACTCTTGATTGACCAAACCCCTGCATTTATACCTCACCATTCCACCCAGGATCCATAAGCAGTACTCTTGCTGTGCTATCCTGTGTAGTCTCCTCCTCTGCCACCTTCCCCAGGGACAAAGACCATGTCATTGAGGTTTCAAGTTATCAATGATCCCTAATAGGAAGCCAGATAATTTCTTGGCCATTTCTTTTTAAAGATTTAAATCTTTAAATGTAAAGATTTTAGAATGTCTATTTTTACAGCTGTTTAACCTCATCCACCGTTCCTGTCAAGAGTAGAACATGTTTCATTATCCCTCTAGGGTATGAGGGCATTTATCATTCCTGCCTATTCTCATTAAATATGGAACAAAAATTACACAACACTTTGCCATTCAAATTTTTCTGTTCTATGATGGATCAGCAACACTGCTAAAACTCCCTTTGTTCCCCAAATTAAGACACAAGCACTGTGTCTTCTACACAGATGTTGTAACTTGTTTTGTTTAGCAAGTTCTCTGTGACAGTAAAGTGGTATTTTGATGGTGTGCTTTTATTTTGGAGGGAGGTTCCCCCCAGTTTCCTTCAATTCCTAATTTCCTATTTATATTAACTGTTAATAACCTCTTCATTCTTGTACTTCATAATTGCTTTCACTCCCCTTTCTCTACCTCTTTTTGTGAGACTGAGGAGCTCTGTATTTTCGGAACCCAGTGTGATGTTCTAAAAGCATACCTCAATCTTTATTCTGACTCACTTCACTGGACTTGAGTATTGATTATGTGAAATTGGTCCTTTTGGAGTAAAAAGCACATGTAGTACTTGTTTAAGCTTTGTTTAATCAGAATATAATGATTGCACACACTTCAGCAATACTAAAATTTAAAAAAAAAAAAAAAAAAGGAACACTACTACTCCACTACTACTTTTATTCATCAAGGTGAGGACTAACACAGATTTCTTCCACAATGGATGCAACAGAACCTCTAGACTCAGGATCTTGCCACTGAAACTTTATTTGAAAAAATTTCAAAAGATGCTTTGGACTGGCAGCAGGAGATGTTCACTTAATCCCCTTGCACTTACACAACTCCCACCTTTACATATTACATACATTAAGAACTTTACATATGACATAATGTAGAAATATGCTTTAATGCAATTAGGAGATCTACAGAAAGGGTATCAAGCATGTGCTAGGAAAGAGGTTTTGAATGCCTATGATCAATACTTTAGAGATGTCAATTATCTGGAAACAGTAAATGCCTTTTCTGGCAGACTGCCATTCTTCCTCCCCCTTTACACAAACTCAGTACTTCCTGAGTAGGCTACAACAAGGCTTGCTAGGATTAAAAAGCCAATGAAACTTAATAATCAATAAGTGATGACAGTATAGCCTACATACGGCCTCCAAAATTGACCAGAAACTTTAACTTTGGAGAAGAGAAATCAACAATTCAATACAGTAAATATTCAGAAATCCAGGGTCTTGGAAGGAACAAAACTTTGAAATTCTCAGAAGTGAAAAGTGGTCAGGAAAAAACTATCAAACTTTAATTTTAATAAACAACTTTCACAAAAATATCAGGATCTAATAACTTATCTATAAGCCCAGGTTTCAATATGAAGTCATGCAGCTCTTCAAACCACTTTTATAATCAAGCTGAATGTGGTCTTATCTAGTTCCTCTCACTGGTTGTCAGGGTCTCCAATATTGGTACATAGTAAGCTCCAGAACACCTTTTCTTCATATACTTCAGTTTCCCGGTATTAGCATTAACACTGGGATACTGGGAGCAGCTCGCTGTCCTTTGCTCCTCTTTTGTAATTTTTAGCACTTCCAAGTATTTGCTGATGTGTCTCCAATAAAACAGATGGTGATACAAAGCACAGAGCTGCAAAACATAGAACTGCCTCGACCAAGTACAGTGGTTTATAGCCCAAAACCTCCAAGAAAGCACATCTTCCTCTAGAAGGCACAGACAAGGAATCCTTCCCCCATTCTCATCATGGTTCCCTGCAATATTCTTCACAGGCAGTGCCAGAAAAGCGTAGTTTTGATACCTAGCTGGAAGAACTCTTTTCTTTTTGCTTGCCTTTATGTTGAGCTGAGCAACCTCCACGCACAGCCTGCTGCACAGATCCATTCCCTCTCCCTAGCTGACCTTGGCAATGGGAAGTTGGTATGGCCATTTCCACGCAAAGACGCAATATCTCAATTCTCCCGAACCTCTTCTTTCTGACAATCCAGCTCCACTTCATCTGGCTGTGTTCAAAGATGTAAGACTTGCCATGTCTCATGTCTAGTGATTGCAAACTGTCATGTCTTCCTGCCGGTGACTAAACTGCCATCCAGCTCCTCACTTCCAGACTCTGACCCGTTCTTTCCCGAATACAGACTACTAATTTTCCCAAATCAGGTGGTATGAATTCCTCATTGTCTCTGATGGTGAAATGAGTCTTTCAACATTTCTGCCTGTAAAGCTACTACTCATCCTCTGAACATATCAAATCATTCCACTTGGAAGTCAGCTGAGCGTAGCAGTTGCATCTCCTGACCATTTAACGTCATCGATCCCAATACTGAATATCACAACAAACCTAACAAACAAGTCCCAGGTGCATCCCTTTCAAATTCCCCATCCTTCCAGCTACAACTGAACACCAAACCCAGGTATGTTTATTTAACTGCCACTTCTTAGTTTCAACCCAACTGGCCAAAGAGTCCAAACAGATTCAAACAGAAGACCAAGTAAACATTATCACAGAGGTTTTGGACACAAAGTAGTCACTCTAATAGTGATGCTCCAAGGCAATTAAGGCTTGCAGACGTGAATTGAACACCTGCATCAAAAAATAAAAATATGCCAATAGTAATCATACTCAAGTTGTTGCGTTTCTTCAAACAATAAAAAGCCTGCTAACCTGTACAAGTACTTCGAATAATACAGTGATCTATAATTGGACTGCAGTTCACGGTAATCTCTAAGCAGTGGTGTGCATTGTGGTGCTGAGCAGATTTGTCATCAGGGTTGAACTGAAAAAGGAAGAAAACAGAAATGTTGTCTTTAACTGCTCTGGCATTAAAGTAAAATTTTTAGAAGATCTGCTTAAGATTGAGATTCTTACCCTGATTGTCATATATCCAACATAGGCATCTTCAGAACCCTCCATAAAAACGAAGGTGGAATCTCTAGTGTTTTCTATTATAACTTTATCTGCTACTTTTCCAGGTGCTGCAAAGAAAACAATTAGTAAGTCTTAGCTTATTCCACTGAAAAAATCCTCTAAATACTTACAGAATTCTGTCCAAAGTAACAAAGGAAAATTAACACTATTGGCACATAAATAGTCTTCCTGTCAAACGAATCTTAAAAAAGGAAGTTCCAAAGACAATGAAGAAAGCAGTCTTTAACTAAGACAATCTGGCACCAATTTAGTAATATCTAGTACAACAAGAAAAAAACCTGCTCTTGTACAGAGCTAGTTTTTGACTACCAGTTATAATGAACTGAATTAACAGCTTAAACATGGATCCCAGGCTAGAGGCAGTTTAACTCTGTCCCAAGTACAATTTCTTTTGGTTTTCTAAACGCTAAAAACATACATTCCATCACTGACATGAACCACTATCTACTAATCTGCTCATGACCTACAAGTGACCTCCCCACACTTCCCAAATGGACGATTCAGAGTTTTGAATTGATATCCTCATCATTCTTTACGGCAAAAAAAAAATCTTACCAAATTAGATTGAACTAGACTACTGGCAGTATGTACAAAAGGTTGCAAAGTGGTTCATTTGCAAAATGCCATTATGTGCCATTTGATTTCCTGTGCTCCCAGTGAGGCTCGGCTCAATTCTTTATCCTTAATCCTAAGGCAAGCGATGTTTACGTTGGGATGGCACAAGCCAGCAGAGGGAGCACGAGTTAACAACAGCCACCCCCTGGAATAAATTCAATGACGCTCATTCACAAGCAAGATCGTTTGTCTGATTCAAACGTGCACATTAAACACGCAAGCCAGAAGCAGCCTTCCCTCAACACACCAAATATAAAGGTGTAAGTTTCACCAACTATAGCAGATAACTTATCTGACAGCATTTTAAACCATTCCCTACTCAACACAAACACGAGCAGGCATTTGCCCTAAATTCTGTATTTTATTGAAAAGCCTACGCACAGGATTCCTCACAAGCAGATCCTTTTCTGTTGTGTGTTGACATCAGTACAGACAAGTGGTATGTCCTGTTCTTTATCACTCTGGCAGAAAGATGTCACTCAGAATGAAGCAACATTTACATTATTATCCAGCTTGTTCTCACTATCTGAAAGCCCAATCTCCGCTTTCATTACTGCAGAGCTGCAAATATTTTAAGGTAGTCTGGCTTTCCTCTACACCACTATTCACTTAGCACTAGATAACAACTAAAAGAAGCTTTAATGAGGAGTTGTGTCATCATACAAAACATATTTCCATGGTTTGGTAACATTCCTATATATTCCCCATGGTGCAAATGCACTGGCATAAACAAATTCCTGTATTTCAGCACGCGAAAAGGAACAGCACCACAGTACTGCAGGTGAACCAAACGCAGGAAATAAACAGAAGCCCCTAGGTGGATATGAGAGCCATAAGTCAGCATCAGAATTGTGTTCCCTCTCAGGGTGGCTCACAAAAATTGCACTTCACATTGGATGCTCTGAAACATTATTAAACAGATTTGTGGACTTGTTTGCAATGCAATTGGATCATGTTCTCTACGGACACCTTCCTCTCAGCATATGAATTCCTACACAAATAGTAACTTCCGAGTTGGGGAGGTCCCAGAATGCCCATCATGGAATATGCCAGTAATAAAGATCCCTGCACCTAGATCTCCCTAGGAAAATACTGAAGACTTCCTTTAACATTAGTTTCATTCTAAACACACCAATGAAATTGCAGCATTCTACTGAATCTTTGCAAAATCATCATTCGGAGAAATATCTCTATTTCAGCTTTTGGCTTAGACCCCCTTAGAAAAAAGAAAGCACTATGAGAATTGGAAACGGAAGAAAAGGGCCACTAATCTTGTATTTAAGCAAAACACAGCTCCCAAGAAGTCAATTTGCTGAAACCTAAGGGAGTCATGTTCCCCAGGATCAGAACTCATGCTCAGCTTATGGACCATGGATGGATCATTTAGAAATAATGTAACGGAAAGCCTACAGGACGAGACTGCCTGAAGAAATATAAATTAACCGGATGTTGCCTCAGAATTATTTAATTCCTCAAAAGGAATAAAGCTTTTTCACTTTCCAGTGCATCAGAAGACAAAAAAAATCACTACATTCTGCAGGAACTGTGACCCTGTCCAATTGTACCAAGCAAAAAACAAATATTCTTTTAGATCTTACAGTCTGCAAGATCTAAACCACAAATGTCTAAAACCAGTTCAAAATACAGCTTTCAATGAAGATAGGCAGAATGGGTATTTGAAGAAGAGCTTGGGCATGTGAAAGTACTCTCGCATTCTAAAGTAAAAAAAAAAAAAAATCAAAATCCACTTATGATAGTTTTCTTACGATTTTAGATTTTTCCACCCTTAAAATTACAACAACAATTCTTACTGGTTTTACTGATTTTTTTTCTCCTTGACTGAAGAATCTTTTGATAATCCCTTTTCCCTTACTTGCACATTATTTAAGTCAAATGGAAAATAAAGAGAAAAAATGAAAGCTGTAGCTCTGAAAATACACATTCAATGAAGACTCTCAGATCAGAACATGTCTGCACAACTGCTGAAACTCAGCCAATTGGGAGATTTTGTGTCTTGGGTGAGATGAGCACTCCATTGAAGGCTCCCATTCCTGCAGCAAACACACCACCCTCTCCAACCCTGGAAAACAGAATTCTTTTAAGAAACTCAAAGGTATTTCTATCTGCTGAACCAGATGCAACAATTTCCTTACAAATCCTCTCCTCTTGCTTCTTTCTTTTCTCTCTTTCCTTCAGATGTGGCATGGTACTAGTAATACTTCCGAAACCTTCCTTCTGAACCAACTCCTCCCCACACAGAAGAAATAACTCCAAAATTAAACAGAACAACAAACTCAGAATATCAGGCATTATTCTGCAAGCACATTTTTCCTTATGTGAGAAAGCAGAAGCTTCTTGCAAGCTCAAGGTATGTTAAGCTGCCTTTCTAATAATGTTGTGTTTCTTCAGAAGCCAGAAGAAGAAACTATTAAAGAAATTTGAGTAGAAATGCAGAGAGATTTGGTGCTGCCTTAATCCTACCATTCTGAAAAGCATGCCAGACTGAACAGAGAAGAGGTCGTTCTCCAAGGCTTAGCGGTTCACTTTAATTTGTTTTCTTTTCCAGTCAAACGAAAATTGACTCTCCCTACAATGTCACTCACCATTCGGTGGAGAAAGTCTGAGGAAGTGAAGCCAGCAGTGCCAAAAACTGAAATATAAATATATCTAGCATTTCTGGATTCCTCTTGGAGGTTTTGGTCCCCAAGACAGCTATTCTGTTACAAAAATACACAATGAAGATCCCTGGCTTTTAAAAGACTGTACTTAAGATAACTGTTTTTCTGAATAACTTAGGTTAATTCCAGAGGAAGGGAAAGCAGATGGCTTTTCAAAACTTGAAAGGAGACAGAGAACATGCAGAAGTTTACCCAGATATCAAAGATATCATTTCAAGCGTCATGAAGCAATTGAAAAGATTTATATCTTAGGACAGTGCTGCTCCAGTTTCTCTGTATTTTAAACACTTCATGAATATGACTTGGCCTATTTGTACATCATCCTCTCTGTGCAACAGAAGCCAGGGGTTATTTGTCTATGGCCACATCTCCATTAGCAAGCACTGCAGGCTAACACAGGAGTGGTACCACAGAGGGAAACAGTGCTGGGGATCAGCACCATCCACACCACAACCACGGCAGGATGGCCAGGGGAGAAGAGACTGACTTTGGGCTAGCCCTCGCCAGGTCCCTCTGACTGAACACACACTGGCTACTGAAGGACAGTAAGAGTATTCCAGGAACGTGTCTCTTAAATTAGTCTCATCCAAAAGGAATCCAGTTTGTGCTCCAAAAGCTCTCCACAACACAGACAAAAGCACTGTAAGTGGGCATGTTCAGAATGTTAGCTCCAGAAATGTAGTCACAAACTGACAAACTCACATACTAACACAGCCACATCTTGCAGATCTGTGGGGACAAGTTTTGAGAGTAACACTGGAACAATCTGACTGCATTGCTCAAAACCATTCTCTCTGCCAAGGCTGCAAAACCCAGGCAAGAAGTGCCAGAACAGCCTCACTCAAGAACAAAACAGTTGGTAGAGAGAACAGACAAATACCCGAAAAGAGGGATTTTGCACAACAAAGGAAATACACAGACAAAACACACCCACCAAAGCAAACAAAAAACCCCACCCTTACAAACAAATAAAAAAATCCCAAACCCACCACCCTCAATAAAACCCACAACCCAGTAAACCCAACGAACCCAGAGAGACAGCTTCTCTGAAAACACAAACTGTGGTGAGCACAGACCTTTCCCGTGAGAATTCTTTCTCTCTTCTTCTTGTGTTTTATAAACAAAGATGAAGTTTGGATGTTGTTTGGAACAGTCTCTCGAGATATGGACATTCAAGCCTGGCCGATCGGCCTGGCGGGAGGTTTTGAACTGACCAATCTGGGTGACCTTTGAAAGTCTATATAAGTTGGAATTAATTAAGAAAATACACCTTTTTGGCCACACTGAAGAGCTGGACTCTCTCTCTGCTAGCGGTTCAACAGTGACATCAAACAGCAAGCAGTTCACTTCTGGGTCACCACAGGAGCAAGAGGTCTGAGACCCCTTAACCAAAGTCTCCATCAGACAGTAATACAGCCTGAATCCCCACCAGTTCTCATGCTACTGGGAATCAGCATGCTGCCAGTAGTGACAGGAAAACCAAACAGCTCCACAAGTACCACGATTTGCAGCCTGGTGTATTACATTAACTTTCTAAACCTTTCCTATTCTCTGAGTCTTATTTCCTTCTCCATTAAGGTTCCCCTTCAGAGGAACAGTTGGCAGAGGAACAGAGAAAGAACCTCCAGTCTCAGAATCTTTTTGCTGGATGCTCTCATTTCCTTCCTCAAGATGGAATTATGATGCTGAAGAAAATGGGACAGATACTAATTTGGGCTTGTTCCCACTGCTGGTTTCTACTCTGGAGATAGGCTTTAGATATATATATTTATGAAAGTAAAAATTTCAACTGCAGTCCTGTAACTGAATAAGCTTTCTGACAAATCCCATTTTTTCCCTCCTAATGAAATAAAGCACAGATTAACTTATTCTGAGAACTAGCAAGCAGACAACAGTACTTCAGTCTGAAGCATCAGCTACTTTTGGGTTAGTGACACTTATACAAAAAACACTTATTTGCTAGGCAGATGAAGAAAGATGGGCATTTATACTGGGTATTGAACACACTAGAGTATCATGGTAATTGACGTGGTATTTAACACAGATTTGAGACAATGATGCTCCCAGTTTACATACCTGCACCAATCATGGTGATTGGAGATTCTATATATATCCATTCATCAGTATATATACCAGAGTGAACAAAGATAAGTCCATCAAAATGAGCTTCTTGAACTCCACCAAGAGCATCCTCAATGGTATCATAATACTAGAAGAAAAGGGACAAATTTAGAGCAATGTTCACTTCCATTTATATAGATACACAAATATTTTTAAGAACTGCTTTAAAAACATACCAACATATTTTCTCTTCCTTTGTATCTTGCAGGATTACTGTAGAAGTGTTCAGCAAAACCTGGCTTTACATGTGCTCCTTTGTACTGAAACAAGGAAAAGAGTTTGTGATAAGCTTGCAGACAGGTGGGCCTGAATGCACTGACAGGAGATCTATTAATTCCCCAATTAACAAGCCATTTGCTCATACCAGCTTGTCCCAGGAAATAAGGATCACATACTGACCTCCCACTTCAGGCGCACAATTTGAAATGGCAACACCAAAAAATGTCTGAGCCTAAGGGGCTGATCAACTAAGCCAAGAGTTCAAGGAATTACACAGCCAAAAGCCTCAAAACTGACTGAAAAGCTTCATACACCTGAAGCACTCCACAGGAGCTGCCCTTACTTCCATCACTTGATTTTTCTATCAGCTTACCATAAAAACTGCATTTATATGGCGAGAAAAAGGGCATCTCATACCTTCACTTGTGGTTGAACACTAAACAAAGAAGCCAAGTCAAGCATTTGGCCTCAATGCACTTCAGCAATTCATTAACAAACAACACATGGCACTGTGTGATACACTCACCTTGATGTTTATTTCTCTTACTTATTTCTTCCTAATATCATGCCTGGCCAGTCATTCAATACCTTTGAAATTTTGGATTAGAGGTGCAATCACATTCCTTACAGAAGACTTATTTTCCTCCCGTCAGGCCAGCTGTAAATCACTATTTAGCCCAAGTGGTATTATCAATATATGTTTGGTTCACCAGAGAGGAAGATGCACACAAATCTGATAACCAGCACACACACTGGTTTAGCAAGATATGACAACAACATCTTTCAAGTTGTGAGTCTCAGACCGTGACGATCCCTTACACAAAATTTCAGTGGTGCAAAACCCAACACAGAAGAGCTGGATACTCAAGGAGTCCACTTTACCATTTGATGTCTCCCTAAAGTGTGCCTCAAAACAGGAAATAACTTCTGAATTCCCCCTGCTGCATAACACCACAATAATCTTACAAGTCTAAACCCAAGATAATTACTATTGTCAGCCACATTTCAGAAGTTGGTGTTTTCACTTTTATAAATATCTATGAACTTGAATACAAATGAATAAAACTGTTACCAGCTGCTGGAAGCTTTCTTTCCAGGGATTTGGATGTTCATATTCTTCTGGATTAATCTGATAAAATTTACCGGGTTCAGGATGCATCATTGGACGAGTGTACTCAAATACTTCCATATACAATCTTTTCCTGAGCAGACATGCCAAGCAGAAGAGAAAATGATACTGATTACTCTCAATTTTAATATAAAATCAAAAGTTAAATCCTGGGTTCTTTTCCAACAGAATTTGCCTGTCAGTGACAGTGAGTATGACCAAGATTAGTACCTACCACTTAAAACAAATATTTTTGTTATACTGACTTTTGTGTTTTTCTGAGAAAAATGTTTATGTGTTTTACAATCCAAGACGAAAGGTTCTCAACATGCAATTTCCATGGAGAAACTTAAGCAGTTACAGTATTTGTCAATCAGAGTCGGTGTATTAACTACAGCATTGCTTTAACACTTACAAAAGCTAGTAGCAGAAGTATAACAAAATTTAAGACCAAGTGTGCCACCACCTCTTCCTCACCTTGCCAAAAAAGGACTGAAAAATGCATTCACTGAGAACAAGTGATGCACTGTATTCCAACAAGAGTTCATCAGTGAACAAATTACAGTGGTTTAAAAAGAAGAAAATGGCACACAGCAGTTGGATTCTTTTCATTAGTGCCAGAATGCAAATAATTGCAGTGTCTGAGCCCGCTGATATTAAGCCCAGACTTAGAGGATGCCACTGAATCACAGAAGTTGTAATTCATCTTACAAGGCATCCCCCAAAGCTGTCTTTAGGACAGAAAAAAAGGGGTAGTTCTGTGATGTTATTATTTTTCTTTTAGTTTTAATCTTTATTTTCAAAACAAAGCAGCTTAAGAAATACGTTGTTTCTTTCCCCTATAAAAAATTACAAATTTAGATCCTATTTATTCAAACTCTCAATAACCCAGGAGCAAGTGTAGACTCATATGGGGGAAAAACAGCCCAAGTATCCAACCATTAAACAAAACAAAAAAACCCCTCAAACCAAACAAAAAAACCCATTTAAGTAACACTAGACAAAGCTTGCATCTAACATGAAGAAATGTTTTGTTCCTTCTATGTGAAGTAACACAATCCCCATAGTAGCCCAGAAAAGGTTAAAGGAGGAAGAAGTAAAGGCAACTGAAGGAATTTTTTTTTTAAACAAGCATTGTTTAACTAGAATCTTCACTACTAGAGAATCAAGTTTTACTGTTTAATACATATAATCAGATATTCATAAGTAACTAATAATGCTTAACTAAACCAGACATAATAAAATACAATTTGTTTTAATTCAACTAATTGTAATCAACATTTCAGTTTTTCTATTGTACTGGCATCTTGAGCAGCACATCTAGTATTTCTCAAGATAATGAGGAATAGCTTTTCACTTACCACAAAATTGGATCATTAGCCAGCTCACTGAAACGTTTACACACACAAGCTGCTCTACAGAGATCCTGCTCCAGCAGGTAGGAGAAGATCTTTAGAACCACTTCATCTGGCAACTTCTCCTGAAGATATTGTTCTGCAGGTGCTGCTATTAAACAGTAATCAATACAAGGTTATTGACATATTTAGCGAGCTGAATTCTGACTGAAAAAGATTACCAACTTGTCACTTGAAAGATTCCCATTTAAAATGCCAATTATCTCAAGGCAGCCTTTTCTTAAAGCATGTTTTTTCTAAACCCGAAGGCAAAAAAATCCAATAGAAGTTACAAACTTCAAGTCCTCTTTCCAAACTTCTTAGTTCACCTTTTCTACTGGAGGAATCATTCTGCAAACAACTCCAGATGTCATGCAGGCTACTGTGGATGTTCCAGATATGCTGGCTTCTCACTGCTATTAGCTTCACTGTGGTTCAATTAACCCACATTACCCATACAATAATAATAATGATGCAGTTCCAAAGCCAAAATCTCTGCAAATGCTTTCAAACACAAAAGAATTTAATCAGAAATAGTCACTGTCTGGAAAAACTACTAGCAAGACTATGTTTTTCTCCCCCAGTGAACACATCAGGTAAAGGGGACATCTGGGATGCAGGAAACCAATAGACAGCAATAATTCCAAAGTCTCCTCCTTCCACTTACTCCCATTTATTTTCTTCCC
The DNA here is from genome assembly GCA_013397955.1 of Grantiella picta. NCBI lineage: Eukaryota > Metazoa > Chordata > Aves > Passeriformes > Meliphagidae > Grantiella > Grantiella picta. The sequence continues at coordinate 1,692,019 of VZRM01006009.1, read as the reverse complement.
TTTAAAAATCAAAAATCTAAACCAGAAAATAGCGCTAATCTTGCCAGATGTATTTCTCCACAAAGGCTGGAGAAAGTGGTATTCCCAAGTTCTTCTGTGGAGACAGGACTGCACTTTGTTAAACCCCTGCTCTTGGGCACATGGACACTGCACATACCAACAGCTCCTTTTGGAAAGCCTTGCCTGCAGTTTGTATTCTCACCAGACCCTCCTGGGGCAGGAATTCTCAAAGCAGGCGAGTTCTGCTTGCAAAGGTCACTTGTTTGGTTAATGCCTTTAGGATCCTTTCTATGATCCACAGAGATCAGCTTCCAAAGTTTAGAGGATTTGTATGCAGGGCATTCAAAGTTCCTGCCTGCTAAATTCATGGCACAATTACATCCATGTAATGCCCCTCACAGCATTTATTTTTTCCTAGAACACCTGAGCCTAAGGATTGTCACTTTGGCTACTACAAGAAGTGACCTTAAGAAAGATGACCTATTAAATGTGAGGGAACAACATTCTGAAGAATAGCATCCTTGTGAGATCTCACATATAAACAAAACAAACAAACAAACTGCCCCAGGACTCCCCTGGGCAAGGCAGCACAAAGGAATCTGTTATTTCCAGCTGTAAGAGGGAGAAGAGGAACTGCAAGGACCAGACCTGTGGCTTTACAAAGATACTAAATTGGGGTCTGCACACCACATCACCAGAACCTGTGCACTATCACAGAAGTAATTAGAGCTGTTTTTCCAGGTTGTCATGCCTACATATCTGATCAGACCAGGCAGTAGAAATTGTGAAATACTACTGAGTGCAGCATCTTTCCCTGAACATGTTCTCCATTGCACCACTGTATGAATGTCCCTTAGTGATTCCCAAATACCAATTTCCTCTCAGATGCCAGAGGGGCATTTATGCAGTTGACAACTGCTCACAGCACTATCCCAGCTTACAACCATAAATTATAGGTACATGCCACTTCAATCCAACAAAAAATCTATGCTGTGCCAAAGTGGTGACATCATTCCACATGCCCACAGCTATTTGTTCCCACAGTATCTCATCCTCCTCCAAACTTTTTATGATCAGCTCCTTGCTGTAGTTCATTGCAAGCTACAGAAGTGCTAGCATGGGACACAAGGAAGGAGACAGTAATGAATGTCCAGAAGTTGACCAAGACAGTTCTCTTCTGCAACACTATTATTAATGGCAGATAGCCAAATCATTTTTATTCAAGAAAACAAAACAAAGCCTTATGGGCCAGGCTGAAGCCACTAAGTTGGTAAAACTTATGAAATGCAAGTAGTCTGGAAAGGCCTTCTGCTCAACAGACACTTGGGAAGCCTGAAGTCTGAAGAGCATAACAGCAGCCTATAATGCGGACATGGCTGAGCATCACCAAAAAATGTTACATGCACTGTCAATGCAGGCTTTTTAAAAGGTCCTTTTCCACTAGAGATATAAAGGGTGATCCCTGTGTCACACAGGCAGGAGCAGTTCATTCTACAGTCCTAAGTACTCTTGAAATGCATTTCAGGATAACAGGACATTGCTTCTGAATTAATCTTTTTCTGGTAGTTTTCCAGTTAGATGTGTCTTCTACTGTCTCACTGAAAGCTGAAATGTTATATTGCAGACGCAACCCAGTAAATATTCTCAGGTTTTCCATGACCTGTCTTCTCCTTTTAACACACAAACCCCTGAGGCATACAATTTAAGCAGTTACTTCCATAAACAACGTGCAGTTTTTTTTCTTTCTTTATCTATGTTAGGACCTTGAATAATTTTTTATTGAAGGAGGAAGCTCACTAACGTAGTGCCTTCCCATTGCTCCAAAGTTCATACTCTTGTTTTCCTCCCTAGGCTCTACCTCAAAATGAAAACTGAAATCCAGAGGTCTTTCTTTACTGCAGGGGACAACGACACTTGGAAAAAAAAAAATTAAAAGCCTCAATAAACCCCCTTGCCCCTGCAATTTTTCAAGTTGCATTTACGTGGAAACTTAGGCACTACTTTCAAAATGAAGATGATGATTTTACAGGTGTTTGCTATCCTCACTCATCCTTACCTAAAATCCTGTGGAAGTGAGCAATTTAATTTAAATTGCCCTTCTGCTCGATTAAGCAGGGGTTGATTTAAGATTTCTCCACTCAAATCACTGATACAGTGATTATCAGGTGAAATTCTCCAGTATAATTTGAAAAAGCTACTTCACTTTCTCTGCATCCAAGAGAGACCTACACGCTTTCGTTCTACAAATCCACACTTCACATCTTGGATATCTTTTAATAATGCGTCAACGCAAGGATGCAATCAATGTGTTCTTCCTCTCAGTTTACAAAAATGAGCCAAAACCATTTTAAAGGCTTGTCTGGCCACCAAATCAGAAGCATTTACACGCTTCTACTCCTGTCAGTTTCATGCCTATTGATGAAGTGAAGGTAAAGTACAAAATTCATACTCATATTAAAAAAAACCCAACCAGTTTTCCAAATAAGTGTCAAAACCAGTCAAGAATAAAAATAAAAACGAAGTGCAAGAGGTCATCACCAATCTTTATCTTCGCCCTAACATAAGCTGACAGTTGAACTATTTATGATTTAGTAAGCATTAATACTGCACAAGTGAAAGTTAGAAACACAGCTAGTTATGTCATTCAGTTTCCACAGGATATGCATGAAGCTAATTCGGTTTCAGTTTTGATCACTTAGCTGATAGGGACTAGCAAACTAATACCAAGACAAAGAGCAGGGAAAGCTGCTTGAAAGTGAATTCCCTTCTTTGTACAAAGACCAAGAATGCCATCCCAAGAATCCAGAATTTTAAATTATGTCTTATATGGTTGCCTTTTTTGTCCGTTTTAGTGGAGAAGATGGAGACAAATAGCTTTTACTCCATAAGGAGATACTTAGTAAAAATCTTTTCTTGTTAGGAAACAGAAATATGTCAGAAACATAGCATGTATTGTTCTTGGGAAAGTATCTTAGAATACCAATAGGAAAATAAAAAAATCAATTAAAAAAGTCGGTAAGTTCTGTAAAGTATGAGTTAGGCATGTTCCTAATGTACAGAACAAGCAGTGAGTGATCCAGTAACCTTGAGTTTCAGTAGGTACTTCAAATCCATAGTTCAGTGAAAAGAGAAATTTAAAACAGCAACACTCCCAGCAGAACTAACTCTGAAATCTGTATTAAAATACACATTTTCCCACCTCCTGGCTCCACTCCAGTTGGAAACACTAGGTGACTGGCATTTGTCCTTTCAGCTTCACTGAATTTTCCTCAACTCAGGAGTCCATACAACAAGGAATAGTTTTCCACCAAGAATTTTCCTGTATTTCTAGTCCTGTGCCTTCATTTCATCTACAGTTCTAAAATACACAGCTGTACATCCCAGGTGACAATACACAGTTGCCACTCATGACAATCCACAAAGTCTCATGCTTACAACTCAGTTACAACAGCTATCATTACCTATGCCAACATAAAACGTGAGTTGAAGGAGGTTGTGTCTTAAAATAGATCTCACCACAAGCAGTACTTGTACAAATTTAGAGGAATCTCTCAGAAACTCAACAGGGAAAACAAAAAATAACCATCATCCAAACTGGGAAAGAGATTAACAGATAATGGTTTGAGAAGGACACTCCCTTCTTACACTGCAACTGGTTTGAACACAATCTTACGAGTTCAATTGTAAAATCACTGTATAAAATTCCTCTGTTAATTCGATGCTGGAGCAGCCTCCACAATCCCCACACTTCTCCCCACATGAGCTCAAGTATCTAACAAATGGAATGCACAGTGAAAGTGTAGAGAATTCCTCTGGAAATCAGTGCGCCATTCATGTTGTGAATTGTGTCCCAGAATGCGGTGAAGTTACACACTTCCAATAAAGCAAGGAGGACAGCAAAAGCACAATGAAGAGCACAGCAAAGAAGTGAGTGACATGGAACAAAAACTAAGAACTGTCAAGAGAAACAGAGTCTGTGACAAGACAACTGTGCAAGGCTTCAGATAGCAAATTACGAAACGAATCAATGCAAAATGACACAGGTTGATGTCCAACTGGTTCTGGCTATTTCAAGAATATAAACCTGAGGTTAAATGGCTCTTAAACAGCTGCTGAAATTAAGAGTCAAAGACGGGAAGAATAAAACAAAGGGGGAAAAAAACAGAGAGCTCAAAAGTAAAGATGCCAGAAAGAGCAGACCCCAACAGAAGCAATGAAAACAGACCCAAAGCCTCATGTCAGCTGCTCAGTTTTAATTCACAATATTAAAGGAGACATGGAATAAAAAACTAAAAGCAAGAAAAGCAGAAGAAACCACATCGATGGGAGTTGGCAAGCATTGTTGTTGATTTTCCAGGCAAAAGTGACAGCAGATCTCCTGGAACTAAAGAGTGTGTCAGGAGACAAAAAAGAACAGAAGCAGAGAGACTGAAAAACTACACAGAAAAGAGAACAAGTAGGGTGTGTGTGCCTGTATGTATCTATAAAGTGTGTGCACACAAAGAAAATACACACACAATACAGTTAATATAGACATGTACTGGATGTGTGTTTAATACACAACGTGAATATACTGTAGATGTGTGCAAAAATACACATACACTATGTATGCAGGTATAGGTGTATTGTTATTTACAAACACAAAGTCTCCCTCTCCCCACAACGAAGTGCTATAATGAAATACCCAAACTACCCCTAAACAATGCAATAACAATGCCATCAATATAAGAAAAGGTAAATAAGGCACCATTGCAGCATAACTTCTCCTGACAGTAGCTTAGATATAACTACACACCACTATGAGAATACAAAACAACCAAAACATGCCTTCAGTAAGCAGAAAGAGCAAAGAATCAGATTCTAAAAAGTCTGATTAAAATCATGCTACCAAATTTGAAGTTCAGAACAAGCCTGTAGTTTTGTTGTTTGCTTTTTTACCCCCACTACTGTTTCTCAGAGAACACACAGGAAAAATAGTTTGGGGACAGTGTATTGGGGAGAACGTGTCAAGTTAAAATGTCTCTACTCCTCTCTCACCCTGCTTTTTGTACAAAAGTTATTACCTGATAAATCCTGGGATTTCCCAGATACTCTAGCACGTTTTGCTCGGTGACCGAAGTTTTCAGTAGTTGAAGTAGAGGCACCCTGTAATGAAATAAATAAGAATTAGTTCAGTCATTAGATAACTTAAGAAAAATGCGAACTAGTTGCATATTCTTGAAACAGTAAAATTTCTTTTACAATTAAAAGCAAAGAAGTTACCTCCATACTGCTCTTTGTAGGGCAAGCTGTTCTTTTAGGTAGAAGAGTTTTTCTGCGAAGTTGGTATGGACTATTTTGTGCACCAGGACCAGATTCTTCTGCAACCATATCTGCAGGTACATCATCATCTGCAAACAAAAAAAGGAATTTGATAATTGAAATTGTAGTATTGCTTTATACCAGGAAAATGCTAAGAAATTTTCAGGTAAGTACATAGTCAGAAGGGTGGGGAGGAAGTGCCAGAGAACAGAGAACTTCTACTAAAAAAAAAAAGTCAGCATATACACACGACACAAAAACATTCATGAGAATCTAAGTTCCTTCATGTGCACTTCCCTCCATACATACGCAGCAGCTACACCAAAAGCTGCTTAAGAAAAACCAAACAAGCAAAAGCCTAGGCTTTTGGTTTCTCTGCAAGCATTTAATCCACTGTGCTAATTCAATCACCTCATTACTTCAAATTTTTCACCCAACACTATCAGCAGAATGAGGAACACTGAAGTGTCAATCATTAACTAGATGTTATCAAGAAATCCTTTAGTAAACATCACACTTAGTACAAAACTCAAGGCACAGTTTTCCTCTAAGATTTTTGGAATAGCTCAGGCCAGCACACAAAACCTTCTGTAAAATGGAGGTAGCTTTAAATACATACATTTTCTTCACCTAAATTATACTTGAAAAACTAAGAGCATATTTTCTCCCTGCCCTTTAAAAAAGAAGTGCAGAAAGTGTCATGAGCATAATTTTAAAGGTTTTGATTCATTAGTTTAAATTTTCCCTGTTCATATATTTATGGAACATACTTGAAACAAGCAAGAAATAATTACTCATTGCTGCATGCCCTATAACTAACATTACATTATAAAGTTTCAAGAATTTTAAAAAGGCCAGAAACAAAAAGCATTTAGAAAATAAATTAAAGCCAACTCCACTTAAGTAAAATGTATACTTTCTGCAGATGCTTAACTGTGAGAAAAGATTTTTGCATTTCCTTTTTAATTGCTTTTTTGTTCTTAAATTGGGAAAGTGTTATGTGAAAGTAACAGCCATAAAAGTAATGCCATAGAGCCAGCAGTCTTCCTGAATATATTGGGTTATAGAGACTAATGTCAAAAAAATCCACTACAAAGAACCCAACGTCCCACCATAAAGCTTCTCTACTCTTCCAATACTACAGTAGTCTGTTTAAAACACACAGCAATGCAATTCTGAAGTGACTCACCCACATTTCAAAATCTTAACCTCATGATTTTCCTAGGGGTTTCTGGTTTGGGGTTTTTTGCCATAAATTACAAAACATTGTGCTTATTTTGTATTATACATACCATGCAGCCTGAGCTGCTACATCAGTGACAGCTAACCAACAAAATTTTGACCAGAAAAAAACCCAAACAGCAGTGATTTCCTGCTCTCTTCTCATCCCAGTCTTTTGCCTTCCTTAGCACATACTTTTAAATTGCAACCTTGCCATGTACTATTAGAGATCACAACACTGCCACAGCATCCAAACTAAGGACAGAAGCTGGTGCAAAGATGAAGTTCACTGGTGATGTGCACAACTCCACACAGGCACCTCAGAGCAATAGAGGAGAGCTTCATCAGCTCATTAATCCACCTGAAAGTTTTCACCTACAGGTACCTCCATGATCAGCCTTCAGCCAACCCAGCAGCTGGTCCAGCCCAGCACAGCCACAGAGGGCTAAGACCAAAGGAGGTGGAAGAACCACCAGCCCTTTTGCAGCAGCAGCACAGGTTTTCAAGGACAGAAGTGAACTGTGAAACTTCTATAAAGAGGCACAGCTTTTTACAAGAGACACCTCTGAAACTTCAGCTAGAAGCTGGCTCACACTCCCTGTCTGCTGCTTACCAGGCACACCTCACAGGCATCTGACCACTTCACTGCCTAGGAAGGGTAAGTATTTATGAATTATGCAGGAAGCCTAAAGGACACTGATAGATGAACTGTAGTGAATTTTCCTGTGAAGGAGTGTCTGTCCCAGCATGGGCATCACTGCCTGCGGGAAGTCGGTGACCTCAGAGCAGACTCACTGCATACTCATGATTCAGTCACTTGGTTTTACCTGTTTCTTGCTTCTCTGATCAAAAACACCCGATCCATTTAACAAGGCATCAGTAGGCAGAAGACAGAAGCTGCTACAGGAGAGCTTCCAGCCTTCCCTGGCACACCAGAGCAGAAAAGGAGCCGTGGGTGTGAAGCAGGCCCTGCCAGGAAGAATTCAGGCACCACCATCAGCCCCAAGGCTCCCCACAGCAAAACACCCAAATGTACTCAGACACTGCAGCAAGGATCTATTTTGCAGTCCTTGTTTCTATTTTAGATTTGATACAGTAACTATGATTACTGTTGCTAATATCCCCCAGAAGCTACCTGGGGACTTTGAGCATGGTGTCTCAAGCCCCCACTGCTCCCCTATTTTGCATTGAAGACACAAGATGACTGTCAGAGCAGCTGGGTTTTTCCCCCTGTTCTGGATGGTCAGTACAACAGTTCAAAATTACCACATGAAACAAAGCAAAAGCATAATAAGCAAAGACAAGAGAAAGAAAAAAAGAAAAAATAAAAAGCAAAGCAGAGAATTTTCATCTCTCAGTAGGCGATGAAAAGGGCACAGATAAACCTCAAATAGGTCTTCAGAAGAACACCCATGGAGGCCACAAAAGACAAAACATATTACTGCTGGAAAGAAGGCAGAAGCCTGTGGGGTAAAACCGAAGTAAAGGTCAGTTTGGCTGAAACACTGAAGGACTGGCTAAGCAGAAGAGAAATATATTCATTTTCTTGCAGTGTGTTTAGGAAAATGGCAGGAGTTCCACTCAAAGATCACATTTTTAAGCACAGACGACATTAAGGGATATGCACACATTCACAGCAGGTATCAGAAGAATTAAAATCTTCCTTTTTCTATTTGAACAGCAAGGAAGATGACAGAAGGGTAGCAGGGGAAAGCAAGAACTCCCCGATGTGTGCCAAGCAGAAAGGTGCCCAGCACTGCCGAGCAATGCCAGCCTGCAGCAGCAGTCCCTGGCACTGCACGTGGCACACATCTGGCACAGCCTCATGGGCTCAGGGGACAGTGCCCCAGGAACCAGGATCCTCCAGTCATGGCACACATCTGGCACAGCCTCACGGGCTCAGGGGACAGTGCCCCAGGAACCAGGATCCTCCAGTCATGGCACACATCTGGCACAGCCTCATGGGCTCAGGGGACAGTGCCCCAGGAACCAGGATCCTCCAGTCATGGCACACATCTGGCACAGCCTCACGGGCTCAGGGGACAGTGCCCCAGGAACCAGGATCCTCCAGTCATGGCACACATCTGGCACAGCCTCACGGGCTCAGGGGACAGTGCCCCAGGAACCAGGATCCTCCAGTCATGGCACACATCTGGCACAGCCTCACGGGCTCAGGGGACAGTGCCCCAGGAACCAGGATCCTCCAGTCATGGCACACACCTGGCACAGCCTCATGGGCTCAGGGGAACAGTGCTCAGGAACCAGGATCCTCCAGCGTGGCCCTGCTGCCAACACACAGCTGGTGTGGGGCTATGGAGGAATAACCATGGTAAGGTGACTTGGATGATGTCTCTCGCCAGCAGTTTTTGCCACATTTCTGAGGGGCTTCTGCACAGATTTCCAACACTTCAGGAACAACAAGCAATCCTGTTTTTCCAGATGCAGTCTGTGTAGTTACTGCCAAGTGAAACACTACCAGGAAACCTGAAGGTCTTGAGTGATCTCTTACAGCAGTAACCTTGGTGCTTGGTTTTAAGCCTTCCAGATGCTCCCTGTAAAGCCCTGAACAGATTAAAACAGCTACACTAGGAGCCTGCAGAGAGATGCTGCTCACAAAGTAATACTTCCTCAACACTGCCCATTGCCCTTCCCTGAGCAAGAAAACTCTTAAAACAGACTCCAAGAGCTCTGTTTTGAAAACCTTTCCCTAAAAAACACTTAAACATACACCTGCTTTACAGCAGAAACACCTACTTTAAAATACAGAAGCTCAAATACAAATACTCCAAAGTATTTTGAAAAACCTTATTTTAAAGTGTAACAGTATCAGGCAATAACATACATAATAAGCATTATAATCATATTTGTTGATGATAGAAGCATAAAAGTCAATAAACAAATTTGGAAGAGTGTGTATGTGTAATATTAATATCATCATACAAACACCTGCTGAAATGACTGCCAGATGCTGTCACAGTTTTAACCAAGTCAATATGTTTGCAGTTTTTAAGAGATTAAATTAAGCTGAGTCTGCTCTCAAAGAAAAATATTTACCCGAATATGTTACACCAATTATATTGTATAGTAAGATAAAATAATTTCAAATAGAATCATGTTTACTGAACTTCGTGACACTGACAGGTCAAAACCTAAATTTCCATTAAGAATCATCTCATCTGATAGGTTGAAATGACTCATGAACCTGTACTGTAACACTATAAGCTTTAAGACCCACAAAAGACCAGGAAGAAAAGAAGAAGAAAATAAATCTACCATTCTGGCAGCTGCTGTCAAGACTGCTTTGTATTTCCACAGATGCTGTGGAAGTGTGTACATTAAAATAAAGAAAAAAATCAAATTACACAATTGACTTCTTTTATTTCATGAAAACATTTTAAGTTACAGAGAAGTGACAAAGTGCTGTCAAGAGCTGTTTATAAAAAAAAGTATACACACTGAGGTCACTTCTAGAGAAAATTTATCATGTCCACGACATCTTTTCCAAAAGATGTGTACGTGGTTTCATTTTTACATGTGTTCAGATAATATTTCCAAAAGTAATCTTAAATATAATCAACAACTGTAAGGTTAATATATCCTTTAAAATAAAAAGAAAAAGAAAAAAGAAAAAAGAAAAAAGCTTTACATGCCCGCAACAGACTCATCAGTCAAAATGAAAATGGGGGGAGGTGGTCCAAGGGAGGCAACTCAGACATTAATCTGTAGGTTTTAATCACTTAAGTTTTTACACTGCAACATCACATTTTTGTGCTAGTTTTCTGTACCTTCCCCAAATGGGGCAGGAGGAATAAAACAAACAAAATATTGAAATTGCTCCTGCAGGCTGGGGGAAAAAAGTGGTGAGAAATGTAACCAACCAGTTTTAAGACAGAAAAATCCGTACCAAACTAGGAGTAGATCCTAGAAGAGCAGCTCTGAAAAATAAAGTTAATCCATACTAAACCTACTTCAACAAAGCCATGATTCATCTTGCCTATCAAACAAATTTTAATAGTAATAAGAGTTCATTAGACAGTGTTTTAAGTAGGACCAGTACAACTTCAGAATGAAATAATAAACTATTAAAACAAAAAAATCCCAACACTGTCCATCTTCATAACCAGAGGAAAACATGAGTAAAGAAACTAAAATGTTAACTGATACAGCTCACTTGCTCTGGATACAGTAAATCCTGCCATAAGTCTGGCAAAACACAGATAAGGCATCCTTCCAGTCTGTCAGATGACAGCCCCAGCTACTTGGTTGGATCCACTTCTGGATTAGCTCAAAATTGCAACAGAGAAGAAAGGATGACACAAGTTCAAGGGAGAGGAAGGTATCCCCAACTGAGCTAACAATGAATGCCAAATAACTTACAGAACAGAAATACAAGGCAGTTCTGTATTTGCATTTACAGTAGCATCTCTGCAACAAACTGCTGGCCCAAAAAACAAGCAGAACACACCCACCCACCATTTTTCTTTGAGGAGCAAGTCTGGGAATGTATCAGTAGTGTGACTGACACTCATCCTGCGTCCTTGAAAACATTCCTAACAAGTGGCTGACACTTGAAAGCAGATACAGTACCAAAACGTGAAAGATACTGAATTCAGAGATTGTCCATTTTACTCTGCATCTCAGAGCAAAGGTTTCTCACACCAGTAGAGGCTTTCCCATTGGTTCCAGGCAGAATTTAAGGGTTAGTTTAAATTCTGGATGGCTTAAGGTTGCTCTTGAAATGGAGACCATTTTCTCTTAAGAGCTATCTGAGGACCTCTCTGAAAAGAAAGAAAAACACTAGCTAGGAATAGCACCACAACCAAAAAATCAAGTGCAACCCCAGAAAACCCTGCCCAAAGCAAACAAAACCCCTACAAAACTGAGAAAGATGACATGAAAAGTTCACTGAGCTCACATTCAACATGTCTTCAAGGCAGGAGCATTGTGGTGGTCCTTCACAGTCAAGTTCCACTTCACTACAGTACACTTGAGAAAAAAAAGGTCCATAAGAAACATAAGGCATGTATATAACTACTGCATTTTATGTTTAATGTTAAAAACAAACTATTAAAATAAGAAGTAGCTGAAATCTCATTTTCTACTAACATAAGATTTTAATAAATATGGTGATATATTTTAAATATTATGGAAAGAAATCCAGCAGTATTTTTCAAGCACTATCCAGAGCAGCTCAGCTCACACTAAAATAAAATCTAAAAGCTGCCATTTGTATAAGGTTTTGATGGCACTGGTCAACAAGAAGGATTAACCTCTGACTGGAGACAAAGCTTTGTGGAACTGGTAAGAACACGTGCAAGAAAAAGATTCCAAGCCAGAACTGCTACTCAGAGTAGCAGGCTCTCAATTTGGAAAGGGGACAGATCTAACATTAAAAATGTATGCTTTCTTAAAGACTACAGAAAGATCAGACTTCCTGAATGCCATATGGAATAAAGAGATTCTGCCTTCTGGGAAGCAACAACCAGACACAATAACCATTACTGACTACTAGAATATTTTAAATATACATACAATTTCTTACTGACAATAAACCAAAGCTATATAACAATATGCAAGCACACTGTAACTTCTAACAGTTTATCTGATAAACAAAAATTGTGTGGAATACCTTGAAATTTTCCCATATGAAAGTTATTTCTTTTATGCTTAGTCACAGTATTTGTATAAAGTAAAATTTAAAACAAACACATACACACACACCACACCACCTCCCACCCTAAGAATCCAACAGCACTGTTTGTGCTTTTACATATTAAGCTTTTAAACACCAAAACTCAAATAAGACATCTTATTACTCTCTCTGGAAATAGGTCATGCAGTCATGATGGCCTAAAAAGAGTAATAGATCAGACACTCAAACTCTATCTGTATTTATCCAGTAGCTCATGTTAATTTTACAACATATTTATAAGTATTTTCTACAAGAAGAAAAGCAACTACTTCTAGCTACATAGATAGTTTCTTAAAGCTGAGATCATTTTTAGTGTTATTCTTACATAAAAGCAAATTTCCATGAGATCCTAAGAGTCTGATCTTTTCTCCTGCTCAGCACATTGTGAAGCTCACTACAACAATCTTCACACAGGTCAGTCAAATCAGACAGGAAACATTTCCTCAAAGGTCTGCTAGGTCAGCTGGCACCCCCAAAATGCTGCATAGGAAAACATAGCTTACACAGCAAGGCAAAAAACTTCAGTTCTTAGAGTTGGCACAAAACAGTCTAAGAGAAACGGAGACAACTGGGAAAGATAAACTGGCTGCAAGCCCAAAACTTGTCCTCATCTATATTTCTTAAAAAATTATCAACAGTCACAAACAACTATTCGCATCTTTACACTTCATTCTCTGGGGAGCTCACAGTCCAAAACCACCTAGCACAAAAGACGTGTGAATGCTAGTTAACAAACCCCCCAGGTCTATGAAGAATATTTTCCTTTTCAGAACTCAGGAGCAAAGATAATGAGGATTTGATGAAAAATTCTGGTTTCTTTCGACAATCATGCCCCCAAAAGAGGTATTTAACATCAGGTTAAAGACTGAATTTCTAAGAAAAATCATTAACATGCACGTTTTTATTAGACACACAGAATAATTGTACAAGTACCTACATACTTGAGCTACTTGTTAAATAACTCATTTTAGAGAGGGAAGAAAAAGATCTTTTACTTAAAACAAGCAGCCCTAATGATCAGCACTAGCATGTAGAACTGATAAACTAGAATTAGAAGACAGATTTTTTTCTTTGTTTTTAAAAAAAAAATTACACTGTTTTCCCAAACTGATGATAGCTGTATTATAGCTGTAACATTTAGCAAAGTAACCAACAACTCTCCAGGTGGCTGCTGTGGAATTATTATGGGAACTTCCCTCCCTGCTTAACAGGCAGCTTGACTTCTGCTCTCACAAGCTTCCATTGAGAAGGGACAAGGAACCCTTTTTAGGTGCATTCCTCATTAAAAAAGCAATACTTTTAAATCTGTGGCCTTGCTGCATGGTTCCTTGATGCTACAGTGAAAAAGCTGACCTAGTAGATTTTAAGGTTCAGCAGTGTTAAGAGCCTTTCATTGTTACATTTCTGAATGACACTAAATAAAATGGACTATTACTACAAACTTTTTTGCTATTCTGCTTACTTACTGAAGATTCTAACTAGGACCAATTAAAATTTCTACCTGGCCATATCGCTTCATTTGTTAGGGCAGTCAAATTACCAGTCTCAAAGTTCATTTCCCTGTCTGGCTGAAACACAGCAACTTTCATCTCATTAGAAAAGCACAGCCAGTGAGAATAATAAAAACACACTGAAATGGGTTCAAATATTGACACTTTATCCTGACCAGAAAGATGTTTCTGACCAATCCCCATTCTTTCAACTTCAGGCAGTACATCACGGTGCCTGAACAAAGAGGTGAGAATGCAATGCTGTGACCACACCCCTGGGGCCTAAAGAAAATTCCAAAATCTCACTTTTCCAGGAAGGAAGGAGTCTCTCAGACAGGAAGGAATTACAGATCCTCCAATAGCACCACCGAAGTCACTAGAACACGTGCACAGAGGAATTGTGGAACCAGTCCCTGGAACTTGAAAAGAAAAAAGAGGCAAACACACCCCCCACCAAAACAAACAGAAAACCAAAAAAATGAACCATAAAAAAAAAGAAGTATTAAGAAACCCAGAGAACTCACTTCCATGAACAATGATATCAGTCAAACGACTGGACATTAACGGAATGAAAACCAGCCTCCAAAACTCAGGAGAAAAATGTTTTAACTAGCATATGTAAAATAAAAGATATATTTATTTGTGAGGATAGATTATTTCTAATAAGCAGAGAGTAGCTGAACTATGAAGCAAAATCTTACCTTCTTTAATTAGACTAAGTCTGGATATTGTTGATACCATTAACTCCATAAAAATAATTAAAAGTTTGTAATTTCCTCTTTGTATTAACTTCCAGCAGAAATTATTTTCAGCCTCACCTCCTTTAGCACTGCTGGAACCGAAGAAGGAGCATGACACTATTAATTTTTTCTCTAGTTGAGTTTCTGATATCTTTGAAAAAATTTGGGGCAAACCCACAGTATAGGAATGAGTAAATGCAATGAGAATGCAGAGATTTCACTTACTGCACCCACAATTTACACTTCAAATTTTCTACAGTCCATAACTGATCCATTTGCAGAGATTTTCTGTGATCCATGGGAAACCAAGAGAAACATGGCACCCCTTGAAAGAGCAGGACAATTTAAGTGTAATAAAGCAATCCACAAGTCCCATTATGAATTAACAGTATTGCAACTATTCAAGCATAACCCCTGTAAAACAGCATCTCAGGGCACAATCATTTCACCCAATATTCAGGAAATGAAAGCCTCCCACAGATTTCGCTGTCATAAGCCACATCTGCAGAATACTGTTGTAACACAGGCAGATAAAAATACGTATCTCCTGCTACTAAGCGTAGTAGCAGATTTGGAGATACTTGCCATGCAAAACCATCTGCCTTCTGTGGACTCTCCATCAGACATGACTGACGTCTATCAATACATTGGCCCAGCTGAAACCTCATTAAGTCAAAGAGCAGTTCTGATGAACCTTAGGAAATTCCTGGTTTAGTGTTTCAGAATTAAAAGAGCTTCTGAAATGCCTATCATGACAAGGAAAGGCAGTCATGGAACTGTCTTGCAGTGGCAAAAAAGCTAAGGAAAAAAAAAGGCAACCACGACGAAAGGCCAGACGGTTCTCTTTGTGTGCTAGGTTCAAAGAGGGTACAGTCAGTATTATTTCCTCCAAAAAAGATGCAAGAGGAAGAAAACTACCTTAATAGTACTTTATAGCTTACTGGGTTTGGTTGTCATTCTTCCCTACTGTACCAAGCAAAGTTTCCAAGCTGAACATTAGTCTATGAAGAAGCAGGGAAACACCAAATGGTCCAGAGGAAAAAATACGGACCTTGTAACCTGGACATGTAGCTGGGTGGAAGACACACCTTGTGCTAATACTCCTCACAATTTTGGACATTCAAGGGCTTGTTTCTAGAAAAAGACAACTGTGCAAACTGCAGAAGGAAAAAAGTATTAATTCTGCTACCTTAACTATTTCCCCTTACTATTACAATGACGTTAAATATGCTTTCTCCTCCTGCCCTAGTACTACAATCAATTCTACACAATTTTAGATGTTACAGCTGCAATGAAAAAAACAAAACCCAAAGAAACTCCAACACACATCTCCCAAAGAAACTATGAAACACCACTACAAGAACACAACTAGCAACAGTATACTGAAACCTTTTTTCCTCTCCAGTCATATTTTAAAATTATTAGTTCCTCCCAAATTCCTTATTCACCAAAGAGATTAATGGTATATCTATTATATTATATAGTTATTTTAAAACTTTCATGCAAGGCTATTTAATGAAAATTTTATATATATATATATATATATATGTGTGTGTGTGTGTGTGTGTTATGCCAGAAACATGCACACACAAAAAGAAAGCAAGCATTTATTATCCTTGAATTAATAAAAAATATGTTGTATCTAAGGTATGTTGTAGTCAGGCTGAATTTTCCAAGCCTAACTGTACCATGGTTTGCATGCAGAGTCAGACTTATCTGATCCTTACTTTGAAACTTTTCAGCAACTGTTCCTATTATTCTGTTCTTTAAATTACCAACTCCAAGGTGCCTGTCAAGAGCAGGAAGGCATGGCTCTGTTTAGCTTCAGGGAAATAACTGAGAAAACAATGTGTGGAGCCACAGCAAATACCAAGCATCATCGGGGTGCAGGAGGGCCATATTTATTTGCCAGCATATATGTTATTAAGACGGGTTAGAAATCTGTCATCAAACTATAAAACACCACTGCAGTAGTCAACATCTGATTCAAAACTAGATTTGTTAAGAGCTACAGTAAAAATAAAAAACTGCTGACAACACCAAAAACTGTAGGACTAAGGACCTACCTAAACCCCAGCTGCTTTGAGAAAAAGTAAATCCTATACAGAGAATGACTATCATTTTTTCAAACTTTCTACTCTGGGAGATAAAGAATAAATAGCTTTTCTACCAAGTTTAACAATGATAATACATTATTTAAATACAAATTGGAAGAACAGGATCATCTGTTTTCCACTGCCAACACATGTTGCAAAACAAACATGAGGAAAGCTGGAAAGAAGGTGTTTGTATTATATGTTCAAGGAAATTGCAGAACAGGGAGGACACTCTGTTCTTCCTTGCCCTGTAGACTAAGGATCTCCTAAGCACCCCAATCCAGAATTACTGCTCTTGGATCTCTGGGGGGGAGGGGAATATTAAATTACATCCTGATTTTACTAGAAAACCAAATGGCATGGTTTTGATATACTAATCAAGTTTTTACCTTTGTTTTTGTTTCCCCTGCTTTTAAATAGAACTTTTTTTTAAACCAAATTTGTTTTTATAGATACACACTTCTTTTTTTTAGACTTAAACACTGTGTGAATTCTGTGTATGTTAAGTTACCCAGACCATTCCACAGCACTGCATAACCAACTACCCCACAACACTCAGCTCTTTTTAACTTTCCTGTTTCCAAATGCAAGGAAAACAGGCTGTCAGATGCTGACTGATGATGTATTTTTGCCATTAAAAGCAGTATCATGCATGAAATGCTGCATCAATGAACTTCTAAAAGCTTTTTTTAAGTAGCTATTAAATTTCCATTAGTATATTCTATTAACACTGTCATTTCACATGGTGAGGAGCTGTTAGATATATATATGCATAAATCCATGTGCATTCAAACTTCAGAAACATGTTTTTAATGCACAACAGAACTAATTTTGATGCAGGAACTCTGCTTTTGATAAAACCAGAGACTAAAACACCAGCAACCGCAACTGTCAAGGTGTGTGGGTGGTGGTGGAGAGCAAAAATCTGTGTATTTGGCTGTTAATGATGCCTTTTGGTAACTAATTACACTAACTGCAGATACATTTTTCCTGATAAATTCTGTAGTTAAATGTAATGGCTGCATAATTTTAAAAGTTTCCAGAACGAGACTTTTTTTGCAGTGAACACTCAGTTTAAAACTGTAGATGATGCCCTGTATCAGAGGAACTATTTTCAACTACTGACAATTTAATTTAAAAATAAATCTAGCTTCTTTTCTCAGCATCTCTCAACTGTTTTTTCTTATGGTTCCAATTTGACTAAAGCTCTGTCACACCAAACAATATGGAAATGCCCATCTTAAAAAAAAAAAAAAAAAAGGGCCTTAGATTCCTCCCTGCCAAATGAAGTAGATGCTTATTATTTCCATTTCAAATTTTGTTCTTAACAACATTAAGAGGCTACAAAGTTCAAGCAGGCAGAGTAAGCTTGGTTACGTGACAGCAAGCATAAGTCACAAAATAGAAAGAAAACACAAATTTTTCTTTTTGTCTGAATTGTCCAGAAATACTGAAAGTTTTCAACAGAGTTGTTTTTCTTCCTCCACTGCCTCTTGTGTCTAGTATTTCAGTATACCTACAGCAAAATCCTGACCTTTTCATTTTTTTAACAGGTCCTCCTCCTCCTCCTCATGCACCTGCTCTCATTTTTAGTTTCCCAAGTTCTGGACATTCCCTCATTTTAAGACCAGACAGAGAGGGGCTCTTGCCACTTACTCTGTATCCATTCTGAAGGTCTGAGCCACCACACTTCGTACAAATTTGTTATGCCTCAGTATGACAAATTTCTATTCAAAAAAGTATTTTTAAATCATGTGCATTAATTATACAAGCTGTTTGAACATATGCAGCAAAAAGCATAATAGGGAGACAGTATGGTTGAAGATGAGTGCAATAACGCTGCCTCTTCCATGCAGACTCTCCAAGTCCTTCACTGCACACAGTAATCCTATGTTGTGAGCTATTTAAAGATCGACTGAAACAGCCATCAAAAAATAAACCCAATGCTAAAAGGCCACAAGAACCTAAGGAGGTTTTAAGACGAAGAAGTGTTCTTTTCTCACTATGCCAAAAAAATCAATGATAATCTAGAAGTTGCACATCAAGATGGTCAGTTTTCTCCTTTCATGTCTGCACAGTTCCATCATTATCCATTGGCCTTAAATATTTTCCTCTCAGGTATCTACACAAAACAATGTATTTACAGACCAGGACACTTTGGAGAGTCAGTGGACACAACACATGCAGAAAAAAGGGGAATGAGTAAACTCCTTTCCTGGTTATTTTACCTACATGTCCTGGTTTTCTTCCCAAAGCAAGATTTTAAAAAATTGAAAGACTGATTAGAAAGATGCCAAGATGTGCCATGGCAGCTGCCCCATGGTGAGGCTCCCCTTCATCCCATGACTTGCACTGTCTACACCCTCTACCCCTACATTCCCAACGAGCCTAGGCAGTTTGATCCTGTCCCTTTCAGTAACTTTTAGTGTTGATGGAAAGTTAACTATGTACAAAATAGAAACGTAGCTGTGTGAGTATGCACTGCTGTCAAGGCATTCTTCTGGAGTATACACAAAAACACATTGTGAGAGAAGAGCCACAGTTGTACAGACCTGAAACAGCTCTGAGCACACTGATCCACCAGCACGGTTAAACACCTCTCCTTTAGCCAAACTAATTTTACTTAGTACATCAACAAGCTAGGTCCATCACAACACCTTGGTTGAAGAGAGCTGCCATTTCACAGTACTAATTTATTGTGGGTTTTAGGCCATCTGACTATATCCTTAAAAGGCTGCAGGAATAAAGAGTATTAACATTAAGAAGGAGCATCATGTTACAAACAAGACAGATGGCCAACAAACCTTCAGGTAAGTTCTGTATGACAAATAATCTTATAGATAATTATCTCTTCTGCTGGACAACTAGCTCAAATATTTAAACTAAAAACAAAGACTTCTTTGGCCCAAAGCACTGCAGAAGTTCAGTGAGCTTACAGCTGTACACAAATAAGGTGAGAAAGCATTTAAGCACTAGAAGGACATTAGAAAAGAATTTCCATAAGGAAACTAACTTTTTTTTTTTTAACTGTGAGGGGGACTGAGCACCAGCACATGTTGCCTGGAGTTTGTGGAGTCTCCAGACTATGTGAGCCCTTTCCAAGATGGCCATGGCTTCGCTGATACGGCACAGGCAGAACGCACCAGAGAACAATTCAATTGCTGTTTGACTCCTGCATTCTCAGCAGGTAAAAGCTCTCCCACTCCTGCTCAACATACCAAGACGTGAAGTATTTACCCTACAGATTTCCTATTACAAGGCCTCACCACTGGCCTTCACTGAAGCTCCAACACGACTGCTTTGCTATAAAACCTGTTTGCAGTACATGAGCATCTCAAAAACCTCAGTCCATTTTAACTCTGCTGAGTACTCCACAGCTCTAAAAATCCCAGACACCATGACATTAGGACGGGAAGACAGACATTTTCAACCATACAGGTGTAAAAATACACTGCTACATAAATGTGGATATTTTCTACGCTGGGATTGCTATGTAAAATTTTCAAATAATCTGTATGAAAATATATTTTGTCAGCAAAAATCTACTGTGAAGAATTACTATTTTAGGTTAAGTCAAAGCATCCTCAGCAGAGCACTTTAAAGATCTGAAGTACTAAAATATAACCTGTTAAAGTTATAGAAACTCCCTCCTCTTAGATTTCTATGATATATACATTACATCATTCCTTCCCAACTGTCAGACGCAGTTTCATTTCATCATCTTTCTAGTCCAGAGGTTTTATAGGAGAAAAACACCACTACTGTGCATTTTGACCCAGACTTAGGCTGTAAAACATCTTAGGGCCCTTCTATACACTTGAGTAGGCAAGTGGAACATCACCAAGTCTTTATCTGTTTGTTTTTAAATAAACAGTCTTTGTAAAGGGAGAGCAACTGATAAGGTATTGGTAACAAAATGCTGTTTGAGAGTAGCACCAACATTTTTACAAAATTGCATGCTCATAAGTAACTGATAGAATCATCCTTCCTTTTCAGTTTCTTTAATTACATCTACAGAAAAAAAAATCCAAAGAGGTCAATCTCAAAGGCAATTTGCAGAAATTTTGAACAGGAGGACTCAAGCTGGCTCTCTCCTCACCCTTCCACATTAAAGACCAAAAGGTAATGAGGTATTTGTGTTTAAGTGGAAGACCAGCATAAAGAAGTAAACAAACTGCTGCCTGGCTGCGTGATCTTGTTTACACTGCTCAAACACGGTTACAATAGAAATAAAAGCACTGATTACAGAGCCATAGGAGATTTATCCCTTACTGCTAGAGCTGAGAAAGAAGGGAAGACAAACTTCAAGACTTTCATCAGACTTTTGTTTAAGAAAATTAAGATTTCAGAATCTGCACTGCTAGGGTGATGGCAGAGCAGGGTAACCATCTGTGTTCAGGTGGGAAGCCCTCCCAGGCACAGTGACCTGAGCAGAGGCCATGGTCCTGCCAGGCAGGTACCCCTAGGCTGTGCCTGGTGAGCTCTCCCATGGCTGAGAAAGCTCAGAAAGAACTCCAAGATAACTGAACCAAGCTTCACTCCCTTCCCATTCTTCCTGTCCCATTTTTCCTATCCCATTTCAAGCTCTTCCAGTCATTTCTCTTTGTGCCACGATGAATTACATGCAACTACCACCTACTTAAGGGTGATCTTCAAAATAGTATCTACCCCCACACACACCCCATATCTTTCATCTGGAATGAAGTAATACTTACGCTATTACTGTACACCACCTTTGCACAAATCTGTGAATATTCTCCTGGTACAGAAAGAGAGAAACCATTTTTTCTTCATATTATTAAGTTCTCAGCATTTACGAAAATAAAATTAAAAAATAAAGTCAAGAAGTACTACTGTGCCAATTCATGGTTTCAAGGACATTTGGAACCGTAAATTGAAGTATGCTGGAACACATGCTGACTGAACACACTGAAAAATTCACCTGCTAGACAAGATTGCACCAGCTAGAAAGTCAGAGTAATAATATATTCTACCTCCTACACCTTCACTCTAAATTACAGTCAATTTGCTAAAAGCAAAGCCACACACAATCACTCTCCCTTACAAAGTATGTTCTCAAACTAATGAATCTACAGGCCGCACTAAGATGGTTATATAACATCAGCAAATTGAATTTATTTTCCAGGCCCTATTTTCTGTCAGTCTTTGTAATCATCACCTCAGTTTCAGCTTCCTTCATCAAGTCATTCTGTCAGAGTTTCACCTGCTCTGAATTTACCAATCTGACACACCTGTAAACTACTCAATTGTTCCACTGTTTTTAACGGGCAGTAGCACCTGGAGACGCAGCCTAGTCAGTCACTTCAAACACTTACAGCAGGGGGAAAACCCAGACTTACTCTGGAGAGCTCAAGGAGACAGTTGCAAGCAAGAGTAGAAAAGGAGAAAGTAAGACAACAAAGAGGCACGGTGAGTTTGTTTTCACACAGGCTTAGACTGGTGTGTTGACTGTGCAGTGTTTTGGGGTTACGTGAACAACATTCACATCTCTGTCCCTGCTGGTTTGCTTACAGCCATTCCTGATAATCGGGGATGAGATGATGGCACACTGTTTAAGAACTCTGCACTCAAAAACTTGCTTGAAACTCCTGGAGCCAAACCAGAACTGGCTGCTGCCATCTTGGCACACTCCACCCGATTCATGAGTTAAAGAATTAACAACTTTCAAAAGTAGGCGGGGAGAATTTAAAAGACATTGCTGCTTACATTCTTTCACCTGCTGCTTCTTTCAGATATCACTACTGTAAAGCAAGGGTAGAATAAGTATTTTCTATGAACTCATTTGAATTTAAATACTACTACAAATTGCTGGTGAAAATAAAGGAGGATGTAGTGAACCATTGTTTCCAGTGTTTGATATGAATTACTTTACCTTGTGTTAACACTTAGGAGGTCAATTCAGTACAAAAAGTCCTTAATTTTATTAACCACACTTAGCCCTCATTTTCTTCTACAGTCACACTTGTTACCATGCAAGTGAAATTTTCAGAGTGGCCAGCTTCTCCCCCAGCCCAAAGCTACCAAAACCATCTCAATGCCATACAACCGCTCACGTGCTTCCGAAACACCACCCCCAAAAGGGCTTTGGGCAGCAGTTAAACTTGGGAAGAAAACACAGCCCATGGCTTCTATGCTCCCAGCTAAGGGCCGGGATTATTCAAACCCTGTGAATCCAAAAACTTACAACCAGCACAGCTAGAAGGCAAGCTACAGAGGAATACACCTTGAAGAACCTTGTCAACTGCACAGGAGCTGCTTGACAATATTTTTTTTCCCTTAGATGTCAGAGCATATGCCACCACTGATGACTAACAAGTAAGGAACACAAAGAGATTTTGGTGCATCAGTCAAACCATGGCTGAAAACCTATGAAGCCTGACAACAAATCAGGCTGCTATCTTTGAGGTGTAGTACTTAACAGTCAGTGAATTATTTCATGGCAGTGCTGTGTGCATTTCTGATACTGCACAAGGTGAGAAACAGGCCAGTGACTGAACTATGATGGAATGAATCTTTACTTCTATTTGATAGACAATAGACAGTAGTAGCAGATAGATGCACTGCATTATCTACAGTGATATTCTAGGAATTTTTTATGGTAGTTGGAATGCCCAGTTATAACCAGAAATCAACAAGTAAACAAAGCTGAGACATCACCATAGAGATTAACTTCCCTTAAGAGACACCTCTCATTTGCCATGTACAGAAAAATATTTCCAGAAAAATACATTCTAATTCATACCTCAGACTCTCGAAGGACTTACAGGTGGTCCTGTCTTTGGTGAAGGACATGTTCAAGACTCTTGTCACATAGAAGAGCTATGCATGTGTGCATACATATACTAGGTAATTCAAAACAAAATACTTAAATACTTCGAAGAAGACTCAGAGCCACTTCAATCTGCTCCAGTCTTTTCACATTTCCTGCATAATTTAATCCTGCAGAACTGCAGTGCTTCAGGGAACACAGCTCAATGCCAACAATTCAGCACCAATCTGGTACTAACCATCACTTCTAGAGACAAGAGGTTTTTATTGACTGTCTAGCATCTTTACCTTGAAGGGAGCCTCTCTGAAGTGTCTAAGTGTTCTTAGACGAAAACCTTGCATGCAAAGCATCTGCAGACTGATGATCCTACCTTTTACACAGTCACTCCACATTCACCTTCTCGGCAGAGCAGTGTCTACTATGGGATAGTGAAACCATAGATGCAAACCCAGAACAACAAATCACAGCAAGTTTCAAACTCCACACATGCAGAATGTGTAAGACATTGTCCATTTGGAAGCACAAAAAGCTCCTCTTACACAACTACATTTATCTAGTCTGTCAGATTTGAAGTACAAGCACAGACATGAGCAGATTCAGGATTCAGTATCACTAAAGACGCAAAAGAAAAGAATCCTTCATGAGCTGCTTTTAAATCACAAGCATTCAAAACATTTCTAGCAAGTGAAATATATTTTGTGCACTCAACTTCAAGTGTGCCACACGGGTCACGAACACAGTTAAATCCAGCCTACTAAATAAATGGATGTTTTCCCCCACTGAAATGAAATATACAATACTTGTCAACTGTTAATTATACTGCATCAAGTACAGCATTCTTACATCTGTGTTCACAGTTCTTCTAGAGGCAAAACTGGGATATTCACCATGTTCTAATATGTATCAAAATAGTTTACAAGTGCATTGAGCTTTGCCATGTTCCCCCTGTACTTTGGTAGAGCACATGGAGTATTAGTCATCTTTGTTATATTCATGCACAACATAGCTACAAAATTGTCTTAAGATGTATTCTAAGAAACTGTCAGATTGAATTCTTGACATGTTTATTCTCAAACCATGGCTAATTTAAAAACAAACTGTTCATATTCTGTAGGTTGAACAAATAAACTTTTACAAAAAATGCTAGTATATTTATTGGAATAGTTTGTTCATGTATAATTTTATGACTATTTTATCCAGAATACATAGTACATGTATCATTCTTTAAAATATTGCATTATGTCTCACCATTCTGAAGTTAATCAAGAAGTTACCTACAGCAGCCTTTACTCATTGTCCTCCATATGTAATGTACCAGTATCCATCCTACACCCAGGTGCTGTAAATATGGTGTTTGGCGTTTGCTTTCTGGGGTTTAGTTGCTAACTGAGGATTTGTTCACATCTTCGAAAAACCAGTATTTTGGTAGGAACAACCGCTGCTTCCAAGAGCTTTTACCTTAATTGACATATGGGCAATCCAGCAATCCACACTCCTCAAAAAACAAACACAGGCACTCTCTGGAAAGAACAGTCCACAGGCAACTCCAGACCTTGCATACAGGCAAGAGACTGATGGCTCCTACAAGCAACATACACCTGTTACTTTTAATTAAACATATAGAAAAGCAAATCCTGCAGGACCAGATTGAGCCCTGGCAGAAGTACAATGTACAGAGATAACATACTAGGTTACTTTCTGATCAAGTGCACTGGTCAGATGCAGTTATCAGAACGAAAAAAATTAAAAATTTGTAACAGCCTAGACTGAGAGAGTAGAAGTCCTGTTTAGAGCTCAGACTAGATTTATTGCCAGGCAGTAAACTGCTGAATACACATAATTAAGCACACAAAACCAGTATTACGCTAACAAGACTTTAAGAGCAGCAGTTAAGTGAACGACTAAAACCATCTTTCATTGTAGCAGTCTTCTATATTCCAACAGCAAGAACTATTTATGCTATACATGGTGCCATGTATTAGTCAGAAAATGTCATCATTTCTGGGAACAAAGTGAAGAGCTATGAAATAAGAGATTTTGAAAAGTTTGTTAATAACATTTCACACTTGAGAGCCAGTGCCTTCAAACTTAAGAAGCAAAATAAAAGAAGTCATGTGCATTTCAAAACCACAACCCAGTCTGGCTACTTGTACTTGTATTTTAAGACAAAAGAAAAACTTCATAAAGCTATCTTGTGTTCTTTAGGAAATGGAGGTAAGTTTTCACATAATGAGAAGTAATCAGTTGTGGCTGAAGACCTGGAAACTTTCAACTAGGCCAGCGTTGGGAAGAAAATCTTACAAAGTGAAAACTTATAGAACAAATACAGCAATAAAAATGTCAATGGCACAAGTGCCAAAAACCTGGTTTGATGCCCTTAGTGGACAGATACAGAGCTGCAGTCATCTTCAGTAAAGAGCAGTTTAAAGTTAATTTTCATCTTTTATAAAGCCAAACCTTCCTATAAACTACTTGCTCACTGTAAACACAGGACATTTCTGTTTTCCCAACAAAGAAGAGACTTGAGATAAAAAGGAGGGATGAAGTACCACCATTACATTCCTCCCCACTCAGTCACAAATGACATCGGAGACTGAAGGCACATATATGTTAAAACATAAGTAAAAAAACATTAAAAAAAAATACTAATACCATGAGTCACCCCTGCAATGCAACAGCCTCGCACAGGAGTTGCCAACATACAGTTGTCTCTGATGTGTATCTACTGGGGAGCATGGTGCCTGAGTAAAGATCATAAAGACAAGTAAGTCATGGACTTGAACATCTCAAAATACAGACAGTATCAGGCAAGTTCTTTATCAGAAATAATTACACTGGAAGTAATTTTGAGAGTGCGACTGAACTTCATTTTGCCAGTACAAATGAGTACAATGCTTTGTCGCTGCCCTTTCTGGACAGTCGTAACGTTTTATTCCAAGTCATTACAACTTTATTTTTTAAATCAACTTTGAAAAGTATAGAAAATTAAACATAATTCCCTGAAAATCTGAAGCAATTATTAAAGTGAAATGCTTCCATCACATCTACAACAAAAAAAAATTGCCAAAGATTTATATTTTCCTAGCAAATAACATAATTTAGTAGGGCAAATCTAAAGAAAATTTTCATTCCAGACTATTCTCTGAGTTACATGTAGCAGTGAGGGGATGTCTCAGATATGTTCTTTTGCATGTTCATAAGATTCCAACCTTAACAGCTTGGAAGCTCTACCACTTTCCTAGATGTGATTGTGAAAGGCTCAATTAACCCTGTGACAGATTCCGAGCTCAAGCTATGGTCTCTTACCAGAGCAAAGTCAATAAATGCATGTTGCACATATTCCCTTTAACAATCTCTGGTCTAATGGATGGAGAAGACCACAACTATGCCAGGTATCATCTTTAGGAAGGTCCTTTCAGGGCAGTCAGTAGGTGGTTCAAGTTAGAGCAAAACATCATCTGTACCAGTCCAGAATACCATTGAATATTAGGTTGCTTCCTTCCCTCTTCCCTCAGCACATCAGCTGGCTGTAGGGGATGGCCAAGTTACAGCAGTCAGACTTATGCAAAAGCCAATCTAAATGCTGGACTCCCTGAGATGTCCCAAAACCACTAAACTATTAACTCACACCTAGTCTTGAAAAAACAAAAAAGCCAACCACCAAACAAAAAGAGAGAGCAGTACTTCCAATTCTAATAAAAATATTCAAAGCATTTCAAGTTAAAAACCGTATATTGTTTCATTGCCAACTGCAGTGTTTTCTTCAACTACTTATTTTCCCAACAATTAGTTTTTATAAACTCATACAGACTTCCTCAGATAAAATGTTAACCATGTTTTTTTCTCTTTCTGTACACAGCAATGTGTCCATATGATCAATACCATTAGAAGTTCCCACGTCCCTACTCAGGAACCTATGATAAAGTTTCTAAAGAACCAGTGCAAAATCTCCCTGTTTGAATCCTCCACACAAGCTGTATGTTGTCTCCCAATGCACTTCCTTCAGTATTTGTGCTTTCACAATGACACACTGCATTTTAGTAAGAATGTCTAATTTTCTTGTGCCATATATATGGTTTGGTGCACCCACAGGCACACCTATGGCTTCACAACTGCCACTATGTTGTATCTCAAAAGCACAAAAAAAGAGTCTATAAGGGCACAGAATGCAAGTCTTAAGAATGTAATTTATTCTCACAGAAATGCCCACTGCTCCTCTTGGAATTTTTTAAGTTAATCGGGAAAACAACTCTTACTCTCTGCCTTACCCACAAACAAGGGCTCTGACTGGCACACAGTGGCAAATTAAAAAAAGTCTGCCAGGCAAAGCAAGCCTTAACCCTGCCAGCTGCCCCTTCAAATGGAAGTTGTTGCCCCAGTGACAGATGGCTGTACAGCTCATGTGGCAACACAAGAGCAGCTCCAGTTTTCAGCCCAGCATAATTAAGCTAGCCAACTGCAATTCCCCTTTAGCTTCATATGCTGCCCTGAAAGATTAAAGCACCACCACAGCCATATTCTGTGCCACTCAGTGATTCTTGTATTGAACAAAGATCAGCTGGACAAGGACAAACAACTGAGAGCAACAACTCCCAGTGCACCCCATCCAGGTTTTAGCCTGGGACAAGCTGAGCACTAACATAAGTCCAGAAAGAAAACATATATTGTACCAAGCGACACTGTGTAGTTCAAACTAGACTATCAACCACAGGAATCCAAGGACATCACATTCTGTTCTGTGCTTTGCCACAGATGTGGTTCCATGACAAAGATAAACCTCAATTTAAGAGTACAATACTGCCACAGAAAGGAGAGTGTACCTTTTTCCACCAGCTCCCACACACCACAGCCAGTGACTGCACAGGTACAGAGGCATTAAAACAAAGGAAGGAAGAAGCAAACCACTGAGAAAATCCCTTATGGTGGCCATTTGCAATCACAATGCTTAAAATATCAGTGAAACTGTGCCTACAGACTTCCCTGGTGATTTTGGGCGAATTATGCCATTTCTTCATGCTTTCATTTCCTACTGCTGATGTCAGAACAATGGTACATCAGTACATCCCAGGTGTGCAATGATGACAGCTACAGACATGACTGAAGGCCTGCAAGACGCAAGAGTTCTGCAACACATATATCCAAATTAGTAAAACAAAGGCAATCCTTTACCAGTATCTGAAATTACTCTAGGCGATCACTAGAGCTGGTGCAAGAAGTGGTGGAAAAACTACATGTTCACTGCAACTCCAACACAAGACCTTCAGGCAGAAGGGAAGGATTGAAGTTGAGTGCACTGATTAGTATTCTTTTTACATCACTGAATGCTTGAACAGCTCTTTCCCAAGTAAACTCTTAGCATAGACAAGAGTACGGATTTCAGTGAAAAGATCAGTAAGTCAGGAACCTTCTGGACTAGAAACTGCTCATTAGTCTTACTCCACCCACTGCAGTGCTGTTACTAGAAATACTAAAAGAGGAAACAAAGAACCACTGAATTGTTCCTCTCACTTTAAAAATTAAATATGCACACATACATACGAGTCTACTCTTCAACGAAAAAGAAATTTCTTATTTAATTTAAACTCTTAATGTCATTAAGTCTACTGCAGTGATTTGCTCTAAGAGAAATGTTACCCAGATGGGGAGATTTTTGCCAGCCAGGGTTGCAGAAAGGGATAGTTAAGAATTGTCTCCATATATATGGTGAAAAATACCTGACAGAGGAGAGGAAGAGGCAATCCTTGGGAGGAAACGTATTGCCTACCTGTTTTAATAAAAAAGGAGCAGTTGATTTTTTTTTTAACTGAGCAAAAACCCAACACAAGCAGGATACCACATTCTCAAATCCCACTCTTCTAATCCATCCCACTTTGCCCATTCTCAAACCATATACTGATTTCAAAAACTAGACGAATTAAAATTAATTTCCTGTAATGTATTTGGCCATTTCTGTAGGCCTAATGAATTTGGGGAAAAGACAAAATATGTCCCAGAACTCTTAAGGAAATCTTAACCAGGCTCAAGCAGTTTCCCCAGCCACCATAATGCACACCCAGCATTTACATTACTGCAAAATATAATCTTTCTGCCAACAGGACCGTACACACATGTAACAAGAAATGAATCGTAGTAAATATTTAATACTCAGTATTTATACACAATTTTAGTGACTACATCTGCACCAAAACATCATAAAAATAATAAGAAAAAGAAACGGTCTGTTTTACTATTTAAAACTTGCTCACTGTGGAAGTGGTAATAATTTCCACCATGCAAGAGATGAAAACGGTTAAAAATTTCTGCCTTTCCAGCCATTACAGCACCACTTCACCACACTATCTGCTTGCTAGTAGTAGTAGTAGCCCAGAGGAATGCTCAGGGTCAACGCTGCTGCTAGGCAAGAAACACTGGGATGGCAACTAAAGTGTATTTAGTCTGAAAAATCACTATGCCAAACTCACTATGGATTCAGGAAATGTTCTTGATTCCATGTGATTGTGCAACATTTCTATATCTTACACACACAAAAAAAATACAGTAGCAGCTCACAGCACTCTTTGTGATACTGGTCATTGAATCAACTGAAATACATGAAAAATTGCGCAGTCAGTCTGCTGGGATTTACCCAAGAACATGGCAATGAATCCACTCTTTGAGCACCAACGGATGGCAAGTATTGTTTGGTAGGCCTTTGAAAGACAGGAGTTAAAAATCATGCTTTTTCCACACACTACCTACTTTTAACTTCCTTTGTACTAATCAGCATTAAGAGCAACCCACAGCAGAGACAATGCTCAAATCTCCAGTTTCTCAAAGAAGTTATCCAAAAAAAACATAGGCTGAAAAATTAATGAAGTGATTATGAAAACTGATCTTGAACTGGACCACCACATGATTATCAAAATTGAAATTTTCAAATAAAAATTTGTTTAGAATTAATTTTCTGTTCCACTCTTTTCCCCACATTTTTACATATTTACAGATTTCAACATTGGTATGATCAACACATTTTCCTTTAAACTTACCTATTAAAGTTAGGTTGTCTGTAACTGAAAAAAACAGGAAAATTTCACCTCCTTTTCTGGCATTTAAAAAACAGGTTTAGAGGAGATGGAGCTGTCAGTAAAAACATTATTTTCTGCTGAGACTTTTAAAGTCAACAAGCTCAGATGTTCAAACATTATTTAGACAAAATGGGAAATCCAACATCACAACGACAAGCACTATGACCTGATCTTCAGAACAGAGCTTCATTAGACAGACACCCATTGAACCTACTGGGATATACCTTTTTCAGTTACTTAAATGTTTCAAATTAAGGTAATATTTGACAATGACAAACATCCATATTGATACTGCTGAGTGTATCAGCAGATCACAAGCTGCTGATCAATGAGAAGAAATCTGGCAAGATATGAAAGGTTCTAAACTTGTTATCAAAGGCCACTTGAAGTTGCTCAGATACCACCCATTATCACAATCACACCCATTCTTCTTCTAATCATCCAGACAGCAACAGTAGCCCAAAGCACTAATCCTCTCTCCTCCCACTGATGCTTAGCTGGCCAAACAACTCTTGTGTTGAAGGAGGTTCTCTCAACAGCAATCCAAGGCATGTACCTTAGAGGCTCAATTATTATAGAGCTTTGCAGAGAGTTAAAAATGGAACCAGAGGAAGCTCCAAATGGATCTCCATACAAGAGATCCATTTAGATGATTTTGAAGGTCTCTTCCAACCCAAACCAGTCTGTGATTCCATGAAAAGTGGTTCTTCTGTGATGGAAAAACCACTATGCATTTTCACACACTGCAATCGCCCTGGACCTTTGGTCTTCCAAGGTCATAACAAATGGAGCTCAGCTAGCTCTTGTCCCTACCCATGGTCTCAGCTTGGGCAACTGCAGCCCAAAGCAGTCAAAACACAGGAAATGAAATTTCAGAGTAAACTCTGGTTTATTTTGAGTAACTGCTCTTCAAAGACTGTGGATGAATGTCCAAGAAAATGGTCACAGATCTTACCACCTTCAGAGAAAGGTGAGGCATCACATCTTGACGATTAATGTAACAACCATCTAAGAGCTGTAGTCCTTCCTTCAAGACAGCAACAATTGAAGGAAATAGCAAACATTAATTTGAGCAGCCACTACACACAATTTACATTGATGACCCAATAGCATTTGGGTCACCTTTCTGGCCTCTTGCTTTCCCAATCGTCAGGAAAGGCTTGTTTAGCCAAAAAAAGAAAAGCATTCTATTTTGTCCTCAGCTCTTAGAAACAAAGAATAAATATCTGGTTTTCCTATGCTCCTGCAGCATAATGTTCTTTCGAAAGGTATGCTGACAAACTAAACTTTTGTCTAAAGGTCTGCTGACAAACTTTCCAACTATTTATTTCTCAGAGGACTACAGCAAGTCTGCACCAAGACCTATGTCTGGAATTCCAATTAAAGAAAAAATTTACATGTTTCCTCTCATTTTTCCAAGTACAAGAAGTTTGGGAACTGTAAATTTTACCCAACAGCTTCCTAGAAAAAATACTTATTGACCAAATAAGAAAAAAAAATAGGGAGGATAGTTTATATACACATAAGATCAGCAGTGCAATAATTAAATGAGGAGATTAATCTGTGTAAGAAGAGGAAATGGTATGGATTCAAGAGGTAGTTCTGAGTTTCTCTTCGGGACCCTTTAGAATTCAGTAAGGCAGCAAGAAAGGGTGGCTGTATCAGACTACTGAAAAATATTTTCCCATAAGCATTTAAGTAGTATTTTAGATTTTTAACAATTATTGATGAACCAGACTGGACTGGATTTTCTGTTGCAAAATCAAATTTCAAATAAGAACTAAACGCTAAATGAAAATCAATTGTTTTACCTTTCATGTCATTTCAGATCAAATTCAAGTGCCATTTGTGGTAAATGGGAATCTTTCAGTTAGCCAGGATTTCAGCAGGCTTTTAGTGAGAACATCAAAAATTGCTACTGCAGTGTTAGAATTATTTCAAATACTAAGCATCGTCTGAAAGAAATCAGGGTAAAACTTCTTCAAAAACAAGAAAGATGTATACCAAGATACTGTGAAATACACAACTTGTTAGTGGTGTTTTAAAATGCACTAATTAAGCTTTGTATGTTCTGCTAAAGAAAAACACACCTGGCAATCATAACATCTGACTGATTTTCAGGGTAGCATCTCTGTAGGATTTATTTCTACAGCAAGGTATGGTCTCCAAACAGCAACAATACAGGAAATTGGTCCTCATCCTACTGTTGTACAGACACAGCCAAACCAGCTGAGAGACAGAAACTGCATTACTGTTTTAGCCAAGGCTCTCCAGCAGGTCTAACAATCCACATGAAGAAGGGAGTGCCTTGCAAGAGCATAATGAAAGAGGGTCAAGCTAACTCAAATTACCTTCCATTTGCCACAGGCTAAGAGCATACACATGAACAATTACTGTGAATCAGATACCACAGATCAGCTGACATATGGTAACCTGTCATCCTACAATAACCTGTCCAAATACAAAGATAGCTTGAAATTTAGACCTGCTGCAGAGCTACAACTCTCCCCTATTCAGAAAGCAAGACACTAAACCCCTGAACCTTTGCTTCTGGATGTGTAAACTGAAAACAAGCAGCAGAAGAGAACTTACAAAGGAGAGCCCTTAAGGTAAACAGGCTGTTTCCAGATAGTACAAACTAGGATTACCAAAAGGAAATAGTTACTGTAGTATGACCAATTCATGCTAACCAGCCCTTTGGTATAAAAGCATGTGTACAGCATGATGACCATGAGACTGCAAATTCAGCTCTTCTGCTGGTGTGGACAGTGGTTACTTAAAATAAGAATAGCAACTCCAAGTATGGTTGTTGATTTGGCCTTGTTGCCATGTAATGGCAATTCAAAGTAGGTCAAAACCTAAGCTTTTGCTTCTCAACCTCATTCCTAGGAGTGCTTGTTTCTCCATGCTGTGTGTGCCTACCAAGCTCAATGCAGTCAATAAGCACAGAAGAAGTGTGGAAGAGCTTTATACTCTCTACCAGCACCAGATTGGCACTCACATGGTACAGCTGAATCAGTTTTTTGGAACACGGAACTGGTTGCGCAAGAAGATAAACACTACTATTACTTTGATACTGGAATACCAGTGATATCCGGTATGTATGGGAAGGATAACTCCATAGGCTTCTCTGGAACAACCTATATAGAATCAAGAAGGTACAGCTGATCAACAGAAACAAACCAGGGCGCCTGAGTGACAAGGTTTCTAGGCAGAGCTCAACTATGCAGCAGTTTGAGCTCCCAGAACAAAGCAATGCCTGAACTCACATAGAAAACATCAGAGGGACCTGACAAACCTGGCAATGGAACGGAAACTGCAGGTTTCTGTTACAACGAACAGCAGGTTTCATTGTATGTCCCAGAGCACAGAGGAAAGCACAGAGCCCCAGCAGCTCCCCTCAAATGCACAGGACCAGCACCAGGCATTGGGGAAGGCTCCAGTCCCACATGACAGCCAAGCTGATCTAAGGGTGACCTATGAGGGTCAAGGACCAGTCCCACTGATCACCAATTCTCTTACACACTCACCCAACCCTGCAGTTAGACGGCTCTAACAGCTAAACCAGCAGTTAACTACTCAGGGTGTTTTGGAGGCTTAGTTTCCGTGGTGATGTGGTTCAGGGAGTATCAAAGCAAGGCAAAGGCTAAGAGCATGGAGTTAAGAGGCAGAAATAACAGGACAACCCTTTCTCTAACAAACAGGCTCTAAAATTACTTAGTTCTCTTGTAAAAATGCAACTAAAGGAGGTATCTCAGATAGTCTCCAAAAAAATAGTCCCCAAAAGCCTACTGAAAGACCTCCATGTTTTATTAGTGTTCATTGCTTGTCTCTGTCCTCCCAGCTTCTACCCATAGATGAATAATAATTTTAAGAACAGGCAGCAGTATAATCAGGAAAACTGTTACTGAGAGGAACCACAATAACCACTATTCAAGCTATCTTTTAAGAAAGATTCCAGATTCATAGATTTTAATCACCTCAAGAAAAGTTTGCCACACTTCTAACAGGAAGTACAATGCACACAATAGAAGAGGCCTCTAGAGCGTCTTCTTTACATAGGAACCTAGATCTAGAACATACTCTTCTACAAAAATTTAATAGTAATATACTGTAAAAGCAGAATTTTAACGTTCTGTAAGTTCATAGCAGGTTTAAATTTGCTTTCTTTTGCTCCACCCTCCTTAGCCCCCATTTCACAAGAACTGAGGAACTCAAATTCTAGATTATATTCAGATACTACATCTTAGTACTATAAACAAGAAATACCAACTTTTGCTTCCCTTCCAATACAAGTGCTGAATGCAGAAACACCACATAAGCAAGAAACAAAAAGAAATACTTAACAATCTGAAAACATGAAAGGATTAGGTAATGACAAAGTCAACTGAACAAACCTTCCATTTTCTCAATGGCTGTTGGTTCAGTCAGTTCACCTCAGCTTTTGTTGTCCATATGTTTCACAGTGTTGGTTTAATTTTCCTATTGCATGTGTTGTAATGTGTAAGACTAAATATATTTAATTACTAATCAATACAATTTAGAAATCTTACAGAAGCACACTACCTCCTCTTCCTAGCAGACTAAACAGTTTACAGGCACAGTCTGTGAGAGGAAATTTGAATGCTGCCATAGGTGATGCATGTTAACAATGCACGTGGTGCATCCTCCCTCCAATCACGCAGGGCCCCAGAGGAGAGTGTGGCCGAAGGAGTTGCCCTGGCTGCAGTGGCAGCCCCGGGATGTCACCCCTGTGTGTGTGTGAGCTCAGGGTGCCGAGCAAACACATGGCACAGCAGCAGCTCTGCACAGGCGCTGCACATTCAGCACTTGCCAGGCACACCACGCTGCTGAGGAAAGGAAGCTGCCCATGGAAAGCAGGCTGCCAGCCTGACCTTCCCAGGCAGCTGCTGGGCTGACAGAGCATTCCTAGTGCTCCAATTCTATGCATATACATTAAAGCCTCCTATCTAATGCACAGAATGTTTACTTATGCTCAACAAATGAGATGCTTCATACCTGCACATCTGCAGTAAAAGCCTGACATACATTGGACTGCTTTGGTCTACTCTGTAACTGTGATTGCCCCAGGAAGCACCAGAGCAAGGAGGGGTCACAGAGCATAACCTTCCCCACAAGCACAAAGATATAAAATAGACTCATGGAGGAGACTTTATTATCTCTTAAACCCCTGGGCTCCAAGTTTTCGTAACACAGAAAGTAAAAAAAGATTTAGTATTTCTATAAACTATAACTGATGTTAATAGTCTTATGAATTACTAAAATATACCAAAACTACAGGTAATGAACACTATTGTGTATGCCAAGAACAAATACACATGATTTTGATCTCTCCAAATGAAATAGAAAGCTTTAGAATAGGTTTAGGTATTTGTCCTACATGAAGGACAACAGAGATACACAGATATTCCTTTGTTCTCATAATGCAGAATGAAGCTTTGGCAAACAGAAGCTGTACCTGAAGAACCAAGTTTACAGACTAAACTTTTATCTGTAAGGTAGACTTTGAAAACTTTTCATTGCAAAAACAAGAATTACATTTCCATATGTAAATATATCTTTTCCCAGCCTAAGATTCTCTTCTAGAAATACAAAAAAGCCTTAACTAGATTTCTTTCTACCTGGAGCAACTGATGCCAGACTTGACTTCTTGCCCTAACGGATGACCCTACAAAAACTGAAACCCATTTAGAATACTTCGATGCAAGTCTGTGCACTTGATTCAGAGTAATTTAATTCAGTTGCTGTTACTGCCCTGCACTCACCAAATAAGCCTTCTGGTGCATATACTAAATAAAATTTTTTTTAAAAATCATATATAATCACGCACATGCTTACACACATACACTTGAAACAGAGCCAAAGAAAGACTCCTTACCTTTCTTGAGATATCTATCTCAACATTACAAAATTCAAACATTGCCAGCAAGGACTCTATTTGAGTTTAGTTTCTACACGTTTGTGTTTCACACAGCCTAACCTACTCTTCCTCCCAGTACGTCAAGCCCTCGTGTCCCCTATACAGACAAATGACTAATTCAATTACCTTGTGTGCTGACAGGCCAGCTGGTTGCTGCTTCTTGGCATAGGTAGAGAGGGTGAGTTATAAATGTCTTTCCCTCATTGTCTTCGCCCAGCCAATAATTTCCACAAAACTTAGCTTCACACCCCTTTGTCAACTTTGGCTGAAATGAGCTAACAAGCTCAGAAGTTGCAGAGTGACACACAGGCTCTATGGGTGTATGTATCTTGTTTTCACTGGAAAATAGAGTGGGGCGAGGAGGGGAAGCAAACTTGCAAGGTAGGTTTACAGGCTGCATGTATTAAATTTGCCTCAGCTCCTCAAGTACTGACCCAGCTTAACCCAATCTAAATTGGAGCTGCCACAGTCCCACCACACCCACAGGCCTTCAGTGTTATCCCTTCCCTAGTAGCAGCACTCGTGCCAAAAATCAACCTGGGTAAAAAAAAAAAGCAGTTAGCGTTTGGCGCAGGCAGCTCCGGAGCCAGCTCCCTGCCTCGTCACATGGTCACTGCCACTACGGAGCAGCAGCGCCCAGCACTGGGGCAGATGCAGCTGCCACTGCTCCATGCTGGGTACTTTAGAGCACACAGGAGCTGATCCTGAGAGCATTTCATTCTGGACATGCAGCTCAGAACCTCATTAGTGCCATAGCCAGCGATGTGCTGGTTTTACAGAGACACATACGCACTAATGGAGTTATAATTTTGAAAAGAACAGAAACAAAAAATAATATTCATATGATAGTTCTGAGGTTGACAATTTCAGCGGCATTCTGGACTTTATTTTTTTGTTTTTGAAAGTAAGTGTCTAACCTTGTCTTCCTAGAACTTGCCAAACCTATACATGCAAGGAAGAAAAAAACAGCACTATAAGCAAACACAGGAATATTTAAGCACAGACATTACCCAGCCCAGTTTTCCTTTTGGGCAGACCTTTGTCCTAAAGAAAATAAAGGCACACATCTATTCTATATCCTTCAATGCAGAATTGCAAAACTACTGAATAAACCACTGGCAAACCCACTGGTGACTGGAGAGATCAGGAGGGAGAAGGTAAAAGAGAAGTAGCACAGTGTAACCAGAGTGGCTAATTCAGATGGAGAGAGGTGTGAACAGCAGAGGACAAGGCAAAACATCTTGGGAAGTATATCCTGATGACATCTTATCTTGGCTGTACAACACAGTGAGTCTGGGGGAGAAAATATTTTTCTCTGCAATCATTTATGCTCTCCATTCCCCACTAATCAGAACACAGGTACACAGGTATTGTTTATCAATGCATAATATAGACAGCATGGTTATATATTCATTAGCTTTGTTCCTACTACAAACATAAAATGAGAATCGCTTCAGTATAAAATACAGATTTGTTTGATTTTTAAATTCTTATAAGGAAGCTTTGAGGGAGGATTTTTATAAAAGCATTTTTTCCCAGTGATCTGTTTATTAACAATAGGTGTCATAACTTGATTTTTACCCAGTGGTGAACATGTAACAGCTATTACTCAGTTGTAAAACACTGTCTACTTACACAGCATTAAATAATAAATAAAGCTCAGGACCCAGTACATGTTTTACTAAGCAATCTAATGATATGAAACAAGAAGTTCCAAAGATTAAATGTGAGCCGTATTATCAACTCTGTCCCATAATATCTGTGCTTATAAGTAAAATGCTGTAATACAAAGGAGGAAAGAAATTAACAATAACTAAAAATAATTTTTGTTC
The DNA here is from genome assembly GCA_013397955.1 of Grantiella picta. NCBI lineage: Eukaryota > Metazoa > Chordata > Aves > Passeriformes > Meliphagidae > Grantiella > Grantiella picta. The sequence continues at coordinate 1,653,852 of VZRM01006009.1, read as the reverse complement.
AGTCACAGTTGCACTCACACTATCCAGTAAGAGTTTTTTTAAACAAATTTAAATCTGAGTTCAATAGAAACCCTTTCCTAATAACTTATACTGATTCTTTTGTACAGCCCTTTTTAGGATGACCTACATTGCTTGGGAATAAAGGTGAAAAAAGTCAACACTGATTTGCATTGTATAGTCTAACCCCAGTATATTGGCTTTTAATTTAGTAGCATTATTCATCAGCCTTTACTGCAATATCCCTGCACAAAGCGATCAAAGTCACCGGTAAAACTGAAATTACCTTCCAGATACAGTGGATCAGACCTTGCAAGTTCTGAGATAGGAATGGAAACTGCACTAGAGACACCCCAAATGTAGATGGAACACTAATGACAAAAAAACCTTTATGCTGTTAATACATTTTAGGGCAAGTGAGACCTAGCCCAACTGACCTTCAAAAATGCAAGCAAAAAGCTAGCAGTGATCCATATGGAATGGTAATTTCCACAAACTGTAGAACTTGATTTTATTATAATTTCATCACCACTGAGCATTCAACAGCACAGAATATAGAAAAAAATAAAATTAGGTGAATCTAGAGTTCCAGAAATGTCAGACTAATACGAATACACTGCAGCCTCCCATTTCAATAGAGAAAGTTTTTGCCTGTATCTTTAGCAAATTAGTAACATATGAACAGTAGCAGTCAAATGTAAAACTGAGTAATCTCTGCATTTAATCCATAAGCACATCATTCTGGATGCCTTTTAGAAGTTGTATTTTCATCTTTTTAAAAGGCAAAGTAAACCATGGGGTTGAAAAAAAATCTATATTCTGCATATGGCATACCGATGATGAAAACCCTCAGTGCATGCCTTTGAGAGGAAGAAGTTCTTTTTTGTGCTGTTGTTTTGCTTCTTTTTCAGTGTAGTTGTTTTTCTTTTAAATGTCAGTATACCAGAGAAGTCATTTTAATTATATAATTACCGAAGATTTTGGAAGGTTTACACAAGACCCATAATTGGGCATAAGACATCACATCCTCTGGTTATATACACAGCAATCTGGTCTGGGTAACATTCTTTGCTCTGNGATTAAATTTTCTTTACTTCATTTACTTAAAATGTTTTGATTGCATAAACTGAACTAAAATATTTATCGCGACGCATCTCCGTCGTTAAAATACCTTGTTCTCAACGCGATATCCTAGATATTCAAACAAAAGACATTCAGGTGACAATGAAGCCTTTTTTTTTTTATATTTTAAAAAGGCATTTGTACACCTAAGACCGCACCACGGATCAGTCTCCTTTATCACGCCGGAGTTGTGACAGGTAATGCATAAAAAATTAAAATCCAATCCACCAGATAAGACATGCAAAATGTCTCCTCCAATCCCACCCCCATCTCGCCTTCAAAAAANCCCCCCCGTCCCCCCTTCAAAAAAAAAAAAAAAAAAAGCCCAGCCACCACCAGCCCTGCACATTGGGAGCACACGCACCGTGGCACCCCCAGAGCCACCGCTGGGGCGACAGCGACACAGGGCCGAGGGGAAGCCACCCCCGAGCCCCCCCGCACCCCGCTCCGGGCTCCAGGAGGGGCGAATCCCACCTCGCCGCTTCCTCATGCCCTCACACAATGGTGCTTTCCCCCATTAGCTCCGAATTGTCAACATTTTCACGCTAGGCCCCGGCCGGGCAGGGCTGAGGCGCCGGCGGCCCGAGCCCCCTCTCCATGGCAGGGCGGCGGGGGCGGTGTGGCCGGGGGG